>JAQFVV010000008.1:1069634-1662134 GCA_028023455.1 Epiperipatus broadwayi | reverse complement strand
GACCTTGAATATTGATTAAAATGTCAAAATATAAAAAGGGGAAAAATATTGTACCCTTCATTAAACAAATATAAGTATGCTTAATGGGTAAATAATTACATAACACAATTATAATGTTTGATGGCGTGACAAGCAAATGATTGATTACTAAAAGGTAAGGCCATTAAATTTACTTTAAAGAATATCAAAATATAATTAAATCAATAGCGTTAAACATGGTAAGATATTGATATAAAATATGACAGCATAAAGTCTGCCATTAAGCAAATATAACCATTTAACAATAATATTCAATCGAGCGAACTTTAGTTTTGTAAAAAGACTTACATTGAAGTATTTAAATATCCCATAATCTCGGGATGGAGAATCAGAATAATATTGGTTCACTAGATTGAGTCATTAGTATATTAAAATCAAATTCACTCAAAAGAAATAATTATAATAAAATAAAGTTTAAATTTGCCACATGTAAAATAGTAAGGAAAAGGTAAGTGAAACCCAGTAGGTAAATTACAGATTAGAAATTTATAGATTCATGCATTTATATTTTACAGAGAGAGTCATTAATTTACTACAATTACTATAATTGGTCCCACATCGCCAATTATTAGACAGATGTTAGCGGCATGGACTGGATTACCTTCTGATAATTCGATGACTTGATGGCTGTACTGGTTGGTACACATGAAAATTAAAATATAGAAAGCACAGCCAGCATGCAGAGTTCAGATAAAATAATGGTTGGCATCTTTTGAGAGTTAATTCAGGATTTTATTAAAGTAGTTCTTGAGTGGTGATGGCATAGTAGCATAGCGGTATGAAAACAATCTTGGAAAGATCAGGAAAGCGAATTTCTTCCCTGTATTCAGAAGTCATTTTATTAAAATTTTGAGTGGCGTGGATTCCTTTAGCAATCTTCTCTGAAAAGTAACAGCCGAGTGGTCTGTATTGAATTTAGCTGTATTTATACACCAACAAAACCTTCTAAAAACTTCTTTTACATTCCCGCTTGAGGCGACCGGATATGCATTACCTGTCGTAATTGCACTTATCCTTTGTTTACAGTTACATTTGAAAGATGACAAGATAAGTTCTGGAGAGTATTGTTCTACTCTATTTCTAGATTGGAAATACATTACTCTATTTCTAGATTGGAAATAGATTCAATTGATATAATTTCCATTAAAATTTAGGATTGCGAAAATTCATTTAATTAACAACGACATTTTAAATTAAACAAGGTATGTTCTTTTGTTTCTTAAATTTAAGTTATGTTAATTACTCTCCAGAACCTTCTCTGGTATTGCTTCAGCTTTATAATAATAATACACGAATTACAAATTACATAAATACTAAATATATTTAATAAATGTATAAATATTATTTACAACATTATTATGTATCTGTAATATATACACACACATACACCACTATTTGACGCAATGGAAATTTTAAATATTTCCAGATTAAACTTTTATAGATATTCTGTCTTTATTTAAAATAACTGTTTACAACTTACAAAGGGGGGGGGGGGGTAATCGCGTGTATATGTGTACTTACACTCCTTGATGATTAAATGAGTACAGATGGGTTTGAACCTTTAGTTTAAGATTACTACTATCACCAGACAGTTAAGCAAAATATGTATGACAGATTTTACTGCTTCATTATATAATTTAATAAATGATTTTGTTTTTTGTAAATCAGTTATATTTTTTATCTGTTTTATATTTATCAATTTTAAAATTTTTAATGACTGCCATCCTTTGTATCCATACTTGTTGTGAATCTTGACTAGTTATTCTTTTTTTAATTATAATACTTTCTAATTCATTTATAAATATTGATGACATTTGGCAACTAATTGCACAACCATAAACCTTCCTTTATGTATATTCTAAAATTCATTATTATATTTAAAGAATAAATTATTATGTGTTAATATTAAACTTTATTCAAAAATAGTTATTATGTTTATATCATTTATATAATGATTTAAATTTTTTATTAATATTTGTATACTTGAAAGTCTTGAAATACATTTTTGCAATAACTATTGTATAAATGCTTTGGTTCCCTATAGTTTATAAAATTGGTAATGAATAAACATTGGTCATTTTTCAAGAATGTCTGTATGCTAACATTTGTAGAGTATTTAAATTTCCACACATGCTCCTAAAACATCAATTAAAAAATATTTTAGAGATCAGACTATTAAAAAAATAACTTTACTTGATACTAAAATTTAATTAGATAAGGCATTAATTATATATAAAGAGGAATACCATTTGAATTAGAAAATATAATGTAATAGGTATTAATAATAGTTATACTGAATATATGATTTGTTAATTATTTGATAAAGAATATAAATATATATTGAGAATAGAAATAGGGAATTGTATTTATTTATATAATGTGAGATTTCAGTTATTTTATATAAAAAAATTGTCAGTTATAAATGATCTATTTCATCCAGAAGAATTCATGCAATCCTTACTTTGCCTAGGTATTACAGATAGAGATTGATGTAGTGATCAGTAATCCTTAAATTTTAAAAAGGATTAACATAAGATAAAGAAAACATGAAAAAATCTTTTAAATCATATTAATAGGATATATCCCTGGAATATTTCTTGATAATATTTATCAAGTAGTGCCTAGAGTTTGACGATGACTCGCCCTGAAAGAGAAAATAAGTATATCCTTTATTTGTTAAGTATCATGTATGCTTACTGTACTTATTAACATGCATATTAGTGAATTCAAAATATAGTTACCTCTTAAACATTATCCCTAATGCATCTCAAACATTACATAGTAAACATTATTTCCTATAATACTTGTCCAAATCAGGATCATATGAATTACTCTTGGATGCAATGGATCATGGATTTGATATTTAGATCCGACAATTTTAGTATAAAATAACTGAAACTTCAAACTATTTAAATAAATAACAATAAACAATAATTTATTTACAAATTTGTATTATTCTAATAATAAGAAGTAATACTTACTGTGTAATGGTCAAAATGCATTGTGGGTGATATATGAGATGACTATTATTTTGAATTCACTGATATGCATGTTAATAATATATGATAAGCATAATCATGTTAAATAAATAAAGAATATGCTTGCTTTCTCTTTCAGGTCTGAATTCATGATCATCATCAAATTCTGGATGCCATCTGAGAAATATTACCAGAAAACATTGATATACAGAACCATTTAATCCCACCATTATATGCCATGAATATGATATAGTAAAAATATATTGAGAGCATGCTAGACAGTAATAAAGCTAAATATTATTTTAAAAAAACTATATTTTCTGTGTGTATTTTCATTTTACCAGATATTCCTTCACTTATTATTTTAAGTATATTTTTTCTAGTTCTAAATCTTTCAGTTTCTGATAACAAAAACTATCTACATTATTTTATTCTATAAAATTTTATGCTTTAGTTTTTTCCTTAAATCCTTTATATTCTAATAATAAAACAAAGTTATCACATTTATTATTATTTTTAAATATTTATTATAAAATATTTTTTAATACCCTAAAAGAATTTCAATGTTACCTTTTATTATTTAGTTTCATAATTACTGTTAACCAGTTTTTTCATGTGTAAAACTATATGGATAACCATGAAAGAGATGGCATCTATTTCAATATTTATATACTAAAATTTTGGCTGTAAAACAAACATTCTGTTTATCTATAAGACATTGTCACAATATCAAGGGTTATTACTTAAATCTGGAATGATGTGTAAATATATAAAATAGAAATAACCATGAATTGCTTCTTACTTTTTGATTATTTTTAACAATCTTGAACATCATTACTTTATTAGAAATGGTCTTTATATCTTTAATGTTGAGTCATTACAACACTTATATACAACATTCTTTGAGTACATGGTTCAGCCAAAAAAAAATATTATTTTTAAAATGTCCATTTTTATTGTTTAATGCTTAAGAATATATATGACTATAATAAAATATTTATTATTAATCTAGTACAAAACTAGGATAAAGTATTTTTGATAGCATGAGTTCATAATTGTTAGAGATAACTATATATTTTAAAGAAATGAGAATCCATGTCGTATGTTGAACAAATCCTATTCAACTGCAATTGACATGTGATATTTATGCATATTGTCAGAATAGTTGATGTCAAGTTGAAAGACAAAAATAACTTCATCTGTCAAGATTATACCTTCTACATTTCCACATATTAATATCTTGTAAATTACTACTATTGAGAAACAATGTCAGAATTTCTCAATGATAATGATTGCAAGCTTTTTAAAAACATAATCTAAAACATAAAAAAAATTATTGACAGAAAAGGGCAGATGATTGTTTGATATCATTCTTTCTCTTCAGGCTTGACACATAATACACTGATTTACAAAATTATAGTGAAAGTGTACAATATTTGTAGTCTTTTCAATCATTATATTTAGCATTTTGGTCAGTTATAGATGGGGAAAAATTTCAAATGTATTTATAAACTGTCTCCAATTGTTTTTTAATTAATTATCTTTAAATTATTACTAGTAGTGGAGGATAAGACACAATAAGAAATTTCTATTCTCTCATTGTATGGAAATCACACTTTTCTAACTTTTCTAATATTTTAATATCTTTAAATTAGGGAGTAGTCAGTAATAAATATAAAGACAGATGTACTTGACTTTTGAAGAAAAGAATTTATGTATTTCCTAACTATCAAAGTGATATGTGATATGTCTACTTAATAACTTATGTAGTTCCTGTGGCAACAAAAAAAACATTGAATTTTATAGATTCCTGAACTTCAAAATGAATCAATTTTAAGACTTGAAAAAAAAAAATCATCAAGTTTTTGACAATGGAAAAAGATGTCTTGGAAATTTAAGAATATATTTGTCGATCTTATCAGTAATCCTTTTTAAAAATATAATTTCCCATTTGTATGATTTATGAATATTTCTATACTGTACACACATACAATAGTCTTCAAAATCTGTTTTATATTATATAATAAATAGAAAATGTGAAAAGAATGTTATAAAATATACAATAAGTGGATTTTAAAAATACTTTATTACAATTATAAACTTTAAATTTTCTCACACTATACAAGAATTTCAGCAAGATACAGCCTTGACAGATATGCTAAAGATTTTAATACCTATCAATCTTGCAAGAAGGTATTAGAGCTGTGACACAGACCATGTATGAGATCTACTATGCCTCTTCACATTCATATCAATCCGCTGATAACTTTGTAATTTTGTGATCTGACCAAAATAACATGTACACGGATCTTGTACATGGTATTTTGGCAAGATTTATAAAGTTATCAGGAAGTTTAAACAAATGTCAACAGACACAGTAGGTCTAATACATGCTCCATGTTGCAAGATTAAAAATAAATAAAAGTAAAAACATAATATAATTTTAAACAAGACATTCAAATATGTATGACTTGAGACTAACAACTTTTATGAACATTTGAAATCAAAAAAAAAAAATGTGATTTGCGATTTTAATGAAATGACAGCATTACACAAAAAAATTGTTAGTCTAAATAAGCAGTAAACAAACAGTAAATGATTTTAGTTTTTAAATAATATTTATAAAAAGACATTAACTATATGTACAACTTCTACAATAACAACTTAAAAGAATGACATTAAAAAAACCGTGATTTGCGATCTTCATAAAATGACACCATTACACCAAAAAATTGTTACTAAACAAACAGTAAATGATTTTGGTTTTTAAATGATATTTATAAAAACACATTAAGTATACTCAAATGATATTTACCGTGTAATATATAACAGGAATTGTCACCTTGAAACAAAAAAAATTAATATTATCACAGAAAATGGACATCTGTATAAAAATTTCCCCTCCGAAAATGTAGAACGTGATTGCAGAGTATGCTGGGATTTTCAACCGAAATGCTAATAAACGTATTTTTTTATAAACAAATTAAGCCAAAAAAAAAAAAAACAGAACAAAAACCACAAAAAAAATACAGATTAAAATGGAACAAAAATCACAAAAAAAAATATATATACATATTAATTATAATAAATTGAAAGTATGCTAGCATACTTTCAATTTATTATCAATTTTCAACATGCGATTTAGATAAATATTGTTTACATATTAATTATGAAACTGAAAATGTCAAAGTATTATGAAAAAAAAACATTGTGTTGATAAAAAAAAAACATGTTTTCACATATACTTGCAGGGATTATTTTCTTTCAATTTGACATCATGGCAACATTACACATTTATGGTGGATGTGAAAAGGCCTCCTATCTCCCCTACATTGCAGCTCTAATACCAAAGTACCTAATAGAAATCCAAATTTCACATGTAAACATCTTAAGATAATGTGCATAGCAGATATTAAGTTTGAAGCTTATATTTACAATGAAGCACATTAAAATTTGCATATTGCTCATTTACAATTCTACCTCACTTTACTATTTATCATATACTTAATCTAGCAGTGGGTGACATCTATCAGTTTATGTAAAACTGCTAATTAAATAATAATTGATGTGTTTAATGTTAAATTACCAATTTAGACCAAATATATTCATGTAAGTGTGTTTTTAGATGTTCTTATTGAAAATAAAACAGATTATTTATAATACTTATATAGTGAAGTTAACAAGTTATGTCTACCTAAAATCCATATATAATGTGAAAGGCCTGCTGTTATTTTATGTTAGATAGTAATTAATAATCTTAAAACTTGTATCTGCTACAATGTTCTAAAATCTGACTATTGTTTTATTTACACATATATACAAATTAAACAGTCCTATTTGATATAGAATAAGATATATTTTCAAACTTTTCAAAAAATGCCAATCAGGCTTTTAAAACTTTTAACCATATTCACAACTAATATTAAATAAAAAGACATCACACTGTTAATTAAAAACATTCTTCCTTTGACTTAGTTGATTACTATTGGAATGCTGATTGAAAGTATGATTTGAATTTGAAATGAATAACATTTGCCTTATCTTCCATTTTCAGTAGTGTCTCTCCTCAACCATTATCCTAATGGTTTTAGAATTAAGTATGCATCCCATTGCTTTTTCATTCATAAAAAGACTGTAAACAGTTACGATTAATTTGTCAATGTTTATATTGGCTGATATGTTAATTGATGCTTATATTTAAATATGATCTAATTTCCTAATAATAAATTAAATAACAAGGAGAATTTCACACCTCCAATAATGTAAATAATGTTGCTATTTTTATATATAATTTATTTTATCTTTTGAATAATTAATAAGGCTATTCAAATTACTATGAGTTTGAAAACCAAAATTATATTCTTTTGTTATAAACATGCTTAATATAAAGCATAGAAATCCATAATTTATTATTAGATTTAATACTAAATTTATATTTATAATCAAATCATATGCTAATCAGGAATCCTACTTGATATTTTTGAAAAGTTTAAAAATACATTATAGTTTTTTATGTCATGAACTTATTTACATTATTTATTTCTATAAAAATTTTCATTATTATGTAAAAGGTAAAACAGCCTTTAAATAACCCACTGCAGGACAGAGCTATAGCATTCCTCTACTAAGAATAGATGAAAAAAGAAGATAATAATCACTATGTGATAATGATATCAATGGTTTTTTTTTCTCATTTTATTCCTAGCTATGAATAACTAGATATGTTTACTGACTAGTAATTAAATGGCTAAATGGATTGACTACTAAACAGCTATTTAAAAAAAAATGCTATGCCTGCTTGGAACCCAAAAAAAAATTCTAAATTTCACCTGAATTAAAATTCCAAATCATTGAAATTGCAAATAAATGCACTAACTAGTATTATGTCATGAGATCTTTCAAATATATATAACATTAAATTATATACTATAACTCAAGATAAATTAATATGCAATATTTTTAGTTTTACTTTTTCTAGAATTAATTTTGAATCTTTCTTTCATATGTGCAAACAAATTTTATAATTATCAGTGGCATTTTATTTTAGCATTATTGTTTGTTTTATTTTTTATTAGCAGTTGCTCTTAATAGATTGTCTGACATAATCATAAATAAAGTTTTATTTTTTATATTTGAATAATAATATTGAATAATATTATTTATTTTTAATTATTTTTAATATTTAATGCATATTCCTGGGCTTTTTTCTTTCTTATACTAAAAAAAAAAAAGCATCTATCTATTACTGCTATTAATATTTGATACTTTGGGATTAGTGCTGCTTTCCGCCATATTGATTCTAACACTTTTACATTTTATTTTTTTAAAAGATTAGCAAACTTTATATTTAAAAAAATTAGTTTTCAAATGCAAGTTCATCTAAAAAAATTATTATGATGATAAAATTTAAAAATATTAGTTTTTGGTTAAATTTAATTTTAAATAAATTATTACAAATACAATAGAAATCAAAGATTTTTTTGGATAAAAAAATTAGGAACAAAAGTGATTTTTGATGTTTAGTTTTATTTAATTCTAAGTATTTTTTAATATCATATTCAAAATACTTTTTTTTAAATTTATTTTAAATTCAAATCCCCATTTTTAAATAATGTTTGCTAAACCTAAACCAATACTTCCAAATATATTTGCAATTAGAATCAATATGGCAAAAAGCAGCGTTAATCTCAAAGTACCTATTATTTTTATATAAGAAACTTTTCAAAATCAACATATATTTATAGATTTTTTTTTTTTGTTTATGATTTTGAACATAATTTCCAAGTGAACTATAAGAAGAATTCATTAATTCTTCAGAAAATATTGGAATTATTTTGAAATATGTTGACATTTTAGAAATCCTCAATCCCCCACAGAATATTAAATTGTGAAACTAACTTGAAGTTGTCATTAATAATTTCATATTCTTTAAAGAAAAAATATCCCATGCCTTTCATGCATTAAAGATATAAACCTATATGTTCATATCCCTTAGAAATATAACTCATTCATTCATCTTTAGATTCATAGCTGTTACATATACATATATCTAAAACAAAGTTAGTTTATGAAGTACCCCTTCCATTATGATCTTAATATGTATATAACTACACACACAACTTCCTTAAACTACTAATAATTCAAAGAGGTGGTTATTTTTTGGATCCTATCCCTTATAAAATAGTAATCATAAAGTTAATTTAATGAGGTGATCAGTTATTGGATTCTACCTTACATAAATAGTATTCTAGTATTATATCCTCCCTAGAGTCATCAATTCAGATCCTACCCTCTTAAATGAAATCACTATTTTTTTAATCACTTCTCTTCATAATACTTTAAATGTAGAATATACTTAATTAAAAACAAAGTGTCTAAACAAATGCATTGATATAATAAATTCATACACATGAAATATTATTTTAATTTGGATTAATGTAGGATCAAATCTATGTTCATGACAATGCTGATCATATTTAAAATAATAATTAATTTGTGCATATAACACTTTTTTTTACCATTTATTTATTCTAGTTCTGAGGCATTGCACATATAGTGGAACATATTTTTCTACACATGTATGTACAATGTATTTATTGCTATGACTATTGTGCTCTTTAGATAATTCAATTAAACTTTCATATTATGTTACAATCTAACATATTATTAGGAAACCTGTTCGATTAAATAAGACTCTTTTAGATGTTTTTTTTTTTTATTATTAAATGTTTTTATTTTATTTTATTAATACTCATCTATATTTGAAAGGAGATACTTTTTAAAAGAAATATACATTTTAAATCAGTACTAATTTTTAAAAACTAATTTTATAAGAAGAAATATTTTTTTATATATTCTCTTAAAAACATTAAAATTAAATGTTAAGATAAATTAAACTGCTATGAAATTGCATATTTTAAATCAGTTTAAAAGAAGAAAGTAAACATATTCACTTTGTCTTAGTGTATATCAATTGAAAACTAAATATTTATGTAATTAATTAACAATGTTAACTATGCAAACATATATTACTTAAATTTTGAGGTCAGAGTAAAAATAATATTCTTAAAGTAAGTCTAAATTTGAAAGTTTTTTAAAATCAAATAATTCATATCATTTATATATATATGACTATGGCCAAATATTTCTTTGCAGGAATTCTTTTAGCAATTCATTGTGAAGCTTAATAGTTCATGTTATAGTTTCCCTCATAGACATTTTTTAAAAACAAAACTAACACCTCACATATGTTTGATTTTTTTTAAAAAAAATATTGAAACTTTTATGGTTCTACTAAAAAAATTAAATAATGCATTAAATTTAGAGATTATAGAACAATAATGTTAATTATACATTCTGCAAAAAAAAAATCAAATTTTTAACACTAATTTTTACTTTTTAAAAAATATAACAAAATATATATATTTATGACATAAAATAATTTTTATTAGTCATTCATTAGACAAGACATTATCCACTTAATAATATTTCTGTAATATAATTTCACTACACTATTTTCAAGCAAGATAGGGACTGGTTTCTATTTGCTATTAATACCTTGTGGAGATGTGCAATCATAAACATGTGACCAAAAATGTGAAAAGATGTATAATCCTCAAGATGCACATTTTGTGCTGACTTAACACTCAACAACTGGCCAGATCACAAACACATATATCTTTATCATTGTTTATCATATATAGATTGCCAATTACTACAATTTAATTGATAGGTGACAAACTTACTGGCCTCACAACTTTGATACAAACCATTTGATGAAAGTACATTAATAATTTTTTATTATTAATTAGACTAGAGATTATCCACTTAATGAATAATTTTCTGTAGAATAATTTTCACTATGCCACCTTTACGCAAGGTAGAGCTTGGTTTCTATCAGCTTTTAACACCTTGTGGAAGGATGGAATCATAAACACATGATCAAAGACATGTTAAAAACATGTACGATCCCCCAGATAATTGGCTGTCTATATTTACTAAACAATGATAAAGATATGGGTAAGTTAGTGTGATCTGGACCAACTGATGAATGCTGGTTCAGCATGAAATATACATCTTGGGGATCATACATCTTTTTCATGTCTTTGGTCATATGTTTATGATTACATCTCTCCAAAAGGTGTTAAAAAATGGATAGAAACCAGGCCTTATCTTGTATGAGAGTAGGTGTGGTGAAAATTACATTACTGAAATATTATCTCTAATCTAATGAATAAGTAATAAAAAATTATTAATACGCTTCCATCAAGTGGTTTGTGTCAAACTTATAAGGAAAGTAAGTTTGATACTAATTAAATTGTAGTAATTGATTATCTATATATACTGAACAATGATAGATATGTGTGATTGTGATCTGAGTCCACTGATAAGTGCTGGCTGGCACAAAATGGACATCTTGGAAATTTTACATCTTTTCACATGTCTTTGTCCATATGATTACACTTCTCCACAAGTGTTAAAAGTGGATCAAAACCAGAGTGGTGTAGTGAAAATTACATTATAGAAATATTCATTAAGTGAATAATCTCTCATCTACTGAATAACTAATAAAAATTATTAATATACTTCCAAATGGTTTGTGTCAAAGTTGTGAGGACAGTAAGTTTAACACTTGGCAATTAAATTGTAATAATTGGTTATTTATATATACTGAAGAATGATAAAGATATATGCTAAGTGATTATGATCTGGGCCAACTGGTAAACATTGATTCAGTATGAAATATGCATCTTGACTATCATATATCTTTTTCATATGTCTTTGGTCAAATGTTTATGATTACACCCCTCCATAAGATGTTAAAAACAGATGGAAACCAGTCCTTACCTTGGGTGAGAGTGATATAGTGAAATTACAGGATAGAAATATTATTCATTAAATATACATACTGAACCACTTAGGAGACTTCTTCAAAATACGATTATGTATGTATAATATTTTTTTAAAAAAATTGTGTCAACTTATTATTTCACTCTGAAATAATAATCACTAAAACTGCCAATTGATAACTCTATTTTATCTGGAAAAACATGACACCTATCATAAGATTTTAATTAATATCTTAACCATATTTTTATTACTTAAACCATATTTTTTATTACTAATTTTGTTTAAAAGCAATTCAAAATTAAAATCTATGAAAGGTTATCACAATACAGTTAGTACAAATATTTTGTATGGTAAATTTCAATAACAATTTTAACTTGCTGATCATACTATATTTGAATCACTTTAGAAAAGGAAGAAAATGGGAACACTTTAATTTTAGGAAAATTATTTTATTAAAATAACATTATTTACTTGCATATTAATGAGTGATTAATATATATTACATTTCATATGTAATAATTTATGTAATTATATAATTGAATATTTATAAATAGATATATTTTTAAAAAAATGTATCCACTTAGAAGCACTTTCGACTATCCTCTTAATCTTTGTCAACTAACATGTTGAAAGGCTAACCTTCCCACAATTCTGTGATCTTAATGTCTGCTGCCTGCCTCTTAAGTACGTCATGTTTGTATTTGTATATTAGCATAGCTTCTTTTATTTTTCTTTTGTTATTTTTTTCAATTTGCAATATTTTAACATTATTGTAATTGAAGTTAAAACCACAAATTATGTATATGTATGTTTGCAGATATATGTAACATTATATAAACATCATTACATCAAGATTGTTTAAAGTAACAATCTAATGAAATCCACGAGAGAAAAGTATTATAACAACAAATAAGGAAATTATATATATATATATATATTTTAACAGGCAATCCCGGTATTAATTTTAGTTGATTGTTTATATATATAAAAAAAAATGACTCTACTGGCCACGTAGGGTAGTAAAAACAAAACTATGGCTGTATAGTCACCATAACACCTGTAGATAGAATTTGACTATTATCCACTGTATTAGATTTGAATACGAATCTCTTTCTTAAATATATATTAAAAAATAAAATCTATGTATCCTATATTAGGATATACATTTAAATATATATATAAATCTACCCAGTGGTCATTATTTCATTTTAAAAAAAAAAATTTCTTCGGATCAAGTATATTTATGAGCGTCAATTAATTAAATGACCTCAAGCGCCAATCTTACTAAGACCATAAGAATTATACTTTCTCCTTTTAGAAATTTTAAAACGATCGCTAATTAGGTGCCTGACCCTTTCAGCTAGCTCAAATCCCAGGGCTGGGAGGTAATAATACCCATCAGGTTGAATGGAGGTGACTGACTAAATTTGTGTAGTTGAAACAGGCTTTCCCTATTTTATATACCTTTCAATTTAAGATGCGTATATAGAAACTTACATCTTAGAATTTAAAATTACGTATAATCTACTTGCTTATTCTGATATTCTGCCAGGAAGGAAACTAGGCTAATATAAGCGATAAATATGTTCATTAATGAGAGACAATTTGTTTTAAAGTAAGTAGATAATTTTATTACTATGGTTAGTTAAATATTGAGAAAGAAAAAACATATTTATATAATTTATATATCAATGATAACATAAAAGATGAAATAAAAAAAAACAGAATTAGTGAATTATAAAAAAAAAACATATAATTAAATACATATGTGGGAATGCATTTATACGTTTAACTTAAAATATATAATTCTACACAATGGCTGAACTTTTGGAGAGTAACGACAAGTAATGTTCAATTCTTTTAGGTTAAAGAAACTAGTTATAGTTACCTTGAAGTACCTGGGATTTCTAATAGGGATAAGTGGATTTTCACGTACGTGTGATTTTGACGATCCAACTGAAATTTAGATATTCTTTTACTGTCGAAGAATAAAACAAAATTTTTTTACAAACAGCAAAAAGTTTGCACAAACGTCCATTTTGTGGTATTTGAGTCTAAGAAATAATGATGACTTACTGGAGGCATTCTGAGTGTACATAATTTGAGATTTTCTTCCTTCCTAGATTATTTTAGCAGCATATCGACGAGGTACTTATGGTTTTTGGAGGGCAAGCAATTAACAGGAACAGCTACATCTTTAGAACTTAGGATAGTGGCCTTTACATGTATTTTTCTATTCCTGCATTCTGATGGTAGCGATGGTCTGAGTTACTATATCTAAAACCATAGCTGTATCCATCAATTTAGCAACCAGAAAATATTAATATTTCAGTTCGCAAAATCACTCCTGCCTGTTCTGATTTTACTTTTCAACTAACTAATTTCTCCAATTCCTTTTGTTCCCAAAATAGTTTATCAATATCTAGATCTTTATTTCTTAGGCATGCTTTTAAAATTTTTCTTTCCGTGGCTAAGTAATTAAATAAAACACATGAAATTGCCTCAAGGTATACATATATAAAAGTTCTTTCATTACTCTCATTAAAATGCGATATACAATAATACAGTAGAAAATTATACATTTGAAATAAATTAAGAATACAAGAAGAAAAGTTATATATTTGCGTATAACTGCATTCCCATAATTTATTAACATATTTTCATGAATTTATTTTAAAACAAATAAATAACTATAAATATCTTTCTCTCTCTCTCTCTTTTTTTTTAATTAATAAAAAAAAAACTTTCAAACTTTCTCTCTTAGACATATATATCTCATTCTTTATATTTTTCCCTCGCAGCTGAATCAAATTTATTAAACTCATGCTGATCTAAGCAGTTAGGGAATATTGTGTAACTTTTTTGTAACAGGGTTTGAACCAGGTTACTTTTACAATATAAAGAAGATATTCTTTTCTTCTTGTAAAAAATAACAGATCAATAAATTGTATTAAAAAGGAAACTCTTTTATTAACTTTATTGGATACTTTTAGATTTGAGAGAATCTACACACATACATGCTGATACACTACCTAGAAGAAACTATATTTTAATTAGCATATTCTATTTAATGAAATATCCATATTTGTAAGACCAGTTAGAAAAAGAACAATAAAAATGGACTGCTAGATTCAAACATGTTGATGTCTGTTCCCTAAGGACCATGTACTTAAATTAAAATCATCTAATAAATAAAACCGTGACATCCATCACATAATAAATTATATCTTGCTTTTAGTAAAATATTCATTCAAATTGCCATTCGAATTCAAAACATACATATACAAAACAAAATAATTGCATGCATAATAGGAGTAAAGTGTTAGCCGTTGTAAATAAAATGCCAATTTCATGGAAAAAGCCAAATTAACTTTCAGCAGCTACCCTAAAGAATTTTTCACTAAAAGAAGAAAACAAGATATAGAATATCAATTATATCAAGTTTTAGTTGTGAAACTGTAATACCTCCTATAAGACTGTAGTTTACTATATCTTAGTGGACCCATACTTAGTATGCACATGTGGGAATTCTAGTATCTATATTATGATGTTTGTGGGCACCATAGTAATTAGATGAATATTTATAACTAATATTAAAAGGCATTATGACATTACAAGCTTATTAAATAGCACAGGAAACTGATTATTGAATATTATCTTTGAATAGTTTCATATACGTATAGAAATTGAGTTATCAATCATCTACCATATTTGTAAAGGAGTTAAAACACTAAAAGTAGTATGGAATATATTGTATTTGATTATTCCAGGGAATGCAATCAAATTCTCTAATGCTATTATAGTTTCATATTGGATATCTACATATACTTATACCAATTTGACCACTTTACCCAGTATAGTGAATATTTGAATGCTAAATGTTTCAATAGTTTTGCTTTTAATTTTATTTGAATTATGTTATATACAAGTGTTGTAGAATGATTTCATGTATAGTATTTTGTAAAGTAAACAATCACATTTACACATTCAATTAAAGGAAGTTGCCTTAGATCACAAAAAAAAATATTTTTTATTGAACAATATTTGACAAGATAACTTATTTAGGTTTAACCCCAATATAGACCATAGTAAGTTATAATTCTCAATACTAAATTATTATCAGCAAAATTAAGTTCAACATGTACCTTCATTTAATTCAAGCTAAATACCTTGTTTAACATCACCCATAGTGTAAATACATGCATATGAGTTATTATAAGTTAATGTTATTTTAATATGCAATTTCATGATGTACATTCTAATTACCAATGTAAATCAAATATTTATCTATTAAATTAAAATCCTAGCTTTGGGTATTTAATTTCATATTACTCAGATAAGTCTATACAAATGAACACCAATTCATATCTCCAGATATATTTATTGATGGTAGATTTAGTCATAACAGCTAGAAATATTTACTAACCAAATGAATTCAGATTGTGATAAGGTGAGGGAATTAGGTTTTCATAAATATGCACATGACTTTATTATCATCAAGTTTAATTCTATGAGTGAGTGAGGGAATTAGGTTTTCATACATATGCACATGACTTTCTTGTCATCAAACATAATTCTGTAGTCTTAAATTATAAATCCCATGAATATTAATAGTCTCTAACTCATGGGACTTATAAATTATAAATTCCTCATATAGATCTCTCATTTTGGAATATATATGAGGTAGATGTTTTAAATCAACTCTATAGTCATCTCATACCTATTTCCCCATATAATACTGTTATGGCTTTTGGTGACCAACAGTGTGGCTATGAATAAAAACCACAATATCCAAGATTAGCATAGTTCACATTGAGTACTTTACATATATATATATAATAATTTTTTGGAATAAGTACATTATTTATGAGGTATCAATGATTGTTTTAGTGATATAGTAAACAACCCCATTAAGATGAAAACGGGACATGCAAGTTGTGATTTTTTAATTCCTAATTGATAAAGTGATAGATGTCAACAACAAACTATTATTTAATTACATATGCATTTTATTATAGCAAGTGAAGAGATAAGTCCTACACATACATTTTGTTGGGTATAAAATAAGTTATTCACATAAGTATTTTGCACATTGTACATAACTACAAGTAAGTTCACTTAGATAAAATTATTTTGCCAGGTATTATTATGGAAGCCAAGGACCAAGAAGTAGGGCCTGGAGCTATGAGTCCAGATATCACATAAATGATCCTCAGTCAGTTACAGGAACTAAGGAAGGAGATAGTAAGATCCAGAATTGATTGTGATAAGACTTGAATGACTCGATAAAAAAAATGGAAGTACAAAAGATAGACTTTAGCGATTTGAAAGATGAAGTTAATATTAGGTTCAATGAATCTGATGTGTCGTTCAAAGGATTTAAACACAGTCATGGAAATTAAATTTATGGAGTCAGAAGATAAACATACTGCTAAATTTGAAGAGTTGTGAGAATTAAATACAAGAAATTTGAATAAAATTTTGAAATTAAGATGCAGGTTAAAGTTAAGGATGTTATAATTGAATCAAGTAGCAAATCTGGAAATACTATTAAAGATCCTAGCCATTCTGAAAATAACAGCAATATAGATGATGATACAAGTTCAAAGGGTAAGCGATATAATTCTTAGACTATATCCTAAACCAAAGGAATACATCATACCAATTTTAATATCCCAGTGATCATTAAACTCTAATATAATCACTGCCATAAATGTAAAATGAAAATAAATGTCATTACTAGATTTGAATTTATATGACAAGGAAAAGAAACTATATAATACATTGATCTAAAAACTCTTGTGAAAATTCTTTTAGGCATTCTCATTATAATTATGAAGCTGAATTTGCCATGATGTGGCAGAGATACAAAAAAGTGGTTCATAATAAGATCTCTGGAAATACGAAAGATATTAAGAAGTTACATGAATCATATGAAATACATTGTAACCTTCATTGCCTGGATTGTAGTTATGGGCAGAAGTTACAAAAGATATAAAAAGTATATAAAGGATTAATTCAATGGTTAGAATACTCGAATTACAGTCATGAGATAAATAATATGAGAGTTTAAGAACTCTCGAATGACTCATGATCCCGAAAGAGTCAATTGCTATGAGTGCTTGTTCATAATGGTGGACAAGGATTATTTGGCGCAATCTATCAATGGTTGTTCTAGGATCTATAATATAACACTGCCATAGTAAATATGAATTATGGGTCAGATATAAGACATTTTAATTATCACTTTTATATATGTCAGCTTGTGACAAGCACAAGTCTAAAGTAAGGTTTAAGAAATCTTTTGGAAATTTGTAAGACACATACATATGAAAAACATGATGAAATAAAGATATATTATCTAAAGGCTAAAAGGGTATTTTATAAATTTGATTGTAAAAGAAGGGATGCGTATATTGATGAAATTTTCACACTCCTTATATAATCCTAAAGATTTATTTTATAAATATCCTAATTGAACAAAACCAAAAAAGGATACAATATTGAAGAATAAGCTAAGTGGAATATTGCAATTATTTTAGTCTGAAAAAAGGGGTAATATTAACTTAATCAACCATCAGAAGGGCATTTTCTTTTGGTGAGTCAATCAATGAGCAGCGTATTTTTGCAAAGCCCATTCAACTAGTATCTCAAACTTTGTTGGAATTCAAGCCAGTCCTTTTAATGATCTAATAATTCCCATGAGTGATGATTCAATTGCCACTTATAGTAATAGTGACAGAAAACTTAACTAGAAACATTGAGAGTATAAGAGGAATGCAATTTCGGATTTGACTTTTAAACTTAAAAAACATGTAGGCAAAATTTAGGACATATTGTTGTCAAAAAAAAATATTTTTTTTTTTTAGTGGGAGGATATAAGCCAGTTAAGAGGCTCCTTTGAAATGTGATTAAGTATATATATTGTGACACACTCTTGGAGTGGTCGTGCACAAGGTGGCTGTAACTAAAGCTACAACTTGTTGCATATATATAAAATGTTATTGTATATTAATTAAACTATATTTTATCTCTATTATAACAATAAGTATGAACTATATAAACATACTGTAAAATGATGATGATGGTCTGTGCATATATTTTACCTACATATGAAAATAAATTAAATATTAAGAGCTATGATTTATAATTTGTATATGTGAATTACATTATATATATGAGCAGTTTTATGTTTTTTATTTTTAACTGTCGGCAAATGTTTCACATTTTCATTTTTTAAAAGTTGTTTACGTGTTAGAGTATGTATATAAACAAGAGATGATCAAGCTAATTGTAAATATTCTGACATGTCTAAATTTTGTTTATGTTTATCAGATATTTTCTCTGTCAATAAGCTAAGGCAAAGCCAAATTGTTATTGTTTTATCAAATGTTAAATTTTACTAATGTATTAGAAATGGTTACCCTGCTTTTGTTTTATTTTTAAGAAGAGAGTATAAGGCAATTATACGCAGAGAAAAGCTGATTTTATTTTAGATTTGTTTTTTTTTTTAGTTTTAATCTTTTGTAAGGAAAAAGTGAGAGAAACTTTCCTTTTGTGTTAAAACTGAAACTCCTTAATCAACCAAGGTGGTCTGAGTGAAAACTTGAGATAAAAATTAAAAGATTAGAATAAGTGATAAGAAATACTCAGGTGTAATAGAGCTATATATCTTGTTCCACTCAATAAACCACAAAGAGTTGGCTGATGCAATAGTTACAGGGGAGTTCTCCAATTGGTATTGTAATGAATGTGCTATATAAACTGTTCACCAGGTGCTGAGGGGGTTGATAAAAAAAAAACATTCTAATATAGAAGAGAGAAGTGGAGAGTTTTTTTCTTGCTTGTTGCTGAAATAATGTGGTCGCTGTGCAGAGTTCTTTTGAGTCTGCCATGTTTGGTCCATAACACTGATGAAATATTCAATCACAGGTATGAGATTGTCTGACCAATGATTTTTGCTAGCTGTAAGCTGCTGAGACCAGTGTATTAAGACCATATCTAAGAAAAAGATACTGATCGTCCAATATTTAAGAATTAAAAAGGAAACAAAGCTGAGCCTGGCTTCAAATGAAAGTCCTGCAAAAGCAATACAAATAAGTAGCAGTCTGCTAATGCTGTATTAAAGAGAAGAATATTAGTGAAACCTTGAAAGGTAAAAATGTCTAGAACAGTCAGTGTAATAAATATGGAGTAGAATCCCACATCAGTGCACCAGCCCAGCTCCTTCCAAGCCGTCACTATCATCATGTAGCCACTAATATCAACTGATGAAGATGAACATCTAAATGCCTATATCTTACTGAAATGAAGAGAAATCCTTATCACCCTGTTACCCAGTTTTGTAGTGCACTCAGAAGCCCTGAAGTCCGGATGAAGAAGTCTGAAAACCCCAGATGGTATAATTTTTTTTATTTTATTCATTTATTATTTTATTTTATTATTAGCTATATGCTTCAGTAAAGATGAATCTTGTTAATATCTGTTTTGATGCATTAAATGTATGTAGAGTTCTTTGTCCACAAAAAATTGGATTGTGTTGTTAAATCATCCTCCTGCATTAATTTTAAAATGTTTAGATGTGTACATACATATGTGTGTGTTATGCGTAGATTAAAAGAAATTCAAATTGATTTAAAGTATAGCATTTCGCTTGTCTCCGTGTGCTTTGATTTGTATACAAACACACACTTATAATATGTTTAGTTAGGCAATGTGAAGTATGGGTTGACAGACATAAATGTAGACCTATATATTTTTAATATAGATAAAATAAAATTAGTGCTTAATATGTGTGTGTGGGTAGAAACTCAGACCACTTCATGCTATGGTATTTATGTAAAGATTGGGAGGGAGTTCCATATTTAAATTGAACCAACATTATTCTTAATTTTCATCTTGTATTATAATGTTGGGATTAATAAAATGTTTTTTTATTCATGTATATAAATGGTGAGGGGTTATTTGGAAAAATAAATATTTGTTTTTGTTTTTAAGTGCCTCATTTATTTCTCTCTCTCCAACAATACTAAGTACATTTTCTTATTATAGCATAATCCACCAGTTACCTGAGATAAAGAAATGATTGAGCTAAGTCCATGGGTCATTACTTTATAAGATGATTAAAAGTTTGTTATCATGTGGATATCTTTCTTTACTTATTTGTTTCATATGATTCGTTGTTAGTTGTATATTCTTTCAGGCGATGTTTTCTTTCTGGAAGTGGTGTATAAAGGTCAGGTTCAAATTCGGCCTTTCAAAGATATGCGACGGCCAATGCACTGATATCCATAAGAATGGTAACAGTTTTAGTAAGGGAAAGGTCAGGAAATATAACCACCTTTGGTTTGATCTCTCTCATTTAAAATTTAATTGGTTAACTTTAAGTTATTAAAACTAGAGTTTATTATTGAGTTTGTAACAATGCCGTACTGCGATGTGTAATAGTAATTTCATGTTCAGTCCTGTGCACATGGTAAGAATCTGCAGGGTAGGGGTCAACTAGTAAAATAGTATTTTTAAAAAAAATTTTATCAACTTATTATTTCGTATTTCATTCTGAAATAATAATCACTAAAACTGCCAATTTATAACTCTACTTTACAGGAAAACATGACATCTACCACAAGATTTTAATTAATATCATATCCATATTTCTTATTACTTATTTTGTTTAAAAGTAATTCAAAATTAAAATCAATGAAGGGTTATCAGTATGTAGTTAGTACAAATATTTAGTATGGTGAACTTGAATAATATTTTTAATTTGTGATCACACTGTGTTTGAAATCACTAATAGAAAAGAAGAAAAGGAAAACACTTTAATTTGAATAGTATAGAAAAACTCCTGCATGTGAGTGGAATTATAAATTCAATTGTTCAAAATTTTTTCCTATTACTTTTGGCATGGATTATAGTCAAAAATTTGACTGTTTTAGATATTTCACAAGTCATTCTAATCTAAAACTGAAAAAAGCCACTGCCATGTGACAATTATACATGTGTATTACCAAAATCACACTTTTCTTTATTTTGGTGTAATATCCTATAAATACAATTTATCCAAACCACTTCAAATACTTTTTAGCAAAACTCCTTCTTTGTACATATATACATACACCTACGTTTCGATTGTCCTACAGTCTTCTTCAGAGCCAGAAGAAGACTGGAGGACAATCGAAACATAGGACTATGTATATATGTACAAATAAAGAGTTTTGCTAAAAAGTGTTTGAAGTGGTTTGGATAAATTGTATATATATATATATGTATAACACAAAATGAGACTATTATACAATTTGCAGCTACAATGGGAGATGTCTTACAGCCTACCTTTTCTAAAGTTTTGAAGAAAAAGTTTTATTATTCTAAGCTAAACAATTGGTTTAAAAGCCATAATTATCTGATAAAAAATTTTAGTTATTTCAGCTATAGATATCAAAAACATCTGTTCATTTAAATGATACATCAGCAGCTTAAGCTCAAAATTTTACTTGCAAAGCAAGAGTAACCTTAATCAAAAATTCTCATCACTAACTCAGCACTAATAGGTCAAAAGCAAACTATTTCAAAGAATCTAAGTCATTAAAAATAAGATTACATATTATCAAGCAATACAGACTGTCTTCCAATACCAAAAACAAAATCATGAAGAGATATCAATATGATCTAGGTACAAATTACGAAATAAACCCAGAACCATTAAACAAGATAAACAAGTGATTCTTAACAGGTGTTCTTAGGAACAATAGTGAAACATGAATTTAAAACAGGCAGTGTGATGTTTATTGGCTTAAAACATGAATTTGTTATACGTGTTCTCCAAAATTAGGAAAAATTATCAGTAAAATGAATAATTGTCACAAAATAACAGAAAAACCGTAGCATATGTATCTAATAATTCAGATAAATTTCAATTTATACTTTCGAATGAAATACATAAGATTGTCTATTTATATTACTGTCATTCATAGTTTTTGACAAAATCTGTTTTTATAGTTTGTATCCTCTATACAGAAGAAGATCAGCAGAAGATGGCGGTAAAATAACAACCATACAAATGCGAAATGGTGACATCAAAATAGATAATGGGTGGCTTGTTTCATATTCGCCTTTGCTATTAAAAACATACAAAGCACACATAAACGTGGAATACTATAACTCCATTAAATCGATCAAATACATTTATAAGTATGTAAATAAAGGCAGCAACATGGCAGTTTTTAGCATGCAACCAGAAAGAAGTGATAGGAATGCGGTCATAGATATCGATGAAATCACACAATATCAGGCTGGAAGATACATAAACAGCAATGAAACTGGATGGCAAATTCTTTCATTTCCCATATTTGAATGAAAGTCCGGCTGTTGTTCACTTAGCAGTACATTTAGAAAATGGACAACGACAACGCATTTATATCACAGCTGCAAATGTGCAACAAACAGCATTAAATCCACTGGCTACAACGTTCACTGCTTTCTTCAAGTTATGTCAAAATGATGCATTTGCAAAAACACTGCTGTATTCAGAAGTGCCTACATATTACACATGGAATGTGAGTAGAAAATCATTTGAATGATGGAAACGAGGAGAGCTAGTCAACAGACAACCTGGCATATTCAACAAAACTACAATAGGCAGACTGTACACCATGCATCCCAATCAAGGTGAATGCTTCTTTCTTCGCATGCTGTTGGTAAATATGCCCAGTCCAACATCTTTCCAGCAATTGAGAATTATCAACAGTGTTACACATGTCACTTTCCACAGTGCATGTCATGCTCTGAATTTATTGGAGAATAACCGACACTGGGATGTATGCATTAATGATGCATGCAACACATCACATCCAAACCAAATACGTGCATTGTTTGCAATCATATTGACTGCCTGTTCTCCTTCATCACCGACAGTTATGGGAAAAATATAAATCGCATAGGGCTGAAGATATTTTCTGTCGAATATACAAGAAAAATTCAAATATGAACATGGATTTCACAGAAATCTACAATGAAGCATTGATAATGATTGAAGATTTGTGCTTAGAAATCACGAAGTGTTCTCAATCAATTGGGAATGCCATCACCGAATCGATCTGCTGCTGCTTCGTTCAATGCAGAATTGCGTCATGAACAAAATTACAACACAGGTGATCTTTTATCGTATATGCAATCAAAAATTCCTAAGCTAACGCTTGAGCAAAAAGGTATTTATGATCAAATAATGCAAGGTGTCAATAACGGGGTTGGAGAAATCTTCTTAGATGCGCAAGGAGGAACTGGTAAAATGTTCCTAATTAGATTGATTCTGGCAGCAATTTGAGCCCAAAATAACATAGCCTTAGTTAGCTCTTGCATTGTCCGGAATCAGTGCGACATTGTTACCAGGTGGAAGAACTGCTCATTCCGCTTTGAAATTGCCACTGAACATACAATTCATTGAAACTCCCAAATGCAACATTTCCAAAGCATCCGGCATGATAAAAGTATTGCAGAAATGCAAACATTATTTGGGATGAATGCACAATGGCACACAAAAAATCGCTCAAGGCTCTTGATCGATGATTGCAAGATTTGCGTGGAAACATCAGACCATTTGGGAACGCATTAATATTGCTTACAGGCAATTTCAGGCAAACATTACCTGCAATTCCTCAATTGACACCAGTGGACAAAATAAATGCTTGCCTGAAATACTCTACTTTGTGGAAACATGTAAAGACATTAAAATTAACTACAAATATGTGTGTCCAGCTGCAAAATGATCGATCAACTGAGATATTCTCACATCAATTGCTAGAAATTGGGAATGGAAAGATCCCGGATGATCTGACCTCAGGACAAATTTCATTGCCTCATAACTTCTGCAATTTAGTGACATCAAAAGAAGAATTGGTTGAAAAAGTATTTCCCAATATTCAAACCAATTATAAGAATCATGACTGGCTGAGTGAATGAGCTATTCTTGCAACCAAGAACAAAGACATCTATAAACTTAACAATATTATTCAGTCTAACATTCAAAGCAAGGCAGTCACATACAAGTCCTTCGACACTGTTGTGGAAGCAGATGAAGTGGTTAATTATCCAACAGAATTTTTGAATTCACTCGAACTGCCAGGGATGCCACTGCATGTACGGCAATTGAAAATCAGCGTGCCAATTATCATGTTGTGAAATATCAACCAGCCAAAGCTCTGCAACGGCACATGACTTGCAATAAAAAATTAATGAGCAATGACGTAGAAGCAACAATCTTGGCAGGACCTTTCAAAGGTCAAGATGTCCTCATTCTTCGCATTCCTACGATTCCAATGAATATGCCATTTCAATTTAAGAGATTGCAATTCCCAATTCGATTGGCATTTGCAATCACCATCAACAAATCTCAGGGCCAATCTTTAGAATTGTGTGGTTTAGATCTAGATACGGATTGTTTCTCACATAGACAATTATATGTTGCATGTTCTAGAGTCGGCAAACCAGACAATCTCAATATCTGCACAGACAATGCAACAACAAAAAATATTGTATACCCACAAGCATTGTGAAATTAAACATATTAGAAACGTGCACTTTCATAATCTCCTATAATTATTTAATTAAATCAACCTATTATCCTCTTTTTTTTTCAATTAACATCTTATTCATTACAGGTTTCATTTCATTAATATAAATTCCTTCTTTTATAATTTTTTCATAATACGATCTAATACATTCTAAAAGTTCTATTTTAAAATATTTACATTTAAATTAACTCATAGGACCATTAACTGCAGAATTTTTATCATTTAAATGCTGTTTTAATCTTGTTGCCAATTTATTCTGCAGTTTGTGGTTATATGAGTAAATTTAAACAAAGATTTTAAAATAGAAGCTTTAGCATGTATTATATCCTATTATGAAAGAATTATAAAAGAAGAAATATATATTAATGAAATGAAACCTGTAATGAATAGGATGTTAACTGAAAAAATGAGGATAATAGGTTGATTTAATTAAATAATTATAGGGGATTATTTTAAGAAAGATATTTAAGAAACGAATGTGGTGATTTTGTAAAAAGAGTTTTTGTTATATATATTATGGAATATTTGTATTTGTTTTTTTATGTATTTTTTTATTATTGTCAAAATATTGGAGTATATTTTTTTTATGCTATAGCAGTTCATATAGTAAATCGAGATTTAAAAAGAAGTTTATATGTGGTTTGTTATATATATATTTACTATCTTTAATAATTATTTTTAATTTTTATTAATGTTTTGATTACAATTAAAAATATATTAATATTAGAAACAATTATTACCATCCTAATAATGCAAAATGGAGAAATTTAATTACAATCATAATAATCATTTTTTTAATTATGATTTTCTATTTTTATTACTATATAATCTGTAATCTATTAATTTTTAATAAAAGGTTGCATTCATTCATACTTTTGTTAATTTTAAGATTTGGTCAATTTCTATATAAAAATGTTATTGATTTTGGTTTATAACAAAAAAATTTAAAATCAAAAATATCCCACAACTTTAAAAAGATTAAAAAGCATTGCAATAAACAGACAGTGTACTGTATTGGGGCATATTTTACAGAAGGCATCTGATGCAGAAATGAAGAAAAACATTTTTCTATTATTTAATTATTTTAATACTATTCTATCATTCAATCATTGCATAAAAATAAGTCACCATTATAAAAACATAGGAGAAATAACAGGTAATATACACATATAATACTGTTCAATATTCGAACTTATATAATTCTATTAATATATTATATGATACATGCAAGTCTTACTATTTATAACTTTCTATTTGTAACATAAATTATCTTCCCACATTTGTTTATTTTACAGACTTGTCTTAAAATTAATATTATAATTGCCTTAAAAGAATACTTTCCACATCTGTTAACATTGTATAATTGTTCTTATAATCAATTTTATAACAATTTTATTATTTCCTCCTTGAACTTAACTTTAGTATTATTCCAATTGATAAAATTTATTTCATAAAATAATAGTATTATATAAAATATATTTATTACTTTATGTATTTATAAAATTCAAATTAATAAAATTACTTGTATTTTTTTAAGTATATAAACATATGTGCAAGCACATTAAATTAAAAAAGATTAAAAAAATCAACCAAAGATAATAAAATTCATAAGACACTTTAAATTAAAAATGTATAGTATATATAATCAGTTTACAACAGATAAATTAGAAAACTACAAGCTATCATAGCTATAGCCACTAAATATGGAAAATAATTTTAAACAAGTTAAACAAACATAAAAAAAAAAAGAATTATGGAAAATTCAGAATTACATGTGTCAATTTAATCTAATTTTAACCTGATTTTTAAAAAAAAACAAAAAGTTACAACTCTAACTTCTTTGATTTCAACAAAAGCAAGACAATTTAAAATATGCTAATCCACTTCTATACTGGCCAAGATATAAATAAACAAATTGAAATTTTATATGTTCAGAATTTATTCCCTTATCAGACACATACATTTATCGCCTTCTGTCATTAACCTATAAGAAAAAAAGTCTAACATCTTTATACTAACACAAGAAACACCCTATCTCAAGTATATCAAATTGTTATAACTGTAACACTAACATCAAAAAAATTTTAATAATCATTCATGAATTAATCATTAACATGTATTAGATATATTAATATGTCAATGATCATTTAAAATAACCAAATGAGATCAAAGTCTTTTTACACATGGAAATCTAAAAATTCTAATTGAAAACATTAAATGTCCTTTTTAAATATTTCTATAACTATTGTAATCTATGAAAATATTGTAACAAATTTTAAAACATTAAACTTGGAATTACTATATAATTATCCAAACAATCATATTAATATTTGATTGGACTTCAGAGTATCATCAGATTTCTTACTCAAATAAAAATCATATACAAGAAAGATTCAATTGAAACCCAAACCCAAGTAATCAAAAAAGAATGAACATATAGAATACAGACTTTCAAGAGAACCCTATAGAATCCACAATTCCAACAATAGGAAAACCATGCATTCAATAATATACATATGGCCACTACTGTGTGGAGGGTTTTGCCTATTTTAATATACATATGAGTAATAAAATTATTTTACTCAGTACAAAATGATTTTCATCATAAATACAAAACAATTCATTTAAACTACATATAACAATACAAGTATAATTATGTCTATAGATATATGCATATATAAAGAACTATGACTTCCAACTTATTATAAGCAGAACCCAAAGATTACAAATCATGATATTTAAGGATATCTAAAAAAATTGTATAATGATGAGAAAAGATACATATATCAATTAATTAATGTAATGCAGTTATTTTATATAATTTATATTGCCTTGAATTAATTGTATATTTTGAGTTTTGAATATGTATACACACTACTTCTCTCTGTCTATATATATATACACTGTAGATTCACTATTTATTTAAACTTATAACATGTAAATTAGAAAAACAGCAATTGTACTAATTACAATTATTTTGCTAATGTGTAAGGATATAACTTATTAAAATAATCTGTCAAGAAATATCCTAGTGAAAGAAAATTAAGCAAAGTTGATAGAGAATGATGGCCTCCAAAAGAAATTAATTAACTGAAAGAATTTCTTTCAGTTCTATATAAAGTCTTAAAAAAACAGAATGAATATTCCTAATGCCCATTAACTATACTGTTATTGATGCAAATGTTTTTATTATAGAACTGTTAGCGTGGTAAAGTAATATGATTTGCTGCTCTCCCATAAAGCATGAGCCACAAAAATGAGCCAACTAACTTTTCTCTCAGAGTTTAACACTAAAAACCAACAGCTTTTAACTGAGATATTGACTGAATAATCATAAATGCAGCTTATATGTAAGGTCTGTGCATAAATGCTCATTTTTACACATATGGCATGACAGATAAAAATAAATCATGAACATCATTTGTCAGTGGCTACAAATTATTAAGAAAATAGAAGTTGAGATAAGGCAGATGATGCTAAAAGTGATATGACTACAGATCTATGCTAATAAATGTTAGTCATCATTTGTCCAAAACTGAAAAGTTATTGAGCAAAATAAATATTGGTGAAAGAAAGAAGAGAAAGCTAAAAATTATCTGATTACATATCTATGCTGATATTCATGATTGATTAAATTTGGCCACTTGTAAGATGTCATTTTTAAAACAAAGATGGAAAATCTACCTAATATTGTCAGACTTTCAGAAGTTTCACTAAAAGATGAAGGTACAACTAAATTAAAAAGTGAATGTACATCTTACTATATATATATACATACAAGAAATAGTATAAAAAACAATACTGGAAGAATAGAAGTGATTTTCATTTTTATTATAAATAAAAAATTGAATAGTAACACTAAAAAAATGTATGGTATATCAAAAAATCAAATTAAAAAAATTCAGTTAATTGACTTATTCCACAAGTTCTAAATAAGAAGTGGAAAACTTTTTCTTAGATATAAAGAATGCTGCATTTAAAGACACCAAACAACTTTCTAAAAATTGTATTAATGATTTTATTGATAGAACTGAAAATGTTTAAAAAATGAAAATAGTCTTTTACAGATAGAATCAGAGATAAGAGAGGACATAATCTTGTAAAATTTGTTGGGAAAAAAAAATGGAAATTATGATCTTTTAAAAAAAAATCCAAAAAAGAAATCTATCAAAGGCCCAACAGAGTTGGATTATGTTTTAGCTAACCAAAATTGATTCAAGAAAGAAAATACTTATTGATTAATGAAATTTTCATTAATACACCAATCCATTTAAGTCAGAATTTATTAGATTCTTTTGAAATATTAGAACCCTTTGAAAATGTCTTACATTTGAACAAAATCAATAAAAAAATAACTGATATTCTACTAAAAACAGTTTTACAGCTTAATAAAAAAAAACAAAAAACAATTCAATAGTAAGCCTTTTACTGGTACAAGGCAATGTATGCAAGAAAAAAAAAATATGAAAATAGATTTTAAATGATTTATTTAAAAAAACTGGTTAACTTGAATTCCATATTTTTTCAAAAAAAATTAATGATATGATGAGAAAATATTAGTCATAAATCATTATTTCAGTAGTAAAAAAAAAAAAAAAAGACATAAATTACTAGAAACAAAAAGCTCATTGTGAAATATATAGAAGAATATAGTAAAAAAAAAAAAACTATAAAGGAATAAAAAATAGAAAAATAAAATTGCTCATATAATAATGACAATAACATGGAGAAAATCACACATTTTAAATGAAAAGACAAGATGTGCATTTAAATCTATGAAGAATGGAAAATAATGGAATCATTATAGATATTTCTTTTTTAAAAAAGATGAAAAAATGCAAAAATTGTTAGCAATGCTACATATTAAATCTTTATATGATAAGAATATATTAGATAATTGGAAAAATGCAAGAGTGGCATTGACATTTATGTAAGATGAAATGATATTGGATATATATATTTACAATATATACAACTGTCATATCTTTGCCTGATATCATTGACTAGGGTGCAGCATCTAGTTGCCACACAACTGTTGAAGGAAGGACTACAGATGCTTTTATAGATTTGCCTAACATCTCCAGCTGCACAATGTTAGTATGCCTCATGCTTAGGTATGGTGACACTTCCAGCTATACTGCAACAGCTTGCCTCATGTTAGCTTACTGCTTTAAGAATGTAATGGACAATGTGCATGCTGCCATTCATCTCTGTCATTAATTTGTTGTCCGACTATCTTCAAATGGACTGTCTATTTATAGCTAGATCACCTTCCTTAATGGGACCAATCGGACTCATAGTCATCTATCAGCTTTACATATAATGTTTATTAGGATAATTATAATCATCTTGAAAACATTAAACACCAACTAACAAAAATAAAATAAATTTAAAAATGCTTAAGTATCTAATGATATAATTGTTCAATACAATTTATGAATTGGCAACAAATAGAAAATTATCATTAATCATGATCACTAATTTATAATATTCTATTGCACATAAAACTTAACAACCACACATAAATACAATAGAACACTTTCAAGTACAAAAAAGGACCACGAATTATTGAGCACAAATTGCCATTTTTGCAATGAATTAATCCCTGCTAGCTTTGAAATATAATATCAATTTCTGATGCACATTTGTCTAAAAATAAAAAGCGGTCTAGAAATTGGCACTAAGATTAGCATTGATTAATAATATCAGCACAGCAAGCTTTCAATAATTAGTAGATTAAATTGGAAATAAATAATAAAATACATAGAGCATTCTTACATCATAAATTTTACAGATGATATAATAGATTTTGCGAATAATGCTTCAGAACTGCAGAAAAATTTTAAAAAATTATCACAAAAGTAATAAAATGCAACTAATCATAAAAGTTAAGAAGAAATAAAATAATGATCAATAATGCCCTTTCAACAAAGAAGTACAAAATATATTTAAATCAAATTGTTAATACAGATGAAAATGCATTAAGTTAATCATAGATTTAAACTTAGGCAGTAAATCTCCAGTAGAAATAACTTTAGACTAAAAGAAACATGTCTATGTATCTCAAAAGAAAGGGTTATAATAAGTCGAAATACTAGTGCATACTTATGGATCTGAAAGGACATTTATAAAAGGCAGAATGGGGAATATAAATTAACAAGGAGGGATTAAAAGTGAAATATGTGCCTCAAAAAAAAGATTTATAAGAAATATATTCTATCAGTACATACTTAAAATCTGAAAAATTCATTAATAAATTAACAATATGGAAGCTGCAGAAGTTATAAAAGTTGGACTTAATAAAAAGGGATTGAAATATAAGGGTGAATCGCTAACATAATTGAAAAAGTAGGCAAAAATAAAATCATCCTGAATATATACAATGTAAGAAATATCAATCCTAAATGTAATCCCAATGAATCTACATAGAAACCATGTTTAAGATTAAAAAGACATAAATTAAACAAAGGTAACTTCAAACTACAGTGAATCAATATTTGAAAATGATGATAAAGTGACAAGAAATTATTATAATTAATGATGATCTTAATATATATGTTTACAAACTTTTTTTTTAATAAATATTTTATAAAAATGTTTTTGAATGCATTACTTAGTTAGCTAAATTTAAATGATAGATTTAAATCTTTTATTTTTTTAAAAATGATTCTCAATAAAGTGTGTTGATGAATTGCTAGTACTTATTCTAAAAAAAAAAAAATCCATAACTCTCCTCATCTTGCAACATAAAACTATAAAAAAGATTAAAGAAATAATGAGGTATAAACCAAGATATTTATAAATTCTTGTTATATTGGATTAATATATAGCTCATGGTTTAGTCTGTACAAATAGGAGATGGGACAATATAAAATTGAAATAATATGCAGAAAAACAAGTTTAATTAAAAATAAGCAAAATGTTGCATAGAAATATGATTTATTAGAAACCATCACAAGAAGTAGAGTATATCAAATATACCAAACTTGAAAACCTTTTTATCTGAACTTTTGTATAGGATATAATATTTACTTCAATGTTCAACTCTTAATGTGTTTGTAATGCAAAAAAGCAGATTAATTTTTAAAATAAAATATTTCATATGAATGAATATTTAGATTGACAATGATTATAGTATATGAAGGAAAAGATAAAATATAAAATTGATTAAAAGTTATTTATATATGAATTAGATATTTAAAATGTGTTAACTTTTAAGAAAACTAATATATATTGAAGCGTTTTGCCCATCTGACTAGGTCTCTGTTACACATAGCATGCATGAGTTGATCAAGTTATGGAAAAAGAAGAAAGTTTCATTCCTATTTCTAAAAACATAACTATATTTCCTGATCAACTCTACCTAGTAATTGTTATGATTTACACTATTGACGGAATCAGCTTTTATTTCTTTTATAAGGGCGCGAGGATTCATATAAGAATCCGCTGAAATCCGTCGCATCGCGTCTCGAAAATTAAAAAAAAATGTTTTTAAAAGAATCGGTATCATATTTTACCATAACTAGAGTTATTTTCTAAATATTATTATTCCTGGAGCTTAGTCAACACATATTGGCAAAGGTAAATTATATTTTCAAATCTTACTAAACTAATATTAATAAATTTAATAATAATCATTAATAACATACAAGGAAAAGTTGGTATTAGAAATAAATATTTTTATTCTAACAAATTAAAATGTTTAAAGATAAATTACTAATTAAATAAAACTGAAGAGAACACACGCTAATCCAGATATGAATCAATTAATAAAAAATAACAGTTGAACAATTAAATTTCTTGGGTAAACAAGAGTCTCTTGACCAATAAAATTAAAGTCTCTACCGGGTTTATTTTAAGCTTATTTTTTTTAAGAGTTGTTTGCAAACTTTAAGTCACAATCGGGGAAAAGTTAATCTTAGCTTACTGGTAAGTTGGTGTAATTTATGGGATCCCTAGCTCATAGGAATTTCCATTGGTCTCTCCTGCCGGCATCTTCAATTATTGGTCCATTCTATAGCTAGAGATAAAGCACGGTTGTGGTAACCCTTTCATTGTAAAAAGCGGTATTCACAAAGCTCCGTTTCCATGCTTGCGTGACAGCTCGGTACAGCAAGTGGCATACCTGTGCAGAAGTATATTACTGCCACAGGTTATGCTCGCGGAAACCCCCAACTCTAAGACATGGAACCAGAAGGTAAAAAAAAAACCTAGATCGAAGTTGTCCTCTTCTTTTTATACCTCGATCCAGTTTTTGAAACTTCTGCGCATCCTTTTGTCCTTTTATCAGCATATAAGATAATAATCTTGTACACTCTCTCTTAAATTTAAGTTACAAAGTCTTTATTTTTTTAGCATAATTCTGCCATCTTTAATTAGCTAAAATATTTTTCTTTTAGCTTATCTGGATTAGTAATTTGTGTGTCTTTTGTTCTCTCCAATTTTTACTTTTATTTTTAATTAGATAAAAAAAATATGGACAAAAAATTTAACTTTCATTGTACGTTTTAAAAAAAATAAATTATACAAGCAAACAAAAATTTAATTTCGTCTCTTTAATAAGATCACTAAATTTACTTTATCCTAGCTTTTACCAAATGCCAATATATTTGTACCATATATAAATAAATGGTACATACCACTGGGGCCAGGAGATGAGAATAAAATAGGGGTTTAAACTAATTTTATTCTTAAGCTTTAAGTCCATATTCGTGTGTTTTTTTTTTGTATTAGCATGCTGATATATCTCGTAGACTCATTCACAAGTGACATGCGGCTTTAACGCCCACTTTTGGGTCTAATATGGTGGGAATGAGAAACATTTCCACATTCACCTGTGTCCTTTCCACTCAAGTGTAATACTAACAATAAGATGCCCAAGTTATAAGCACAAACAAGCGTTTCTCATCATTCTGAGTCTTATAGGCTCGCGGCAACTTGGTCTACCCTCCCCTTTCATGGGATCCCTGCTAGAAATAGACTGATGGGCATTTAAAGATATTCTTATGTTATATACTGCATACAAGGACTTGGGGCTATGCTTTTTCCCCTCTCCAGTAACTGCCTACCCAGTCAAATACTTGTGGCTTACATCTATATCAGCCGCGATCGTGTTTTTTTTTTAGACATTAAAAAAATATATATTTTTCTTTCTGTAAGTCATATTAAAAAAATATTTTTATATTTGTATAATCAGGGTTTAATTAGTTAGTTTTTATTTTTAAAAAAAAACTACTATTCATTCTCCGGCTATGGGTTTTGGGGTCATCATTGAAATGTTCTTTATACCATTACAACGTATCTCAGGTTGTGGTTGTTGCATCAAAGCCTCGCATTGGGGAGCCATTGAAATGTTTTCCCATCTGACTAGGTCTCTGTTACACATAAAATGCGTGAGTTGATCAAGTTATGGAAAAAGAAGAAAGTTTCATTCCTATTTCTAAAAACATAACTATATTTCCTGATCAACTCTACCTAGTAATTGTTATGATTTACGCTATTGATGGAATCAGCTTTTATTTCTTTTATAAGGGCGCCAGGATTCATATAAGAATCCGCTGAAATCCATCACATCGCGTCTCAAAAATTAAAAAGAAAAATGTTTTTAAAAGAATCGGTATCATATTTTACCATAACTAGAGTTATTTTCTAAATATTATTATTCCTGGAGCTTAGTCAACACATATTGGCAAAGGTAAATTATATTTTCAAATCTTAATAATTAACATTAATAAATTTATTAATAATCATTAATAACATACAAGGAAAAGTTGGTATTAGAAATAAATATTTTATTCTAACAAATTAAAATGTTTAAAGAGAAATTACTAATTAATTAAAACTGAAGAAAACACACGCTAATCCAAATAATGAATCAATTAATAAAAAATAACAGTTAAACAATTAAATTTCTTGGGTAAACAAGAGTCTCTTGAACAATAAAATTAAAGTCTCTATCGGGATTATTTTAAGCTTATTTTTTTTAAGAGTTGTTTGCAAACTTTAAGTCACAATCAGGGAAAAGTTAATCTTAGCTTACCGGTAAGTTGGTGTAGATTTATGGGATCCCGAGCTCATAGGAATTTCCATTGGTCTCTCCTGCCAGCATCTTCAATTATTGGTCCATTCTATAGCTAGAGAAAAAGCACGGTTGTGGTGACCCTTTCATTGTAAAAAGCGGTATTCACAAAGCTCCGTTTCCATGCTTGCGTGACAGCTCGGTACAGCAAGTGGCATACCTGTGCAGAAGTATATTACTGCCACAGGTTATGCTCGCGGAAACCCCCAACTCTAAGACATGGAACCAGAAGGTAAAGAAAGACCTAGATCGAAGTTGTCCTCTTCTTTTTATACCTCGATCCAGTTTTTGAAACTTCTGCGCATCCTTTTGTCCTTTTATCAGCATATAAGATAATAATCTTGTACACTCTCTCTTAAATTTAAGTTACAAAGTCTTTATTTTTTTTAGCATAATTCTGCCATCTTTAATTAGCTAAAATATTTTTCTTTTAGCTTATCTGGATTAGTAATTTGTGTGTTTTTTGTTCTCTCCAATTTTTACTTTTACTTTTAATTAGATAAAAAAAAAAATATGGACGAAAAATTTAACTTTCATTGTACGTTTTAAAAAAAATAAACTATACAAACAAAAAAAAATTTAATTTCGTCTTTTTAATAAAATCGCTAAATTTACTTTTTCCTAGCTTTTACCAAATGCCAATATATTTGTGCCATATATAAATAAACGGTACAATATATAATAACACAAGAGAACTGATTTAATATATATATGTTAAAATTAACATTAATCTTAAAACATAACCTGAATTAAAGAAATAATCTGAATCATTTTTAGACCTGAATTTTTAAAAGAGCTAACATAATACAGTATTTATATTATTTTCAAGTAACAATTAAAGATTGTTTCAAGCATAAAGTAGCAGGAGATATGAGATATTTGATTTTTATTTAAAATTGATAGAGAAAAAAAAGTTCATTGAAAGTTGAAAATATTAATATATTTGTCCAGTCATCAAATTAGTTATTAAATGTTAAATGATAACTTAAGTGCAAGTATAAAATAATTGTGAATAAATAAATAATGGAGCTATCATAATGTGCAATATATTTTAGTATAGTTTCAATGAAAAGACATAAATATCTGAATATATTACATATTCTATACTGCAACAATGATTATAATGTAGACTAAAAGCACTTACCTTTCAACTGCATTTTAAAATGCATGACTCTAAAGATCTAATTTTGTATTTGTGGGAATGCATGGAGATCTTAAGTGACAAAAAAAGTTTGGACTGGTGTTTACCATGTCTCATTCTACAGTTGTTTAGGGTGTGTGTGAAAATCATATTTGATATATATAACACACTAAAAGTCAAAGAGAATGACACAAGATTCAAAGCATTTCCTGCATGTTTGGGTTACAATTAAAAATGAAATCAAGTTGTAAAATTTATGAGAGTGCTGTAAAAAGCCAAGCTAATGAGTAAATTCTTCAATGGGATTCACCAAATAAAGTGAAGAGTTCCACTACAATTTTATTACTAGAGAAATATTACTAGTCTAGTTCATGTTAGTATCACATCCATTGCCTACCTAAAAATTAATCCAAAAGGCTATTCATCTCTTTCTTCTGTTAATTCTCATTGCTAGAAAAGTAACATATTCATGTAAGGTTAGTATTAGGCAGTAAGTATATATACAGGCCAAGGCAATGTATAATTAACCATAAAAACATGTATTTCTTAAACCATTAATGTTAATACCTTATACATTAATAAATAAATAGTATTATCTATTCACATTTTAAATAAGTTAAATACAACAACTGACGGTGAAATTTATTTGGGAAAAAAAGTTTGTCCACGAAACTTTTACTAATATCATAAATAAAAATAATTAACTAAGATAGATTCATTGAAAGAATTTCACAAAATTAGATTGTATACTTAAGACTGTTTCAAATTCTTTTTCAATACTAATGACATGAACAAACAGAAGCTAAAGTTGATCATATTTCCAGTACCTGTGGACCAAACAGACAGTGTTAAAGCACCTATCAAAAAGGTTTTATGATAAGATAATAGAATTCTTAATTATACATTTTGATCCATCCAAGTCATTAACTATTCTTCAAAGATACAAATTACTCTAAATAGTTTGATGCAGTGCTACAGTGGTAGACTTTGGAACTTCCAGTTCACAAATTATATCCAATTCTGTTACTTCTGATGCTCGAACTTCTTACAAACTTCTCAGCAATAAAGCCATTTTATTAATTTTTTTTACAATACAAATTTAGATCGAGAAGCCAGAGCAATTATAAAAATGCAATGGAGTTCACAATTAAATTGTGAGAACTGGTCAAATTTACATCTTAAACCACTTATGATAGAGACAATGTTTAAATCTGAAATTATCCTAAGTAATATCTGACTGAAACAGCAATTATTTTAAACCAATCCATTATCAGATGGCAAAAACCTGCTTCACGGGAAACTTCAAAAAAAAAAAAGTGCAACCATGAGTAATTGTGAAGATTCTGTAATAAAATCGACCACATGAAGTGATTATTCTTATAAAAAAAAAACATTCCCAATTAACCCAACAGAAGAAATTATCAAAATAGATTAAAATAAAAAATTTAAAACTTGATCAAAGTTCACAGTAAAAATAGTAGATATGGAACTTTTGTGATCTGCAATTCCCATAATTTCAAAAAGAATTTGACAGTTCATAAAGAGTATCAATAAAATGCCTTTTTTAGATAAGATAACTGTAAATGTCAAGAGATGGGATGGAGGATAAAAAGGACATTTTATCTCAGCTAAACAAGTAAGGTGGAAGATAGAGTACCCTTATTTTTTTATCTCAACCATAATCATAAAATTTTGCTACAGATTCTTAAGAAGTTTACCTATATGCTGTTACCATAGCAAACCAAACTGAACACTTAGATATATTATGAAATTTTCATGTAATAAAAAAAGAGAGAAATTCCAAGGGACCCTTGCATCCTTAATAGTGAATATAAATATCCAGTTAGTCAGTTGCAGGAATAGGCCATTCATTTACCAACTTTATGCAAGAACTAATTCTCCTTCAAAACAAAGATCTCATTAGACCAGTAATATACTGTATTCTGAAAAGGCAATGCCTATATCTATAATACAGAAAAATGGTGATATTCACCTGTGTGGAGATTAGGAATACACAGCTAATGCTTTGTCAATTGATAATTATCACTGCCATCAATAAAATAAATAGTAGGATCACTCACAGAGATAAATACTTCTCAAAACTCAATCTGAGAAATGATTATCAGCAAGTTCCAATGGATAAAAAAAAAACAGTTTTTAGATAGTCAATAATAACCTACAAAAAAATTATCATGGGTAAAAGCTTGGTATTTATATTCAGTAGCTCTAGCCAGATTCCGGTACCTTGTAGACCAATTCGTAACTGATATCTGACTTACCTTAAGTCAGAAAATCTTCAATAAGTTTGCATGAAAATGCAAAAGAAACTGCTATGAAAATTTAGTAATCAGAACACTACTACAAATTTAGAAAAATCAGTTTAAAAAAATAGAAATAGCATTTTTTAAAATTAGGCAGCAGAAATTCACTAAAGAAACAATAAGGTAAAGGTCGAGCTGAAAGCCAAAGACCATCAAGCATCAAAGAACTTCAAATGTTTCTAGAATTAATAACTAATTACAAATTTTATTAAGAATAAAACTAAATTAATATCATTCTGATATAAATGATTATAAAAACAATTTAAAAATATGAAAAAAAAAAAAAAGGGGGGGGGCATTCAAAGAATTATAAACGGCTATAGAATATTTTAATATTTAAAAAAAAAAACATTGTGATATGTCATTCCTTCGGTGATGGTTGCCTATTGCAAACAAACTAGATTAGAAACAGTCTTCATCTTTCATACCATTAACCAGAGCCAAGTACAATTACACTCAGAAAATTCCTGCTGATTCAGATATTAAAAATAAATTTGTTAATGTACATCAAAAATTCTTAACAGAAATCCTAGGAATATGATAACTGGTTCAATATGTTACTTATCTATAACAAAAAGCTGGAATATAGGCAAGACCAAGAATCTTATTTAAATATACAGTATTTAGTTTGTGATCTATGTTCATAGGGAACCAGTAGGAAGAGAAAGATCAAATCAATAAAACTGATATAACAATCAAAAAAGCAAGTCATATATAAAGTGACATTACTTTTATAAGCTTGTATTTACAAAAATGTAATACAGAGAGCATACCAATAGTCAAACAAGCTCTTAATTGATAAGTGCGGTATAAGAAAATATTTAAAATCTCCATCCAGAACCATCCCATCTCCAGACCAACTGGTTTCAAGCTTATGGCTCACGTCAGTGGAGAGCTAGAATATTCGGACCCTAGATCTAAAATATCAACTCAAAACCCAGCAGTTATTTCATACGTAATATTTAAGTAGAAACTCTGAAATTTTCGGATATAAAAATGTCTTTAAATCCAGCTATCTAACTTAAATAGCTATATGATCTACCATATTTTAATAGTCTCCGCATAGCCAAAGCCTTAAAGGTAAAATTATAATAATCAAAAAAGCAAGTCATATATAACGTGACATTAATTTTATATAATATATTTTGATATAGTAAAAAAGTAAAAATTCAGAACAGACAGGTTCCTACGTTGTCAAAACTAATATGGCGGATAAAGTTGATTTGATGGACAAGGTAAGGATGACCAGAAAATAAGTTGCAACAATGTTTTTGACTCAGACAGCATAATTGAAAATTGCATCATATGGAAATTCAGAATAGCAATACCCCAAAAGAAACAAAATCAAGAGACCTCATGCAATAGTTTATCTGAAAATATTAGTTTGATCATATTCATGTTGTCCCAATATTGATTAGGATATTCAATGAGAATACAAAATTTCTGACGTCAAATAACTAAAAAAAAAAAAAATGCCTAGTAAAAAACCCAACAGCTATCTAGCATAGACTGAAAACTAATAGTCATGCATATACACAAATCATGCAAATCTATGATAGGTTCAACTATTCTTAACTATATTGAATACATATTCAAAATGGCTGGGAATGGTTGAGTAATATTAATACAAACATATACTAATATGGAGTTCTTAAGAACATTATGAATGATCATTAGAATTTCCAGAGTAATAATGGCCCTGTATTCATATCAGGCTAAACCTGGATTCTATGAACAGAAATGCATATTACTCTTAAGGCCTTAAGAAAGCTACAATTGATTTATAAAATTTCCAGGATAGTACTGTTTAATATTGACCCTGCATACAAAAAACAATTGATTAATGCATGTTTACTGCAAAAATCATTGGAGGACAAGAAGTTTTCACATGTCAAAGCTAACTAAAATTTGATTGTGTATCAATAGATAGGGAAAATCAGCCAGTATAAAGACAATCATCAAAATAGAGAAAACAGTCTAAGCCGAGACAGTAACCAAGGGCAAGAAAGCATTCAAAGCAGAAAAAAAAATCAAGAGAGAATTAGCCAGAGTTAAGAATGCAATCAAAGAAGATAACAGGCAAACAGCTAAATTAAAGAATCACTCAAAATAGTTGAAAGTGACCAATTTAAGCCAGCAGCAAAGACAGCAATAGCCGAACAGGGAAGAGATAAAATATGTTGTTCTAAAAGCCAATCTATCATGTAAGAATTTTATGGGAATTATCAAATTTTGAAAAAAATCCATTTTTTTATTGTTGATAATTCTTAATGCTGGACAGATATTCATAATGGGTTTTGTTTTGCAGTAACTCCATTTCATTACTGCCTAATTATGTGTAATTTTTGTAAAGATAATATTTTCTTCTCAATCCATTAATTAATTCCTTGCATATATATATTATCCACTTGCCTTCTTAAGTTAAATGCAATTATTCCATCAGTAAAGCCTCATATGAGGTTTGATCATTATCTTATTTATGCCATTAAAATAAGCTCAATATAGTAATAAAAATATAGAAGAAATAAAATAATATTCTGTGTTCCATTTATTTTGTGAAAAATCCAATCTAATTGTAATACCTAATGCAAAAATATCAGAAGTAAAACTTCTTTAATTTGAGAAATCAGGCTGTGATTAATCATATTTTACCAGAGATCATAAAAAGACAAAGGTCAATTTTTTCTCTAAATCCTTCTGCAGCTAAAAAAAACATTGATTCGTTTAAAATACCACTATTTATATATTAAATAATCTAATTGGATATCCAGTAGGCCTTAAGTTTAATAAGTAATGTTTGTAGAATAGCTCATGCAACAATTCATATGAATACATCAATGATTCAAACTTTCTGTTTCTAAACACAGGTAGCACTGTTCAAATATTCTAACATTAGTTTGTATTCATTTATTTAATATATGGATTATGTAGCTAAAATAGTTTATGAATAGGTAACCAAACAGAAATCAGTATAAAGTACCTAAAATCTGATCATTATAATTAAATATTTTGTCAATTGTCAACTCCATATGAATACAGAACATTCTACATTGTCTTTCTTATAATATCCTTTATGGATCAACAGTGAGAAGTACAGATATATAAAAACTTGTCCAAGTCAAGTGGATAAAGATTATGTATTAATAAAGAAATTTGCTATAATACAAATAATTACATTTTAATTAACATTTTTGGTTGTTTTATTTTTGTTTATTTACAATATTGCTAAATAATTTTTAGAAATGGTCTGATTTTCGAAATAACTTTAAAGTAATTAAATATTAGCAATTTTATAATCAAATCAAACAATGACAAAATGATAAAAAAAAATTTTTATTTAGTAGCTGAATCTAGCAGAAATCAAAAATAATATATAATAAGTATTTTATATTTTCCTACTGAATTATAAAGTTATCAAAATAAATCACTGTAGATAGTGCTGTTAAAGAAGATTAACTGAAATAAAGAAGCAGTTAATTTTTCATAAAAGTTTTAATGATAAAATTGATGTTACATGAATTTTGACAATAAGATATATATAATAAATTACAGATGTATGAGACTAAAGACTCTAAAAAAAAATTATCATAAACACTAGATATAAAATAGGAAATCATAACAAACTTATACTAAAATTATCTACACATTTATGGATTTTCCTATTACAAATATATCTCAAGTGAAAATAAATAAATCTAACACACATATCACAAACTAACCATTCCCATGATTTATTTCAAATACTAGCTATATTTAATACCAAAGAAAGTTTTCATAAGATTGATGGCCTCAGAATCAAAAAGATTAATCATTATAATTTTATTTTGCCAAATAAAAATAGGATGACCACCTTTCGATTTTCATAACTCAACCTACAGGTTTCAGATTTTACAATAACTTTTCATATTGAACTAATAAAAACATTATCAAAAATTAAATGCTAGATCCTGTTATGATTTTTCTTTTTTCCTTAATATATTCTATGGTATATTTGAAAAGTCAAGTTTGCTTATAGAATCATCTGAAAGGTACTTTTTTAAAAAAGACAAAACAATGCTTTAAGCATCAAAAATAAAATTGTTGACAATTGTCCTGTCTAACTATTCAGTAAAGAAACATGTCTGGATTATGTAAATAAAATAAATCAACCTATCACAGAAAGTGGACTCTGAGATTTTAAGAAATAATCATTCATTGGTTTTCTTGTAAATAAACAATCAAACTAATTGTAATATTCAGAGAGTTAATCCAAATGCTTTCAGCAGCTAACAAAACATATAAGACTTGGTCTTACATAAAAGCATTTACTTTGTTCATGATCAGAAGCAGGAATTAACATAATTCACATGATAACAAGCCATTACCATAGAACACACAACGGTAATTAATGTATGTAATATATGTAAAATGATATTCACGATAAAATGCAATCACAGATAGATATAGGACATACTCATATCAGTAATTATTAAACCACTAAACATCACGTGATCACTATCTCATACTAGCACATAATTGTTATTAAATAATTCAAAACAAAGCAAAACTCTCTATACAGTAATGCCATCTTGTGCCATCAAGAGCAATCAATGGATGCCAGAAGGCTTGTGCATAAAATCCCTATCTAGTGCCTACTCATCCAATATCCCCAGACTAGTTTCTGCCTTGTGGCCTTCGTCAGTGAGGAGCCTTGGATCTGAGAGCACTGCACCTAGATCTTAGGATCTAATGCAACCCTCCAGCAGCCACCTTTTAACTCTACTTAACTACAAAACTATGAGAATGAAATTGAAAACACACTAATATTTTCAATCCAAGCCCAATAGCTTATATAGTCATATGGGTCTGAACTCAATTCAGCACCCATACATTTTGGTGTCTTTGGCTCTTTAACAATCATAGCCACCACTATCCTATTAGGCAGGATTGGTGTTAAACCACTAAACATCACATGATCACTATCTCATACTAGCACATAATTGTTATTAAACAATTCAAAACAAAGCAAAACTCTCTATACAGTAATGCCATCTTGTGCCAACAATTATGCGCTAGTATGAGATAGTGATCATGTGATGTTTAGTGGTTTAACACCAATCCTACCTAATAGGATAGTGGTAGCTATGGTTGTTAAAGAGCCAAAGACACCAAAATGTATGGGTGCTGAATTGAGTTCAGACCCATATGACTATATAAGCTATTGGGCTTGGATTGAAAATATTATTGTGTTTTCAATTTCATTCTCATAGTTTTGTAGTTAAGTAGAGTTAAAATGTGGCTGCTGGAGGGTTGCATTAGATCCTAAGATCTAGGTGCTGTGCTCTCAGATCCAAGGCTCCTCACTGACAAAGGCCACAAGCCAGAAACTAGTCTGGGGATATTGGATGAATAGGCACTAAATAGGGATTTTATGCACAAGCCTTCTGGCATCCATTGATTGCTCTTGTTGGCACAAGATGGGATTACTGTATAGAGAGTTTTGCTTTGTTTTGAATCAGTAATTATTATGTGTCAAAGCAATCAAATGTTAACAGTCATTACCAGCTTCATTTCTGATTTAATGAGATTGTCCAAAAAACTCTTATTGTCATTATAACCTGAATCCAGATATATATTTGCATATAAGAAATTTGCATTTTTAATCCCTATACTATATATAAGTTCAAATAAATGTTTAAAATGAAATAAAATTTTGTCTTTATAAACACAACAAAAATATTCTATACATATAACAAAATAAATTCATAATACTCATTTCAATCCATATTTTATTTGTATATTTTCTTTTATATTTAAATTTTAAGAAATTATTATTTCTTAATTGTATTTTATTAAATTTAAACAAATGCTTAAAATAATATTTAATAAACAGTTTAATCTCTTTATAAACCCAACAAAAATATTTTATAAAATATATAAGATAAATTCATAATAATTCAATCCATATTTTATTATTTATAAACTTCTTTTAAATATATTTTACAAAATAATAAATAAAATATAAAAATTATAGAAAAATTTATTGATTATTTACATATAGTAAATTAAGTTATATATATAAATAAAAGTTCACATATTTAATATTATTTAGATTTTGGCATAGTTTTTTCAAAACGTTTTTAATTAAGCTTGTACTAAAATGAAAATAAAAATATAAATAATATTTTTGAATATATGCAATAAAAACTTTATATATATTGTATTTTATTTTTCAATACAATTATTTTAGAATAAACTTATTTCTTTTTTTTCTTTTTTTTACTATAATCTGTTTAGTTTCAAAATTGTTTTAAGAGAAATGTCATCCATTGTTAATATATAAATTTTTTGTATATGGATACATATTTCTAAAAATGTGTATATAATATTGAATGTTATACTTATGAGCAATTAGAAGCTTGCCTTCAGTTAGCCTCATAGATGAAACAGCAAGACATCTGCCTTAAGTGCCAAATTGAAATAGACACTAAAATTTAAGACACTATATTTAAATTTATATGTACAATAAATATATTTTTACTAAATGCATGCTTTTTCCTATTACATTCAATTGTTTTGTTCAATAAGTTATTTTATAAGCCTTTTCAATAACTTTAAAATGCACAAACTTTAAAGATTTTCTTGAGACAAAATTCAATCACTAATGAATCAGGTTAGAACTGAATTTGCAACAAGAATTTCAACTGGGCAAAGTTTATATATTTAAGTAGTCCTATTTAAAATATTCTGGCCTATCACGGAAATAAAAAATTCTAGAAAAATGGCCTGTCTAAGTCTAGCTGCATTGCTGTGTCTGACAGATTACTATTTAGCAATAAAAATGGCAAAGCAAAAGATAATGATAAATGGCAAAGCAAAAGATAATGATAATAGTTAAGATAAGTATAAAAAATATTTTTTTAAAAATAAAAGTGTGGGAATTTTAATTGATATAAACTCTTCTTCAAGACCAGAATGGATTACAGTACTAGTGGCTATGAAGTTGTAAACATTTTAGAAAATTCATCTTCCAGAAGAAGGAAGATTAATATAATAGCAACATGGCTACAAGTTCTTTTGAAAGGGCAGATTAACCAGAGGAAAAAAGTATAAATAGTATTGATCTGTTGAAAATTCTAATTTAATATTATTTATTCTTGCCCTCACTACATAAATGAAACATGGGGTTTGCGCAATGACAGCAGTGCTTATTTTATTAGTGCATATACACCAACATTAGATTCAAAGAACTCACTCCCCCCCCCCCCTTTTTTTTATATTACTACTTGCTGGATAGAATTATTACAGCAATATCATTAAAATATCTTTTTTCTAGAGGCTTTAATGCATGTATTGATACAAACAGTAAACTTTGACCAAAAAGTTGCTGGAAATAATAATATTGGTTCTGTAAATTTAACTTGTCTACTGTTATTGAATATATGGAGTGATTATCACAAACTTCTTTTTAGGCAGAAAAATTACTACAAAATCATGAATACATCCATGCTCAAAAATAATAGCATTTAATAGATTTTAGGATAATTAGGAGTCAGAATATAAGAATCCATATTATTATTTTTTATATTTTAAGTAAAATCTTTAACAAAAAACAATAATTATATACACTTTTTAAATAATTATTTAGATATGTTTCAAATTAAAGATCTTCATATTTATTTATTTATTTTATAAATTTGTTTTTAATTAAATAATAATAGTAAGAATTAAAGAAGAATTCATATTATATAAGCACTTTCAATTATAGATTGTTGGATGAATCATAGATTACTACACTCCAAAATTAAAATGGTAACTTCATTAAAAATATCTTATTCCAGATCTATATGAAAGAAAATTGATGTTCCTTCTTTAATTGCTAAATTTCAACAGCTCCATTTTCAGGATAATCATCTTAATAGAATTCTCTTAAGAGTATGCTATGGATACAAGTTAATCTATTCTTAGCTTTCTTAAAAAAAAAAAAAATGTTTTTTTTAATAACAGTGATTAAAAAACATATAATATTTTCTGCAATTAAATGCAGCAAAGGCACTCCTTTATACGATAAGAATATTTTAAACATGTATATGGAAGGAGAATTTTGATCATCTGAATAATGATACAAGAATTGAGATAATAGCTTTTAATGATTTATCCATTTTATCTACTCATTTAGATTTGAACAAAGATATCCAGCTTATTGAAGACAAATCAACTTTTTGTAATCTTAAAAATACAAAGACTGATGAGATACCTGAAGAAATTTCAAAATATAGTGGTAATAAAAAAGTTTCAAAAAAGTAAACATTTTTAAAAGTATATAGACTCATTAAATTGTGCCACCTTAAGGATACTTCTATTATTCCAATTTTAATGAGAATAGACAAGATTATGATTATTATCCACAGTGACCAAAGATATTTTCAAGAATTTTATTCAATAAATGAATGTTAACCAGAGATTCAATTAGTACTATAAACATGGTCTATGTTGCCAGGCAAATGCAAAAAAAGTATTTTTTAAAAAAAAGATTTATTATCTTGGTCAAGGCATTTGACTCAAACAATCCAACAGGTCTATGGTACTAATTGAAATTAGTTGATTGCCCACCAAAGTTTATTCATATCATAAAAATTCTAAATGATGGAATACTTGGAAGCATTATTATTCCAGATGAAAATCTGAGACATTTAAAATAAAAACTGATGTTAAACAAAGATATATACTTGCTCAAACACTGTATACGAACTGTTTCTAAAGCAGTTTAGTGAATCAGGGATCAAGATTGCAATACACATTTGACGACAGAATTTTTTAATTTGAACTGATTAAAGTGAAAACAAGAACTTCATCTTCTTGATTCTGGATTTATAGTATATTAATGATTGTGCTATTTTTCCAGGAAAATCTACAGAATATATTTAATGTTTTGTTTGCAATATATAAAAATTCTGGTTTAACAATTAATATTCAAAAATCTTAAATTACTTATCAGTCAATCATAGAAAGAAAAAAAATCCTTAACACTTTTAGTTTGGATGATTATCAATTTAAAAATGTAAACAAATTTAAATATCTTGTTAGGTTTTTTTAAGTAGAAGGTGGACTTAGATGTTGAGGTGCATGCAGACATTAATATGCTGCTCTTGCTTTAAACAAAGTTAAAAGATAGGGTATTTTATCTTAAGGAAATAAGTACTAAAACTAATGAAAATGAGGTTCAGATCCCCTTTCAAAGTAAAATAAAGGAATTTAAAAAGTTTCATTTGAGAATGCTCCCAAAAATTTTCAAGATCATAAGAAGAATTGACAGGTCCTTTAACTTGTTGGATATGATATTATAGAGTCCAATATTATAAAATCACTTCTTCATTGGATTAGATAAATGAAACAAATGAACAATATGAGACATTACAAGATATAAAAAGATGTTTTATGGTAGATTTGAGCATGATTTTCATGGGAGAAATAGGTCCCATATGCATTATAAGAATTATCTCAAAGCTATTTGAAAGAAGTGCAATGTTAATTATTTTCATTGAAGAAATCTGGGAGAGAATACATTTTGAAGAGCTACAATTAGGTATGGTATTGAAATATTTCAGAAAAAAAAAATGTTGCAAGATGAGTTAAAGAGAGCTATTATGTTATATGGATTATATCAAAGATATTCAAAAAAAGATAATGTTAATTATTTTCATTGGGAATATATAGAATAAAATAGAAAACTAATGGAGAACTACAATTAGTTATGGTGCTGAAATATTTCATAAAGAAGTTTTCTGCAAACAAATTTAAAAGACAGTACCACATAATACAAACATAAAAAAATGGATCAGCACATTCTATAAACCGAAGCATTTGTGGTTCACAGAGCGATTTGTATAGTCATTGTAAAACATTTATAGAATAGTTCCCTCCCCCCTCCTTTGGAATTAGAATGGTCATATTCATTTAAAAATGGCTTATGCTGATGATTACATCATAATTAAATGTTTTAATATACAGCTCATTCATAATACATATGCAAATGTATATATGTGAATCACCTAAAAAAACAAAAACAAATGGATAACTTGACTAATAGCATATAACCAGTAATTTATTTTAAATTGATAACTACAGTCTTATTAATTAAAATCTTCATTCAACCTTTTTGGTGATTTCTGGTATCACAATTTTCCCTAATCATTTACAATACTAAATTGTAAATTTTTAACAAATGTAATTATAACAGATACTAGTAGTAGGTTATGTCATTAGAAGATTCCATGATCAATTTAATTTTAAATTCTAAAAAACTCAGAACTTTTAATCAATCAAATTTATTTATAGCAAAAATCTTGATAATTTATTGCTGATGAAATATTTCTTCTTTTATAGTTATAATCAAATCACATTATAAAATAAATGTTGATAATGACTATCGAAAACATACCATATAAATAATTTATAATACAAATAGAAGAATGACATGGAAAAAATAATAATACAATTAAAAAAATAACACCAAATAAATTCTGTTATCTTTCTAGATCCCATTTGGAAAAAAAAAAAATGTAGTTGACTATTTCAAAGAACATTTTGTGCCTAAATATAACACACTCTGAGTATATTATAACAATCTGGATATAAAATAGTTTTTTGAAAATTCATCTTTCTTACATTGTTTTTTTCTAATCAACTTTACACTTGATAAATCAATAATTGGAAGAATATTGTGATTTACTTTTTAATTCACTCACATGATATACTCATGGCCAAAGGTTCAAATTTGAATTGCATAAAATTTTAAAATATTTCTAGCTCACAAATATGCTTAGAATTTTTCTTTCGGGCAGATGGTCTATACCCTACCCAAGACAGCCATATGACTATATTAATTAAGGATGCTAAAGGGGGGTGGGGGTTCTAAGATAATCTCAGTCATATAAGTTTAATGCATTGAATAAAAATAAAAAAAATGAATGTAATATAATACAGCTTTCATCATTAGTGGAAAAGATGTCATAATCCAAATCAACAATTTACCTATTTTTTAATCAGTAAATTAAATAAAGATATAGTAAATAATTTTATTGGAAATGTTATTGTCTATCCATGCTTACAGAGTTTGAAGTAATTGGATATAATTTTGGCATTTACATTTGTACCACATTAAGGAAAGATTTTATATAAAATATTGATAATTTGTTTCAAAAAACCCTAGAAACCATCTGCATAAAAAAAAAAAAAAAAAACAATTTAATATGGGAAAGGAGCACATAAAGATTGTTTTTACAAATTTTTATCTGAGCAAACAATTGTTTTTGTTAATTTTATATATACATGTATAGGAATAAATTTATATAATAAATTATATTATTTTCGCAATTTTACAATTATGAACAAAAATGGTAAAAGAACTGATTTAATTATGAAAAATATATTTTCATAAATAATGTAAATAGGTTGGGAAAAGAAATTTGAATTTATAAAATAGCAAAATAATTTTTAAGGCAAAAAAAAATCCACTTCTTTCAACTAAGTACTTTTTTTTTTCTGATTTTTCCAAAATAACTCTGAAGTAAACTAACTGGATGCAGTTAATTAATGACAGTTGAAATTTATTACCTATGAGAATGCTGAATGAATTGGGTCAAATTTCTACACTTCTCAATTATACACAAAAAATAAATATACCATTTTAAATTTTATATATATTGTATAAAAAAATATTTAGCAAAAACTATAAGAAAGTAATACTTTCAAAAAATATTTCAATTTTCATAATGACTACATTAATTTCACAATCCAAAAATATTTGCCATGCTAAATGAATCACTTTAATCGTCTGACTAATCAATTTTGGAGCCTGAAGCAAGCCTTAAAAACTGCACCTTTCAAAATTACTAAAATGGCTATTAGTACTTATTTAGAAGGATCCTGGAATGCAGAAGTAGCACATCTAGCTACCATATTTAGGACCTGGAATTTAAATCAGAGCCAAATCAAATTCTTTTCAAGACGTATAGGATTTTTTTTTTCCAGGTAGTTATCCAATCATCAGTCTTGCTAACCATCCAATTTTGGTCAATAAATGACTATTTAGTTACTCTTATCTAACTGGTAAAATAAGGATGAAAAAAAAATCAAATCCTCATTACTCAGCAGTGGCAAGACTGGAGAATACTATCTTTTCCTTCACTGTTTTTCTATAAAAGGTTATTGGAGAGATATTTGTCTGCTATAAGTTATTTATTTTTTTAAATGACTCTTTTACTTGCTTATTTAAAATTTTCAATATGTATTAATTAAATAAAAATATATTTATTTAAAAAGTATAAAAATTTTAAACTAAAAAAAAGGCAAAAAAAAAAAAATGAAACAAAGTACATTAAATAAATAATAATAATAAAAAATTATAAATAAAAATATTAAATCATTCTTTAGACTTTCATTGACTTTGACAGTGCACTGATTATAACATTTTTTACTTTTGCCTGTTTGCAACTTTCTAGAAACTTCTTTCATTTTGTCACTTGTGAATTTTAACAGATTTTCCAAACTCCTTTATATTTCTGCTAATGTAAAAATTGTTTTATTAATTAATAAAATTTTAAAAGTTTAGTAAAAAAATTTGTTAAATAAAATAATTTTTAATTAAAGAATGGGAGAAAGGACATTCTATTAAAAAATCACAAATCTTTAATTTTTTATTTAGATATTTTTGTATTAATAATTTAATAAAAATATTTTTAAAATATTTATGCCTTATTTTATTATCTTATCCAATTCTGAGTTGATGCAATTGTCCTTTGCTTCACTTATTGGATTTGCCCTGTATTTAAGTACATTTTTTTCTTCTATATTTATTGCACTTTGGTAAATGTTTTTACAATATTGGTATTCCAACATAAGATTTGATATTGACTTAAAACTTAGTAATGATTTAAATACATCTATATCTACTGATTATACATTAGAGAAAACTCTAAATTAATATCTCCCTTTAAATATAGCAATAATTCCTTCCCCCAATTTTCCACATGCAGTTTAACCCTTTAGTTTCATCAGCAAGCATTTTCAAAGGATTAAAATGCAAATAGGCCAGATATATATTAACTGTTTCTAAAAAAAAAAATTTTTAAATCAATAGATCTACTTTTTATTAATATATATATATACACACTGCAAGTAGAGAATTCAGTGGAGTTGTTTCCATTTCAATTGATATATAATTTTATAAATTAAAGTAGTGGTGCAGCAACAAATGGTAAATTAAATATACAAATGCATTTCAATTGACATTGACAAACAAAATAATTTTTCATCAGACTATTCCTTTATTATTAAAGTAAGTGTATCATATGTATGCAAAAAAAAATCCATAATGTCACATTTCATTTATTTTAAAATAAAAAATAAGTCAGAAGTTATGTTTGAAAATATCCTACATATGGAATAAAATTGTAAAACTAAAATTTCGGACTTGAATTTCTCTCTCATTTCTTCTGATGCTAAATACTTTTAAGTATATATTTTATACTTAATCCCAAATTCTAGCTTATAAATTTAGAAAATAATTTAAATTTATAGTGATTCTCATTGTGTGTTTTAAATTATTTATTTAAATAAATATTTTATACAGAAAAATCAGATCTATATGAGGCATAATTTGAACATGTAATATAATTAAATTACTAATTTCCAAATGTTAAAATTCATATAGAATGATATCAAGAACCATTGGCATAACTATAAAAATTGAACTCTACACAAAAAATGTCAAAAGCCTCACTCCCAACTATCACCAACTTTAAAATCTAAATTTTTATTTTCATTTATTTACATTAACATGTGTAATAATTTGTCATACAAAGTAAATTAACAAATTCATTCATTTTAAAAATTCTTTATCCTTACCTTTGCAGTAATTATTTTTTTAATGCATTAAGTATATATCTTAACTAGTTAGTAATTGATTACAAGCAAACAATGAGATCAGATTATTTTGTTCTAAACTGGAGAGTGCAGTATTTCTCACAAAAACAATAAAATAATTTGACAAATAAATCAATTGCAAAAATAGTTATTCCTAATTTTTTGTTATTATTATTTATATAATATACTATTATAATATAAAGTATTACAGTCTTGTTATTTTGCACTCTTTGCAAAATGATAACTGCAATCAGAAACAATAAACTGTAACAATTATTTAAAATAAATAATACACATTTATTTAAAATTAGTTTCTAATTAGAATGAATATAAAATATTAATATTTTATGTAATTAAAAAAAAATCCTACATAGAGTATACTGATAATTTTTATTAGTCATTCATTAGACTTCCATCAAGTGGTTTGTGTCAAAATTGTGAGGGCAGTAAGTTTGACACATTAATCAAATTAAAACTGGCAAAACTCTCCATACAGTATTGCCCACTCAGTGCAAACCAGAGTAATCAATGGATGCCAGAAGGCTTGTGCATAAAATTCCCATCTAGTGCCCACTCATCCAATGTCCCCAGACTAGTTTCTGGCTTGTGGCCTTCACCAGTGAATCTGATAGCACTGCACCTAGATCTTAGGATCTAATGCAACCCTCCAGAGCCAACCTTTATCTCAATTACAAAACTACGAGTCTTAAATTGAAAACAATAATATTTTCAATAATATTTTCAATCCAAGCTTATTAGTGTAGAGTCATATAGGTCTGGACTCAGTATTGCATTGAGTGGCAATACTGTATGGAGAGTTTTGCCTGTTTTAATAACAGTTATAAGCAAGCATAAGAAATGGTGATATGTGATGTTTATTGGATTAATCAAACTGTGGTAATTGGCTATCTATATTGTAACGGAATATATGCCGTTACATTATTTTAAAATGAAAATAAAAAGATCGTAAATAAAATTTGATTTATTAAAAAGAAAAAAAAACTTAAAAAACTGAAAATTAAAAGTTGTTTAATATATATAGATAGCATGATGGACAACTTTAAAAACTTTTAAAAAATAAAAATATTTGAAAGTAATTTTTTTGTAAAAGTAAAGATATAAAGATTGATATTTTAAAAATGAAATAATGTTGATTTCTATAGTCTTAGAAAATGAAATGATTGTCTTATTAATTAAATGATTGTTCAAAACAAACTACCTCTGAGGCAGTAAAATAAATTAAATGGTCAGATAAGAGAATACAAAGGAATTAAATGACCAATCCAAACACGAAAGACAGCACGGACCATAACTGAAACACGAATGGATTAGTGACTTGCTTTGAATCTCAAGATCTAATGATAAGAGACTAATAAAAATATAAAACCAAATTATTATTATAATTGTTATCTTAAGCTGGCTATGAATAGATGTATAACTAGCTATATTGCAGATTTTCACGATGTGAAGTCTCAATAAATTTAATTTTCCGGACAACCAGTGAGCCTCTGGATGACACTCCTGACCAAATCATGCAACCAGTTTCATTTCAAAGGACAAAATCTACGAAGTGATCACAAGATGGACTTCTCAATCTATTAAACCGTAAAGTATAAACTATTGTCTATCTAATAAGAACTTTCCTAAAATTGCAAGGAATTAATAACTGAAAATAACTCTTATCTGACTTAAAGAATGCAATTCAATTATTGCTATTTTTTTATGTAGATGTTTACAATCATTTCCAGTTCATTTTTTTGTGTGTGTATTATGTTCTAACTAAAATGTATTAAATTTAAGTTGTTTATAGACGCTTCATGGATTCGTTTGGTAATTATATTTTGTTTTCATATTTTATCAAAATATATAGACATTCGATAAAATGATACCTTCGGTGAGTATCTAAAATGTATTTATTCGGATGTCTTTTGTTATTGGGACAACCAAGTATCTTATGTGAATACTATTGGTTACTTATAAGTTTCCCTCTCGATTGTCGCATCAATAATTTTGTATTTTGATCATTTATGTTTATTTTGAAATGTTTTGACCATGAATCTACATCTAACCCAACATTTTAAACAAATCTGGCATCTTTTTAAAATAGTAATTTAAATTTAAAATATTTTTTAATTTAAAATCTAAAAATAACTACTGAACAATGATACAGATATGTGAAAAGATTGTGATCTGGGCCAAATGCTGAATGCTGGTTCAGCACAAAATGCCCATCTTAAAGATCATATATCTTTTTTTCTACAGAAATATTATTCATAGAGTATACAAAACAGTATTCAAATCCAGGTTTGGGTCCTCTTATATCATGGGCCCTTAAGCTTCATTTAATCATGCTTAATAATAAAGCTCACTGTTAAGTGCAGAACTGTGTTAGAATGCATTTGTTTAAAATTGTGTATGAATATTCTACAATAAAATACTGATCAAATGATAATACTTGATCTACCATCAACTATAGAAAGCCATTACTTGCTATCCTCTTAACTCATTTACTTTTGCATTTCAATATTAATTTAGAACATAAGCTTTATTAAGATAATGTAAATATATATATCAAAGCTTTTATCCAAAATCTAGTTTATGCATTAATAAAAATAACTGAAGTTGTAACTAATTTTTATTGCATTTCTTGATTTAAAATTATTTATTTATTTAAAATAAATGTAACATCAAAAAATTCTATTTAATGCATATTATTTGCGATATATAACATAAATAAATTACTTCAAAATATTAAAATTCATATAAAATGATAGTAAGCATAAGATCTGCAATTGCACTTTTCACACATCCAAGAATACAAAAAAGCTTGCATGCTATATTAACCCTTCATTATTTCGAAAAATTATTTACATATCCCATGTTAGCACATTTCTTTTTTAAGCATTATCAAAGAAGCTAATAGACTCATAGTTCCAGAATGTCCAACAAAAATCTAAGGCCTAAAATGAAAGCACTGTTGGTAAAATTATCCAATATTATTATTCATAGAGAAACAATTCAAAATATTGGCATGAAAGCAAAACTATGGCAATTTTAAAACCAAATAAACCTAGCAATAATCCAAAAAAATATGGACTAATATTATTACAATATATTAATAATTTTTATTAATCATTCATTAGACTAGAGATTATCCACTTAATGAATATGTTCTTAAATGTTCCTGACATGATAAAATTTTTTACATTGCCAAGTTTAGAATTGTTTAAGAGATTCTACATTTAGACTGCCAAGATTGTTTAATGCCTATTATAATGGTGTTGATATTCATCATTTAACTGTAAATGAAATAAAAAATGTAATTTACTATATATAAACAATAGTAATATACTTATTTATTCATATTTATATTATTTTTGTTTTTACTTTTTTATTATTATTAATAATATGTTCGGTAATTAGGCTTTATATATATCTGTAGAATACATTGATTTAACTAAATTGAATCAAATTGAATTGAATAATCTTTTTGAAAGAATCATATTACCAAAAATTTTTCCAATAAATGAGAGCCATCTATCTATAGAGAGAACTGGATTTAAAGCAGGAAGAAGTTGCAGTGAACAAATTTCGTCTTTAACAATTCATATTGAAAAAAGCTTTCAAAATAAATTAAAAATTGGTGCAATCTTATTAATCTAATCTCAGCTTAGGATTCTGTTTGGAAAAATGGTCTAAAAGTTACTAAAATTCAAGAAAACCATTTACTTGACAAAAAATTTCCTATAGAAAAATTTAAGTGACACTAATCATAGGTTACAAAATTTTATAGAACAGATTACCTAATAAATCTATTTTCTCAGTTTAATATATTCATCAGTGATCTTCTCGAAACAGAATATAGAAAATTCATTTATGCAGATATTGTTTTCACTACCCAGATTCTTTTCATGAAATAGAAGTCTTTTAATAAGGATATGAAAAGATTGGATATCTTTTTCAAAGACTAGGTTTTATTTGTAATTCAATAAAAACAGTACATTCAAATTTCCATCTATTCAACGGGAAACCATCTCATAATTTGAATATAACTTTTTATAATAGTACACTGAAACATAATTCTATTTCATGCTATTTAGGAGTAACCCTGGCTCATAACCTAACATTTTTATATTCTTGGAAAGATAGATGACATTACTCAAGAGATTGTTATACATACTTTAAGGACAGATTTTTTAGTACTAGCTTATTCTGCTGATGAAGACTGTGCCCCTATTTGGAAGAAAAGTTCCCACACTAAATTTCTGAATACTCCATTAAATATTACCATGTGAAATATTAATTACACTTGTCTACTACTTCAAAGAGGCTTTCTCTTCTTTCATATATTTCTCCATCATAGAAAATGGATAAAAAGCTGTTAAGCAGATTAGATTCGCCAATAACTCAAGATATAATTTCACCAACTAAAACTTGACTCAAATTAAGATCCCCTTTTGAATGTTACATCAAAAATATGCATATGGAATTGATGAATTACCATGTAAAAAATAGAAATCTTACGATGTTCCTAACAATTATTTTTTCCCCAGATCCAATAACTCCAGCTCGATTTGATCTTGCTAGATGCAAATGGAACCGAATTTGTCAGCCATTGGTCTATGTAAATGTAAGCAAACACAAACTATGTTCCACATAGTTAATGATTGTCAAATCTATCTATAATGACAGAATTCAAGAACTTAATAAAGTCACTGGTAATTCTATCTCTTGATTGGATTTTCTACAGGTTTCTTTATAATATTTTGTTAATCGTCAAGCGAACAAAAAAAAGTCCAGACGTTAGATAAAAAATTGCAAGTTTGCATTCAACACATTTTTTTAACGTTTATACCTAGGAAAGGTATAAACAAATAAAATAAGATCCATTAATATAATATTAAACATGTAAATAATCTAAATATATTTTTCAATAATACTAAGTTATGATTAGCACGTAATTAACTTTTTTATTTGTAAATCGGCAAAGTTATATAAAACAAGATTGACCAAAAAAATCTACTATAACTTAAAAAGGCGAAATATAATATAAAAATTATAATGACTTACTTAATTCAAAAGCTTTATTGTACATCGCAATAGCAGCATCAAATTGCTGTTTTCGGAAGAGTTCATTGCCTTGCATCTTTAACTTTGCAGCCTTAGTTTCTTTAGGAAACCATTTCTCCGTTAAGTTAGCTATTAAGATATTAATTTTTAAGTTCGAGAGAGAAAGACGTAAATAATATGCGCCACATTTTTTACAAATTTTATGATGTTCTTTCTCAAGGCAACGCTTGCAAAACGTATGACCACAAGGGATAGTTGTGGGCTCATAAAGAAATCCCTCACATAATAAACAAGCAAAAAAATCTATATTCGAGGTTTTAGCATTATATACATTTTTTTTATTACTGAACATTTCAGTTAAGCTAATCACAAAATCCTTTAATTTTTCCGAGGAAACATCTCCATATCGAAATGCGCAAATATATGAATCTAATGCTTCCTTGAACTTTCCGCCACGAGCCAAGGAATTGGCTAGGCTAAGTAGTAATTCCGTGTTCGGGCCCTTTTCTTTAATAGTCTGTTCATAGAATTCTGCAGCTAATTCAAAATTTTTACTTATAAACGCTTGTTTGGCTAAATCAGCCATATTTCTAATAATACAGACGCTGTTTATATGTCATAACAAATTTAAAGTAGTCCTCAATTTAAATGATAATTGTAAAATATGTTACTCAGAATTCTGAATCGTTAGGGCAATGTGTAAAACTTATATAAGGATCACGTGATTAAAACTGCTTGCTGATTGGGTTTAGAATATAATTTCCGGATCTTACTTTTGTTGCCGATGAATCATTATTACGTTTAAATTATTAATTTTTTACTGTTTGTATGTATGACAAAAATTCATATATTATAAAATTTACTTAATGTAATTTAAAAATAAAAATACTCTATAAAGTATTATATTAATATATATTTAATTTAAATAAAAATGTAATAGTTAATTTTAATTTAATGAGGAGGGAGTTTTATAAATAAATCAGCTGGCGCTATTTCTTAAGAAAATGTTACGTAAAAATAAATGTATATAAAAAAATAAAAAAAACAACGCAGTATTGTAAATACTAGTGCTTTTTTTTAATCGCAAATTTGCATCTGAATTTGTTTTGCAAAACCTATTATTTTTAAGAATTTAAATTAGATATGTTTTTAATTCACATAATTTCGGAGATATTATATAAACATTAAATGCAATGAACTCTTCCGAAAATAGCTAATTTTATGCGACGTTTAAAACGTATTCCTCTTCTAAATACTGTATTTTAAATTTAAGCTATTACTAAATCTGTAATTATACACACAATATGTAATTTTAAGTTTATTTTTTTAATAAAAATAAACTTTGCTTAGGTAAATAGTTTTTTGCTTGCTTGGGAGTGACTTTTTTTTTTTAGTCTAATACATTGTTTAGTATTTTAGCACTACGCTAAAATCATTCAAATTATCACAACGATGATACTAAAAGAATTGGTGACAAAAATTAATATTAACTAAAAACAGATTAAACTGCACAGTGTAATTCAATATGTTGAAAAAAACTGATTGAATATAATAACTCGTGCCAATAATACTAAACAATTTATGCAACTTTGACTTCCAACTTGTACAGATATCTGATCTCTGACCAATATAAATAGAATAGCTTTTTAATATCCATTTTAAAATATGTATAATCAATTACTACATTATTATAAAACACTCAGAAATAATATAATCACTATTGTATGAAGAGAAATGCTATTGAAAATAATATAGTCAAAATATATGTCCAAAGACTCAAATATATAGAACGAAGTTAATTAAATCAAACTATACACGAGCGTATAAATAAATAAATAATTTGTCTCCGAAGTAAATTTATAAAGAAATTAGTAACCATTTTGTCACTACAGTAACAGAAATTCATAAGGTGATTCCTGTAAATTAAAATCAGCTCACTTCCTCCATGCATCGAAATAATGAGAGATGGGAGGCGATTTTTGTAGACTAGCTATATTATTTACATGGAGGTATGTTATTAATCTCAGTAGTAAGTGATAACAGTTCTTGCAGAATCTTAATTTTAACATTCAAAACTTTAATATACTCAGGAAAAAAACACATATGCATGTACAAATATTATAAATTAAGTAAAGTAAAAATTGAAACGAAACTCAAAATTCATCTGTATTTTAACAAAAAAAAAGTAATATGACGGCAAAGGTTTTACGCTTCGTGTTAACAAATTTTTGGGAACGGCTTTTTAAAATCTTGATTATATATATACAACTTATTTATAAATTGTCTAATGTAATTTGTTGGGAAAAAGATATCAATAGTAATTTAATTCATGAAAGATTATTTTATTAGTTAAATAATTTTTAAAGTCTAATGTAAATTATATTCTTTTCTAATTCATGTAAATATTAAAAATTCATCTTAATATTATTTAGCAGGAATTTACTTGGTATTTCTTTTTATTATTAATGGCCTTCCTTGCTTATAAACACATAATATTATTTCTGCTTTATAGCTTTATGTTTGTAGAATTATTATACAGAGACTTTTCTGTTGCTACAACATTCCTTTTTTTTTTTTTCATATTTTACTTATATGAATAATGTTGTCATATACATGTTGACCATAAGTCAATCTGACCCCTCATGTAGGACTTTAAATCATTTAAATATAAAGAAGAGGGATGAGCAGAATATAGGTTGAATTTGTAATATTTAAATACAAGTACAGTATATTTACTTAAACTACATGTAATTAGAGGCAGTTTGAACTCAGTTTCAAGCTCTCTTCAGTCATCCATTCCATCTCTTACAACCAATACATATGACCACATACATTCGAAAAAGATAAATGATCTCCAGTATAAGTATTTCATGCTGAACCTGCGTTCATTAGTTGGTTCAGGTCATTATCTCCTACACATGTATATCAGCAGTGCTCGATTTATATTAAGATAGCAAATCTTTAAACTTTAATGAACATGCTTCAATCTTCTCCACTCTTCAGCCTTCCATATTATTGAAAATCTGATCATGATATGTTCAAAGCCCTTGTTTGCTAATGAATAATATCATGTTTATATAATGCTTGATATCTATAATTCAAATCTTTTATATTAAATTACTTTTAGCTTAAGTATGTGATCTATTATTACTAAATGAATTTAGTTTTTAAATGTAATTTTCATATAACTGCTAATATATACTATGAAATGTAATAGCATATTTTTGTAATTAGGGTATGTAGCTGAGGCCTAAACTTAATGTAACATTATTGATATTAAATACATCTTATCTGTAAATACAATTTATCCAAACCGCTTCAAACACTTTTAGCAAAACTCTTTATTTGTACATATACATACACCTACGCTTCGACTGACCTGCAGTCTTCTTCAGAGCTATGATATAATGAATAAAGTAAAATAAAAAACATAACTATATAATAACACTATAAAAAATTTAAACAATAAAAAACTAAAAATAACATAAAATATATATATATTAAAAAAACTAATAAATAATCAAACCCAAATAAAACAATATAAAATGAAATGTGCAACATAAATAGAAAATAAATATAAATTATACAAGTCTATTTCTAACTTTATACATATATACATTCAAGGACAACTATTAATCTAAATATATTATCTATTTTATTATTAATAACAATATACTAATTATCTCTATTCTTCATAAACTTAAACTTTATGGTTAGTAACTAAAATTCTTTTAATTTTAAATCATATAATATTTATTGTTTCTTTACTCATTCTTCTTTTAAAAATAATATTTTATATTTATTATTATTTCTGAATATTTAAAACCTATAAGCATTATAATCTTTGAACTTACCAAGTCTATTTTGATCTTTTAAAAAAATGTTTTTTTCAAAAAATTATCTTATACCCTAGCTCCCTCTATTCCATATTATTTAAACTAAATATATATATATATCCCCTACAACTCTTTATTTATATATATATTTTATTTTGTACACTTCAACTTTTATTATTATTATATAATTCTCGTAAATTTATATTATACTGCTTTATATGTTTATATATATATTCCCTACAACTTTATTTACACATATATTTTTTATTTTATACACTTTAACTTTTATTATTATTTTTATATAATTCTCATAAATTGTTTTTATTATACTGTTTTATATGTAAATATTATGCTAAGTTTATTAATTTATTTATTTATTATTTTTCTATTATGTAATATCTATAAATATACTTCTATTTAACTTAACCATTTTTTATCATCCACAACTCATTTATAAACAATTATCTCTTTACATATTCACCTCTATATATCTTATTTAATAACTATATCTATACCAATCTCATCCTAATCCCAGAATCTCTATTAAATTCTGGTTTTATCTTTCTTATTAATATAGCTTCTTTTATTTTCCTTTCTTTAATACTTTCTGTATGTAACCTCATTTTCATTGAACTTTGTGTAAGTTTGTGTCCTGTTTCTTTTGTATGTATATATATTGGTGATTTATTATCTGTCATATGTTGTTTTAATCTTGTTTTTATAGAATTTTTTGTTTCCCCCACATATTTGTTATCAATCTTATTATCTAGACATTGTTTGCATTTTATCACATATACTCCATTAATTATTTCTTTATTATATCCTATGTATTTGTTATCTATCAAATTTAATAGGGTTTCTTTTTTTATTAACTATTTTTATATTAATTATTCTTTTGTATCTTTTATTAATTGTCTTTATAATTTTGTTAAACTTATTCACTATGATATTATTATTTGTTTTTATTCCTATATATCTATTTTCACCTTTCTTTTTCCCTTCACTTTTTTCATTTTTATTTATCTTATACTTCTATTTTCCAATATTTCTTTTAATTATATATACAGGGAAACCATTCATTTTTAACTCATTGATTATTAAATCTTTTCATTTATTATAATCTTCTTTCCTTGAACAATACATTGCAGCCCTGTATATTTTTGAATATATACAACTAATTTTATATTTCCTATCATTGTTGGAAAACCAACTCATTATTTTGTTACCAATATTGTTCTTTTTATAAATACTTGTCTGAACACACCATTTTTATCTATTAATTTCTTTTGAAATATTATATCCAGATATGCAATTTCATTATTCTCTTTCTTCTCAACCATAAACATATTAATAAAATAGAGGAGAATATAAAGTTTATGGTTGAGAAGAAAGAGAATAATGAAATTGCATATCTGGATATAATGTTTCAAAAGAAATTGATAGATAAAATATAGTGTATTCAGACTAGTAGTCATAAAAAGAACAATATTGGTAACAAAACAAGTTGGTTTTCCAACATTGATAGGAAATATAAAATTAGTTGTATATATTCAAGAATATACAGGGATGCACTGTATTGTTCAAGGAAAGAAGATTATGATAAACAAAAAGATTTAATAATCAATGAGTTAAAAATGAATGGTTTCCCTGTATCTATAATTAAAAGAAGTATTGGAAAAATAGAGTATAAGATAAATAAAAATAAAAAGAGTGAAGGAAAAAAGAAAAGTGAAAATAGATATATAGAAATAAAAACAAATAATAATATCATAGTGAATAAGTTTAACAAAATTATAAAGAAGATTAATAAAAGTTACAAAATAATAATACAAAAATAGTTAATAAAAAAAGAGAAAACCTATTAAATTTGATAGATGACAAATACATAGGATATAATAAAGATAATAGGAAATAATTAATAGAGTATATGTGATAAAATGCAAACAATGTCTAGATAGTGGGATTGATAACAAATATGTGGGAGAAATAAAAAATTGTACAAAAACAAGATTAAAACAACATATGGCAGATAATAAATCGATATATATATATACATATAAAAGAAACAGGACACAAATTTACACAAAGTTCAATAAAAATGAGGTTACATACAGAAAGTATTAAAAAAGGAAAATAAAAGAAGCTATATTAATAAGAAAGATAAAACCAGAATTTAATAGAGATTCTGGGATTAGGATGAGATTGGTATAGATATAGTTATTAAATAAGATATATAGAGGTAAATATGTAAAGAGATAATTGTTTATAAACAAATTGTGGAAGATAAAAAATAGTTACATTAAATAGGAGTACAAATATGGGTATATTTATAGATATTACATAATAGAAAAATAATAAATTAATTAATTAATAAACTTAGCATAATATTTACATATAAAACAGTAGAATAAAAAAAATATGAGAATTATATAAGAATAATAATAAAAGTTAAAATATATAAAATAAAAAAATATATATGTAAATAAAGTTGTAGGGAATATATATATAAAAACATATAAAGCAGTATAATATAAATTTATGAGAATTATATAATAATAATAAAAGTTAAAGTGTATAAAATAATAAAATAATAATATATAAATAAAGAGTTGTAGGGGGTATATTTATTTAGTTTAAATAATATGTAAAAGAGGGAGCTAGGATATAAGATAATTTTTTGAAAAAACCATTTTTTTAAAAGATCAAAATAGACTTGGTAAGTTCAAAGATTACAATGCTTTTAGGTTTTAAATATTCAGAAATAATAATAAATATAAAATATTATTTTTAAAAGAAGAATAAGGAAATAATAAATATTATATGATTTAAAATTAAAAGAATTTTAGCTACTAACCATAAAGTTTAAGTTTATAAAGAATAGAGATAATTAGTAGATTGTTAATAATAATAAAATAGATAATATATTTAGATTAATAGTTGACCTTGAATGTATATATGTATAAAGTTAGAAATACACATGTATAATTTATATTTATTTTCTATTTATGTTGTACATTTTATTTTATATTAATTGTTTTATTTGGGTTTGATTATTTATTTCAGTTTTATTAATATATATATTTTATGTTGTTTTTAGTTTTTTATTGTTTAAATTTTTTATGGTGTTATTATATAGTTATGTTTTTTATTTTATTTTGTTCATTATATCATAACTCTGAAAAAGACTGCAGGTCAGTCGAAACATAGGAGTATGTATATGTACAAATAAAGAGTTTTGCTAAAAAGTGTTTGAAGCGGTTTGGATAAATTGTATTCATAGGATATTATGGAAAAATAAAGAAAAGTGTGATTTTGGTATATCTTATCTGCTTTACCTCACATAGACATTAAATTCAAAATATAATACTAATTGGGGTTATTAGTATTATTTTTGTCAAAAAAAACAATGTGGATTCAAATGTATTTATATATTGGAAGATATGCTTTAATCTATATGAGCAAAAAATTCCAGAAATAAAAACAGTTAATATTTTATATCATATGAATCCAGGAGGTCATTTATTTATTTATCTGAAAATGTAAATTAAAACTAGAGGAATTGAATGTTTCATCAGTTGGGCACTTTAGTCCTTTAGCAACTGAAAACTTTAGTTTTAATCATATGATCAATTTGGCTAGTTTCAATCTTAGAAATTTCATTAGGATAAAGCTGAATCAAAGTCTAAATCTGGCATCATTAGTAGTTTAAGTCTTAAGTTGTGATTGTTTATCTTGAAAATAAAACGATCACAAAGTGCTTCATTCAGGGATTTCTTTGAAATCGCTCTTTAATGCCAATGTCCGGATTTGCCATGCAAACTCTCTAACTCCCCCCACTCTTGAATGCAGAGATTGAAATAATATCGTTGCATTATTGTGAGAGGTTTTGAGTTAAAATAATCTGTGAGAATCACTAATGTTTTATCAAAATCTAGGTCAGAATACTTTTCTGACAGATTGTGATTTCAGGATATTGCATGTTTGAAATCCTATTATTGTCATTAATGTGGCTAATTTTACTTCAGGCTTCTTGATATGGTTAGTCTATAACCAAAAAAATTATTTGTCTTTATAGCTTGATCAGTAGTCAGGACAGGCTGGATCAAAAGCTTCGATGGAGCTAACCACATTAGCCATTTTGTAATTTTTCCTCTTTATGTCATGAGAGAAACAAATACAAATATTATTTACTTTGTAATTTTTTGCAAATTACTGCTCATAATGTTAATTTGACAGCTACAGTTTGTAACTGTCCAAAAATGATAATCACAGAGCTAACAATCCATTAGGGTGAGCTTCTGTCACTTTATTATGAGTAAAGCATTTATAATTAGTTTAAGACTTCAATTGACATGACTATAACATCTGTGGTCAATTTTTCTTTTGAATTGAATCTGTTTTTTATCCATGCAGAATAGTAATTTAACTTCATCATGATTTGAAAATATGATGAGTCTATTTGCATGTATATTTTGCTTGAAATTTTTTCCAGCTGTGGAGGAAAAAATTCTTTTATTAGACTGCACCAATTCTGTTGGCTTAAATTTTTTTCCAGCCATGAGGAAAAAAAAATTATTTTGTCTGACTACACCAATTCTGTGGGTTAAAATTTTTTTCCAGCCATGAGGAAAAAAAAATATTTTGTCTGACTATACCAATTCTCTTGTACTTGGTCTGAATTGCAGACTCAAACCAACAGTAATAAAAAATATGGACACCAGAAGTTCAATTAATACAATTTATTAGGATTAAATCTGTTTACATGATATTCAATAACAATAAATATCTTTCCATGGTATAATTTCAGGCTAGTCATGCCCGATTAACTCAACTCATTTCTAGCTATCCATGACAGCCTGCCTTGTGGGTTTATCCAATAACTTTTCCAACTGTACAAGACAGCTTTCAATCCTATGGTGGACTTACCTCATGGCTATAATGAAAATGTTCACTGTTTGTAGTTGTTTCAAATGGAGAAATGCATACTAATGCTTAGGTTAGACAGACATTCTCTACCTTACCTCCAAAAAGGCTGACTATTTACTGCCAGATTCTCAACCTTACTGGCAGCAATTGGATTCAGAGAGCATTACTGCTCTTAGTCATACTAACCATTGGCTGTGCTTTATCAATCTGTTTACACATTGGTTAGTAGCAGTGAATGCTCAATTCAATCAGATAAGAGAGAAATCTGGATTAGTCCACTTCTGGAGGCAAGGTGAGATATGACAGACAGCTTTTGAAACTTTTTTGTCAGAAATAAATTTAAGCATTGGAATTTTATCAAATATTTATGAGGGGCAATACGAATGGTCTAGAAATAATATATTTCACACAATAGATTATGAATTAGAAGAGAAAGAGGGAATGAATAAAGTAGGAAAATTAAAGTGTTTGATAATGAAGAGAGAGTATGTAATAGTGATCATAATTTATTTATAATAAAAATGGTTAGTAAGGTGATGGAAAATAATAATAAAAGTAGAAAGGATAGTGAAAGATGTGGATGGAGAATGAATGATGAGAATAATAGAAAAAGAAAAAAGAAAAATGTTAGGTATGAACACAATGCCTGGCAATGGTGAAGTAAAAAGAGTGGCAAATAGTGTTTTAGGTGAGAATATTCAGAAGAATAAAAGTAATAGAAATGTAAGAATTATTAAAAATGTAAAAGAGAGAGTAAAAGCATGCAGAGAATAATTAAAAACAAAGAAAGTTAAAATGATGTTTATGTTAAATGGGAAAACTATTTTTAAAAAAGTAGTTGGCTAAAATAGGTAATTATAGATGGAGAATGAAATTAAATAATAAATTATTGGAGGATATTCATAAAAATGGAAAACATGGGAAAAACAAGTTTTGGAAATAAAAGAAGGAGGATATTCATAAAAATGGAAAAGATGGGAATAAATTTTGGAAATAAAAAAAGAAATGTAGGGTAGAGAGAAATAGTATTACTAAATGATGAGGAAAAAGAATGTAGCTCTTGAGAAAAATTTAGAGAATTTTAAATAAGTATTTATTGGATATAGAAAAGATATTAGATGTGAAGGACAGAGTAATAATAAACTTAAAAGCATGTAATTAATGGAAATATTTGCAGAAAATGAATTGAATGAGGAAGGGAAGAAATTGAAAAGTGAAAAGACAAGATGTTTAAATGGATTGGCAGCAGAAATACTGATGAATTTGAGAAATAAGGCAAAATTAAATCTATTACCATGTTTTATTTATTAAGTTGGCACAGAAGACAGAATTTCAGATAGCTGGAATATTACAAGAGTATGAGTATTATTTAAAGGAAAGGATAAGAATCATAGAAAGATAAACAATTATAGAACAACAGTGGTAACATCAGGACTAAATAAAGTTTTTGCATATATGGTGGCTGAAAGGGTGGCAAAATGGATGGAAGAAAATAATATAGTGGAGAAATACAAGGAGGTTTTAGAATGAATAGGAGATAGTTTATTTGTAATCACACAACTTATAGATGTGAGTAGGAATACAGGTAGACAGTTATATATATATATATATATATATATATATATATATATATATATATATATATATATATATATATATATATATATATATGTAGCCTGTATAAATATAGAGAAGGCATATGATAGAGTAAATAAATATTTGGGAATGAATTGAGCTTTAGTGGATTTTATTAAGAAGTTATATGGCAATAATTACTATACATATCAATTAGGAAATGTAGAATCAGTTAGAGTTAAAAATGGGGTCGGACTAAGGTAAGGTATGTCATCTATTTTCTTTTTGTTATATATGAGAGAAATGGGGAGAGCAATAGAAAGACTAGGAAGAGAAGTAGAGATACCATTAATAGATGGCAAGGGAGTGTATCCCTTATCAGGTCTTTATTTGATGATGATATCTTATTGTGCACAGAAAGTAGGGAAGATATGGAAATTATGCTGAAGACATGGGTAAAAAAATGGGGATTATTAAATTTAATGGAAAATCAAAAATTATGATGATAAATACTGGGGATAAAGAAGAGAAAGAATTTTTATTGGAGGATATAAAGTTAAATGTGGTGAATAGGTATAACTATTTGTGAATTGTCTTAAATAATCAGAGAAATTGCTTGGATAAATGGTATAAAGAAATGATAAATGAAACATAGAAAAGAAAGGAACTGGTGAAGAAATTAACAATGTTTTCATATAGTAAATATGATGTACCAAGAATTGTATGGAAGGAGTGGCCGTAGCAGGATTAATTTAAGGTAATGATGCATTATGTGTTAGTAAATGTGTGTTAATTACTTAGAAAAAATACAAAGAGAAGTGGGAAGACATGTATTAGATACAGATATATGGATAGCAAAGGAGGCAATTAAAGGAGAAATGGGATAGTCAAGTTTTTATATGAGAGATGCAAAATGAAAATGTTTGGTAGGTTGCAATTTATAAATAGTAAGAGAATAGTCAAAATAGTTTTTAATTGGGTTAGGAGTAAAGGACAGACAACAAGATAGGTGGAAATGGTAGTATGGTATGCAGAAGATTTGACAAAAGACTTTATGTCAGTATACTTATTCAAAAAGTGGGATGACTGTGTTAGGAGAATTGTTGAGTGTTATAGTGGCAAGAAATGGGATAAAAAAATAAATGCATTAATAAAAAACAGAAAGTTAGAGAGATGGAGAAATAGTATGGAGAGTAAAAGGAATTTAAATATATATAAAAGTAAATAAAATATTGGTGTGAGTTAATTTATGATAATAGCAAGGAGAGTAGTTTAGTATTTAAGGCTTAAACAGGATCTTTAGCAACAAGTGAATATACACATAAATGGAAAAATGCGGGTGATTTAGACTGTAAGTTGTGTAAAGAAGGCATAGAAAATATTAGGCATAATTGAACGTAAATGCTTGAAAGCAGAAAGGATACAAATAATGAAGTTGTGGGAGAATAAATATAAACAAAGTGATTATACAGAAAGTGGATTTTTGGTTTTTATGCTGGGTTCAGAAAAAGATAAGAGGTTCTAGCTATAAAGGCCATAGAGTGAAAAGATGATATGGAAATGGGATGGAGCAGGATAGTGAACAATATGTGAAAAACAGAGTGGAGAATGGAAAGGGGATGTGGCTAACAGGTTTCTCTGGGAGTAGTGGGAAAGAAATACCTAACTTTGATAAAGGAGAAGCCATAGTGCATTGCATTGCACTGTTTTAACAGTTTGTATAAGCACTGGAAATGTGATGTTTAGAGGAAGTTATTGTATAAAGTGAAGAAATTTCAATGACATCCCATACTTGGCTTCCAATTATCTATTGAGAATAAATATGAGAAAACTAAAAAAAAGGAAAATATAAATTTTTATTAAATTTTGTCTCTGCAAATTAAAATACTTGTAATGTACTTTTTCTTTGAAGAAAAAAATTAAAGGAAAAAGAGATATCATTGAAATATCATATATTTAAATGCTTCTCATACTTTAGAGGTGAACATAATTGTCAAATATTTCCACAACTTAAGAGTCTGAGTCTGGACTGGATGAATTTTAAAATATTTACAGAATTATAAACAGGCCTAGGATTTTTTTTTTCAGGTACCGAGTTATAGAAATCCAGTAATCATTCAATAGTGGTTGGTAAATAGGTATCTAACAATCTTTATCTAGAAAATAAGTCCCAAATTAATTGGTTTCATAGGTAGAAAATATGAATGTAATATGATATAATTTTCACATCTGATGGAAGAGGTGTTATGTTTCCATGATGCTGATACTATGATTATCTTTATCTTGCAATGAAATTATTATAGAAAGAGTTGTCGTCTTATTCGCAATTAATATAGTAAGAGAAAAAAGGATATTATTGTGGAGAATATTGAGAATCAATCATAGCCAAGTTAACTTATTGCAATATGAAATTAATCACTGGTGCTTAAGTTTATGCTTAACAATACATCTTTTTGGTTGAAATAAAAAATACCACTATAGAAAATGCTGATACATAAATAAATTCCAGAACATTTCTATTCAAAAGTCTTTCATATAGAATATCTAAAGCAATAGGTAAATTAAGTCAATGATTTAATATTGGTGATCTAAATTTAGAATACTAATATATATATATATATTTGAAAACAGTAAAAAATTCTTTGCTTTTTCGGTTTCTTTTCAGTCTTTGGTTGGAAAAATTATAATCTCACAAGATTTTACAAAGAACTAAAACAATTTATATATATCTGTATAATCCATTAACTTTAATTATTTATGCTCTCTATAGAAATTTATAGAAACAATCTTATATGTAGCACATTTGATGAAAATCAATTAAACTTACAGGATATATTTCTATCAATCAAACCTCCTGTCATGAGTGACTAGTTGAGATTATATCAACCTTAGCAACTCATTTTCTGTTTAAATAGATTCATAAGAATCAATTTGAAATTAAAGTTTGAACTTGAATTTTAGCAGTAATTTTATTAAAGCATGCTTGTATCAGATTAATGTTAAATACAAAGCAAAACTTATAATCCAACGCATTTTAAAATAAACTTGCTTTGAATAAAGGTTTTAAATATGTAAATATTGAGTAATTAAATACCATATAAATATGGAATTTATCAACATTGTTTATTTACATCCTCTATAGAAATTCCTTATAATCTTATATATATATGGCAACATTTGATGAAAAAATCAATTAATATCTTACAGGGCATGCACTTCTGTCAATCAAACATGACCTCACAACTGTTCAGAAGGTTAGGATATTTACAAATAAGTTGGATTATAAGCTCTGCTTTGCCATTTAACATTAAAACAATATAGATGAAACGTTAGTAAAATTGCAGATAATATTCATATTAAAACTTTGAGCATTGTGAATCTATTTAAATAGAAATGTAATTGCCATAATTGATGTGATCTCAATTGTTTTTCTGAGCAGATGATGACATCAGCTTTGATAAATTTCTATTGAGGACATAAATAAATAACATATATATGTGGTATTTAGTCAATTTATATATATTGTAATGGTAAATAAATGATAAGGATTATCTTTATATGCTGAATGTATTTGGGAAACAAAATGTGTAAGGGTAAATAAATGATGAATGGGACTAGCTCTCATTTATTATGCATGAACTGGGCAAAACAAAACTTTAATGATAAAGAATGGAGTGAGTTTCGGCTTAATAATTCTAAGTTGTAAGTTTCTAATTTCCAAACTAAATTTCATAAATATACCAATGAGACCCAAAATACTAGCTAAATATAATTCAGAAACAAATGGTATTTTATTGAATCTGGATTATATTTTGGGTGACAAAATAAAATATAATCTATTCCAATATCTTAATCTTTTTAATGTTCAGTAATATATTCATTCATTAAAATTCAAAGCAACTAAATATTGTTCCAATATTTTCGGGTCAAAATAAATAGAATAATAAACTTAAGCACTATAGTATGATCTGTAACTTTTGATAAGTGATATAGTCTTTAAAAAAAATAAAACTAAGCCAATTCTTTATAAAGAGGTAATTTTATATTTTATTCATATAATAATAATAATAACAACAACAGCAACAACAACAACAACAACAACAACAACAACAATAATAATAATAATAATAATAATAATAATAATAATAATAATAATAATAATAATAATAATAATAATAATAATAATAATAATAATAATAATAATAATAATAATAATAATAATAATAATAATAATAATAATAATAATAATAATAATAATAATAATAATAATAATAATAATAATAATAATAATAATAATAATAATAATAATAATAATAATAATAATAATAATAATAATAATAATAATAATAATAATAATAATAATAATAATAATAATAATAATAATAATAATAATAATAATAATAATAATAATAATAATAATAATAATAATAATAATAATAATAATAATAGCAGCCATTTCATTACAGAGACTTTCAAGATAATTTATGAACATCATATTTCAATAATAAATATCAGATATTTATATGTATATTGATAAAGACTATCTTTATTATGTGAATAAATAACATACAATACTTTAATTCACCAATGATTAAATAATTCAAGATGATAGGAAATTTTTTTTTTTTTTTTTTTGGTGAATAATCACTATTTCTTCAACTCTATGAAATTCTATCTAATCTAAATTATATTTATTCTCCTTAAACATTATTTTCATAAATAACTAAGTATAAAATATATCATGAAATTCCTTTTTTATTTATGGCAGAAATACTTTATATAAAGCTTCAACTTCATTGATATCCAATGGGATCTACCAAATAAATACTACTACAATTCTAAGAGCTACTAATTCTCAATACATACTTATAAAATAACTTTTTTAATCTATGGGATTCTAAATATATCATTTTAACTTATGGAAAACTATTACAAAACTAATTCTCCTTTAAATGTATTTCCGATGATTAAATGAATTATCATACTTTATATAGAAATATAAATAACTTATATTAATAGAAATATAAATAATTTAATAGCTTAGATAATCTTATCAATGTGAAGTTCCGATATATATTTAGATTTAACATATCTATACTACTCAATAAATATGTGTATATTATAAATCATATATATAATTTAAACATCAAATTCAATATCTGTTCTTTAATTCACTTTTTTTTCAATAGAGAACACTAAAAGAAATCAGAACATAAACAACAAAATATATAAATTTTGATTGTAATCAGTTTTGACTTTTCTCTTTATTATCTTTCTTTTCTATTTAAAAAAAAAATCTGAATAATTTTGAAAGTTTATGTTTTCTCTTTCAACTTTGAATACTGGATGTTAAGATGGCTGCACAAAGTCTTGCTTGTCTGATTTGCAGTTTTTTAAGTTGCATAATCTAGCACAGGGGTGGGCAAATAGTGTCCTGAGGGCCACATGCGGCCCTCCAAGACAATCAGAAAAATCCACCTTGGACTGAGATTTCCTTCCTGTTGCATGACCGAATATTCATCTCATATTTTCCACTAGAATGGCCACATCAATATACATGTGCAGTGTAGATATGATGTGCAGTGCTTTTCCAGTCAATCTGATTAATTTCAATTTTGTCTTTGCATTAGCAAATATATATATTTCCAACTTTTGTGAAACCATGAATGCTTCAAAAAAATGTAAAATTGGTAATAAATGTCATGTGTTTAATGAAGAATGGACAAACAAATATTTCTTTGATAATACAGGGAATAAAGCAGTGTGTTTATTGTGTCATGAAAAAAAGATGTGGCCCTCCGTTAACCTTCACTTCCACAAAGTGGCCCCGATGCGGCCCTCCACCAACCTATGCGGCCCGCGAGCCAAAACAATTGCCCACCCCTGATCTAGCAGTTAAATATTTACTTTTTAAAAATCAAGACAAGTGAAGCTGATCAACAATTCTCAGAAATGCATTGTGGATTATGATGTTTAAATCCTCCATGGATTTGGATAGATAGTTGTTTATTATATTTCTTCCTTTACATATACATTTTGCGTTAATGATTTTCTGACTGATGCTATTTGGCAGATAACAATAGTGTTTAATGAAACTCCAGACTGATTAATTTTTTTAATGATGTATTACTGATAATTTGGCTATGCTTTAAAAATAAATTTTCTTCTCACAATAATGAAAAGAATGCAAAAAAAATTAGCAAACAAACTGCTGAAACAGATGGAAACATAAACATAACAAAAGTAATAATATTTATGTTCCCTTCTTGAAATTCTATTTATATTACATAGGCATTTCTATAAAAATTTTAATTATCTATTTCTTTGAGTTATATCCTATCCAACTTTCATTGTTAGCTATTAGATTTCCACTTGCACCAGATGATAATTCCTTTTCAAACATTGTAGTATCCATGAGAAAACGTCAAATACTACGAAAACTAATGCAGATAATTTTAAAGGAACAAAATTTAAAATATATAATAAAAAAAAAGATTATAAATCAATTCTCCATTTTCTTTACAAAAATAAACATAAGCATCTTTAATTACCTTTATCATTAACATTATTTTTAAAAGCCATTTAATAGAATTCAATCGCATCTTCATTTTTTTATTTACATCACATTCTTAATAAAAATGTAAACAAAATATCTACTTTAAGTGAATTAAAATACTAATGAAAATTGAAATTTATTAAATTATATGAATTGTAGAGTATATCAAAAATATACATTTAAAATAGAGATATATATAAAAGATTATGACATGTTTATTCTTAAAGAACAAAAAAAAAACTTTAATAACTGATAAAAAAAATTTTATCCCTTTTTTTTTAAAAAAAAGGCCACTTTCTTAAGGACTGAGCTGGCTAATCCTTACAATATATATATAGTGTTACAGATACATCCAACACCCTTCTTATACCTAGTACACAACATGAGGCCCAATTCTAATTCAAACCCCATGATATTAGCGTTACTCATTAATGAACAATATTAGGTAATATTAGGGCACATAAAATGACAAACCATTTTTCACAACCTAAGTCTTAAAACCCAATATAAATAAACATTAAACCAAAGTTTAAACCAAGTTGGTCAAATAGATGCAACAATTAACCATTACAACAATTAACATTAAATGTATTATAATTACCAATACAAAATAACAACATATAATAGGTTGGATGAGTAAATGCAATCAAGAATATATATATAATGTTAACGTAAAGAAAAATCAGAAGTGTTTTTTTAAACAAATTCTTTTTGTTAATACATAACAAAGATGAGGTCAACAATAAAGTAAAAAGAATGAGCACAAATTGGCTTAATATAATATATACAATGAGCTTTTTTTGTCCAAGAAGAAAGAAAGAAAATTTTTATATCCGTGGGGAAAATCTATCATTACCTATGCAAAAGACCTGAAAGGAAAGTTTGAAGATTTATATTAACCAATTTGAAGTTGTAATACTTTTAATTTAAATCTTTTACAAAGATTCTAAAAAGTGAGAAAAAACATTTAGCTCATAAAATAGCTAAACAAAGAATTAAAAAATTAATGAGTTGCAAATAAAATAAAGTATTCGAATTTCTAAAACCACCATTGATTCCTTGCTATAGATTTCCAGATCTAAATATAAAAACCTACAATAGAAAAAGAAATATTGACATTGCTCCAATCAACTTAAACTACAAAACAAATATAAGTATTGATAAAGTAAATATGCAGTGCTAAGTGCAATGAAAACATCATGGAAGGAAACTCATCATTGATTGTGATGCTACAATCAAGATCGATATGGGATTGTCCTATCTTTCCATGTCTGGATTGATAAACATTGAACTGATCTGTCATGAATTCTTTTTTTTACTCTTCATTTCAAAAATCTAGTTCAAAGACTAGAAAAGTCAATCTATCCAGTGACTGTTCAAATTACCAGCTATGCATAAAGAAACCATCATGGAATATGGGAACAAACCATTAGAACAGTGTCTATCGAATTATAAAGCCAAATTATAAAGTTGACGTCATCTACATTTATTTGTTTGTATGCTATATATCAATTTTATTTTCTTTATTTTAATATAGGGTCAAATAGCTTTAATTTAAGATTTGTAAAATGAAAATAAAAAAAAATTTCTTCATCCAAAATATTACCTCGGACGGCAAAATCTATGAGGTATGCTCTTAATTATGAAATAGTCCGATCACTATAAATGGAACAAGGTAAGACATTACCTAATACATATATAAATTCAACGTTCATATATGTACAACACATACACTTTCTTTAATTGTATATTCTAAAGTTTGTGTTAATTGTTGATATATATATATCTTTGCATATCTTTTTAATTATTTATGTCATGAACTTATAACTCTTCTTCATTGCACACACATCCTATATGACAGGGGGATCTTTTAAACTATCATGGCATTAAATAAAAGATAAAAAAAATAAATGAATACTGTACTATGAATAGCAATGTTGTATAGAATATGAAAATCATTTATGGCAATCAGGACATCCAGTGGCTATTCTTTATGGGATCATGAGTTGGGACATTGGTATAAACCAAGCATAAATAAAAAATGACTACAAATATCTAAATGAGTTTTCCTTAATTTTTTTTTAATTTTCTTGTTTAAATGCTAATCAATGTAAATATGATTATTAAATTTATGTAAATGTTAAAACATGATTCTTGGTTTATTTTCTGTAGTTAAATTTTATTTAGTCATATCCTTACACAAATATTTGTGATCATTACTTGTTATATGCAATATACCATATCGTATCCCATTAATAGACATATATTTATTTTATGCATATCCAGACTTTGGTGATACAAATATACCCTGAACCAGAGGATCAAGCAACACCTCCCTGGGTTCAAAATATGAAATAATGGGAGAAAACTGCAATATGGATGAGGTAGATTAAGGGTAGAATCAGTAGTTATTTATATGTTATTCTCTCCTCTCCTAGGTACGAGTTTAATGTGATAGGGGTGTGCATGAAGGTGGACAACAGAGATATACTCTTTTATGGAGATCACCCACCTTTGTGCATATTATGGAAAGCTGTCCTGTTACAACAGATGGAGATATATACAGATAGATTGTATTAAGAAATATTGGAAATAATATATTTTTTTCATCCATAAAAATTTTCAATAACTTAAACCTTTCTGGAATTTGAATAATTATTACAGAATGTTTATATTTTCTATCTATATATCAAAACAAAAAAAAGTTAAACACCTTTTGACAAAATGAAGTATACTTCAATAAAAAAAAATTCCAACTAAAATGTACATTGGATATCATTAAGGGAGCTGTTAGAATGAAATGAAAGAGACAAATAATAGACTTTTAAGTTTTTGGGAGAAAAGTTTTATTTAAGATATTAATTCATTTTTATTGGAAAAGAACCTATTAATGATTATAGAATTTTTAAGAGATTCTTTATTGCTAACAAATAAAATTAGTAGACTATAAGCCTTGTATAGAAAATGAAGGATAAATATGATTTGCTTTGAAGTTCTAGGATTAAAAATAAAATTCAATTAAAATTAATATTTTTTCAATCCAACACAAATTTTTTATACCACTTTGTATTAAGTTCAATTATAAATCAGATGAAAAATGAATTAACATTAATATTATGAAATTTAAATCAATGAGATCTTGGTAAATCTCCACTTTGAATCAACTAAAAAATTTAAATTTACAAAATTAAATAGGTGACTATTCATTTTCAATAACTTTGAATGTTATATTACCATAATATATTAGATAGTTAAAATAATAACTCTTCAATTAATATTAATGATTTTCAATTCTACATAACTTTTTCAAGTTCTAGGATTGATTACAATATAGAATATATATATATACTTAAGAAAGAAAATATGCTTTTTTGTACATTTTTTCTGTTATATGAATATTCTCATGAATTTGTTAAAGACAGCAACTGAATTTATTAGCATGAACTCTGAAGCTGAAAGTATTATGAGTGATATCCATTTTAGGATTAAAGAGATGTTCTTAACCTCTTGAAAAGTGTTTTCATGGTATTAGTAACCATTATGCTAGGTATACTTCACAATGCAGTCTACTTTTCACCTAGGAAGCACAATAAAATTGCTTTAACTTTACATTAATGGTATACTGTATATGAATTAAAAATGGAGATCCTGTATAAATTAATTGTTCAGCATAACTTCAATGTAAATGTATTTCAGGAGACCTATTATTCTAGAAAAGCATATTATTTTCTTAAAATTCCTGGGTTAACATTATTGATGCAATGCATTCTAAAATATAATATGACTACTTGTAAACCAAACAACTTCTATTGATAATAGTTTAAATGATTTTACAATCATCATTCAGATAGAGAATTTATATTGTATACAATATTTACAACCTCTCACCCCATTGCAAACTGGCCCTACCTTCCTCTTCCAGATCTTCCCATACCTACTATATTTATAGCGGATTTCAATTCTGATAGTAGTCTTTGAGGTTATGTAAATGAGAATCAGTCAGGGGTTGTCAACTTTTAAAATTGATGAATTTAAACACGTATTTACTTTAGATGTCAGACAAGGAAGAATATTCCATTCAGGCAAATGAGAAACAAAGATAACTCCTGATTTATATTTTGTTTTGAAAAAAATGATTCCCAATTACCTTCTTAGTTTACCTGTAACCAATATAAATTAAATCTAATTATTCCAGGAGTCATCATTCCTATAATTGAAAATTAATCTATTCTGAGATGAAATTTAAAGAAATGTAACAAATTGTTATACTGGATATCTTAAAGAAAATATTAATAGAATCCTCCAATTTCTTCCTGTTATTGTAGGATTAATAAACTCATAATAACAGTTATCAGAAAGTATATCCTTCATAGATATAAAAGACAATGCATTTCATGTCAAAGAAAACATAGCTAATTTTCACCTATCAAAAATTTAGAAAATGCGAACAAAGTTGTAAAATCATTAGATAATGCCAGAAAAATGGAGAGAACCATGGATAAACAAAACTTGACAAGATTTAATTGTAAAGCCTGGTTACATTTGTAAAAGTGATGGATGTAAAAGTATCTTCTACTATTACTGTCACTGCTAATCAGATATTCAATTTTATATATTAGCCAAGATTAATAGAATGAAGAAAGTTTTAGAGCAGAATTGCAAAGTTATCTTTCCCAAAATTCCTCTAAATAAATCTGTTGGTGTAGTTGAACATACCCTTAATTAGCTTAAACCAGAAAGGCTCAAGAACAGATAGTATATTTCAGAGTTTCTAACGTAATTTTAAAACCTAACAAAACTGTTTCAATAATTATTATTCATACAGAAACTATTCCAAAAATTTGGCATAAAGATAAAACTATAGCAATTTTAAAACCAAATAAATCCTCAATGATGAAAAAAATTATAATCCAATGTCATTGTTAAGCTTTTTTCATTAGTAAAAATTTTGAAAATAGTTGAGGTCATCTAGAGGCACCTGCTGAGAATAAATGGTTTATTCATCAACTCGCATTGAAAAAGCTTTTCAAAATAAATTAAAAATTGGTGTGAGATTATTGGTTTAATCTTATCTCATGGTTTTATCTGGAAAAATGGTCTTCTAAAATTCTTAAATGCAGGATAACCATTAATTTATTTGTTAAAATTGCTTTCCAATAAAAAATTCAAGTGACACTAAATGATAATCATAGTTAATACAACAGGCTTCAGTTTTTTTGCCTACTTTAATATATTTATCAGTGATTCTCCAGTCACAGACTGCAGGAAATTCATTTATGCTGACAATAGCTCAAAAGAAATATTTTTCTGAAATATAAAAGTCTCCCAGTAGGAAGAAAAAGATTGAAAATCCTTTTTTAAAGATGGGAATCTTATTTCTAATTCAATGTTGACAGTATATTGAATTTTTTTATCTAAACAACAAGGAAATATTTCATAATTTAAATATACCCTTTTACATAATAGAATATTTAGGAATAATTTTAGATCACAATCTAATTTATTTTTCTTATTTATCCATGTTTATATCAAAATTAAATTCTAAGAATAACTTCTTTATAAACCTGACTCATTCTACTTGGAATAGTGATGAAGTACTTTATAGATATCTTCTTTAGTACCAGCACAGCTGGTGAATACTATCTGCATTTGGAAAAAAATTCCTACACTAAACTTAAAAGTATTCAATTAAATATTATCCTAGAAATATTTTTGATATAATCAAGTTTATTCCCATGACTTCCTATCAGAAAAAAAGTATCCCACAGAAAATGTATAAAAAGTTATTAATAATTTTAAGATATAGTTTCACCACCTAAAACTAGACTCAAATCAAGATCTTCCTTTTTGATGTTCAACTAAGAATCTAACAATCTTAATTCTGTCATAAAAATGCAATTTTTATGAGGTTTTAAACAATTTTTTCCCATATCCAATAATAAACCCTGTTGGATTTGATTTTTCTAGAAGCAATTGGAATCTCATCTGTAGATTCTGGACAATTTCATGATCATTGCACTCATGTATTTCATAAATAAAATTTAACAGCTATTGCTATATGTAATTATGGACAAACCCAAGCCATGAACTATATATTTAATGAGGCCTCAGCAGCAGAACTGAAGAACTTAATAAAGGCATTAATGAATTTATCTCCTAGCTAGAATCTCTACAGATTCTTTTATGATATTTTGTTAATGGTTAAGATGTCTTAAAGAAATTCTATATAGTAAATAAACAAATACTCTTATCTAAAAGTGTTTAATATTGATAAAAAGTGAATCAAATTAAAAGAAATATAGTTCTAGGAAAAGTGAAAGTATTTTAAATCTAGTATCAATTATAGAAAAGATATATAAATGTCAATCTGATCTTTCTTGTATTTTTATTGAGATACTTAGCAATAGAAATAAAATATTTATCCAAATAAGAATATTACTTTTGCTAAAAAAAAGATCTTTATCAGTGCTAAGACTTAACTCTTTCTCTAATTAAAAAATAATATATGGGATTCTTTTCATTATCAAGAATTAAAATCTGTCTGTGATGACTACTGAAGGAGCCTTAATCAAATGACATCATCAAGAGTGATCAAAATAATTAAAGAAATATTCCCGTAACAATGCATTAAATTGTCATAAACTTTATATGCTTTGAGATCTGTAAGCATAGATTAATCTATTGTTTGTTTTTTTGCTAAAAGGAGATTGAAACATTGGCCTCCCCCATTCTTTTGCTTTTCATAAATACAAATCTGTGAATAAAATAATCTGTTGTCAAAAAAGAGAATGAATTTATTAAAGTGAAATTTGAAATACAAGGCTGAAATTTAAAACAAGCAAATTAGATTTAAAATTTGATGATACAATTTATTGAATTAGTTAAATCTTAGATTATTTATGCTTACAATTAAAAAAATACTATCTTATATTGATTTGAAGAACAGAATTCATAATCCCAGAACTCTTATCATGAATCTACTGTTTAGATAAATCATTAAAAATACTTTTTATGTATTAAAAGTAAATACTTTGATATATATAGTTTTATCATTATACATCTTATAATTATGTTGTTTTAAAATTTCTTTCTATTTACTGTATGAATTTTTCAGAAAAGTGACTTCTAGATATTTAAACTAGGCTACATTTTCAATTTTCAACTTCTAATATATTTTCAGTTTTGATTTTATTTTATTTTTTATGATGTATTTTGATTTATATAATATAGTTCATAGTACTTTTTCATCATATACTCCACATCGTTTTTGTTTGGCTGTTATTGTTACTGGTCATTGACAAAATGTCATGGATATAAACACCATTTATTATCTCAATTCCTGGTATGCTGGTTTCTTTTCATATTTTTACACTGATTGAAGAAGCTGTTAATAGCAAACAATATATAAGTGCTTTAAAACTACATCTATGGCAAAGATTTTTTGCTTTATTTTTTATTTTATACAACAATCTTTTATAGTTTTTCAAGCTTTTAATAAATTTGTCTTTGTTAAGTTGATAAGCATCAAGTAAGTTTTGTACTTTTGGAGCCATTTCCTAAAAGTTCAAGTCAAAAACTTTATGAAATTTGATAACCATAGTTTATTCTCCTTCATAACTATAGCCTATTTTACTGAAAGATTTGACTACTAAGTTGATCCACTCAGACAATTTCAAATAATACTTACGTTATCTTAATATGAGAAAATAATTATTCATATGTTGAATTAAAAGAATATGGACACATGCACATATTTAAATGTTTTTGAATTGCGATTTTATATCAACATTTAATTTATTATAATTTTATCACCCAACACTCATTATTAATTCACAAGTGACTTTATTATAATAAATGAAATCTTAAGTTTTTAGTATTGTATTGTTTATTAAGAAAAAATCAAAATCTTTCTTAATTTTAAGTTAAATAATTGTTTTGTATACTATTATACATTGATTTATATAAGCTAATTTTAAGATATCCAATCCCTTTTTCATTCTTTCTTCCTTATTTATGATAAATAAATCTCTACAAAATTTTACTTCTTTGCACTTTTCATAATGCTTTAGTCATTTTAATTTACCTTATAGTTTTAACTGTCTAGGAATCATCTTCAGAGCTGTAAAATATAATTATATATTATTTTTTTGTACATACAATAACTTTATTTAATATCTGTATATATGCAAATAATATTATTTATATATTTTTAATATAGAAACTATATACGTACACATATATCATTTTTCAAAAATCATTACTTTAAAATGTGCTATTTTGATTTAAATTGTAGCACTTCTATAATATCAATATTTAATTTTTAAAAAAAATATATATGTTAAATACCTCTTTATTTTCCTTTTTCTAATTTACATACTATTTTTTTCACTTTAATTCCTTTAATACTCCCTCTATATGATTTTTAAATAAACGTCTTGGAATCTTACATTTATTTCTAAGAGGGGGAGGGGAATTATATTTTATTATTTATTTATCATATATATATATATGTCTTTTCTTATCTTTATATATATACACACTGATTATATATATATATTATTACAAATATCAAACTTTTTGCATTCACAAATTTGACACTAAGCATTTCAGTAATATCTTAATAATTATTACTAAATCATTTATTAAACTCAATATTATTTCTATCCCTGGTATAAACTTTAAATCTCAGTTATAGATTAATAAGTGTGTTTTTTAACTATGCATGAATGTATGGAATGACTCAATTTATTTCTCTTTTTCTATGTGCAACATCTTTTAAGATAGAACATAAAACTCCCATTCCACCCACATGCCTGAAACTTATAAAAAAATATATAACTATATATATACCCACACACACACATATTGTTAAAAAGTTCAAATTGTGATGTAAGTTCAAATTGTGATGGAGCTAAAATTTGACCAAAAATATTTCTTTTCTAAAAAAAAAAATTCAAACTTAATATGATTGATGTCAATATCAGCAAAATCTTACAATTGTAAATACAGCATAAAAGCTTTTTAAATAAAACATCTTTCTTCATTATGATCTGTTATAAACTTCAGTTAGTTTTATTATTGTACAGAAATTTTTCATTGAGTATAATGTTAAGTAAAAATTATATATATACTCAACATTTTATCTTCAGTTTCCAACAAAAAGTTTTTAGAACAACTAATTGATCAAACTTCTACATTTTACTCATTGTTCCATCAACATAAAAAGTTATTTTATCTTTTATTTTATCATCATAAAATTTATCATTATTAAAACATAAGATTCACATCACATATCTGATAATAATATTAATATTACAATTGCAATGGATATTTTGATAAAATTCCGATTATATCTACAATGTGTATTCAAAATGAGGAATATTTGATTTTTCTTTTGTTGAATATATATATATATATTCTGGGATTAAAGTATAAGAAATGTAAATGTTATTTTAATAATTATATGTTGGACTATTTTCATCATCTAATATTAATTATTAAATATCTTTTAAAAAATCTAATTTTATTGGAAATTTTCAAATATCTTTAATTGTTGTTAGTAATAGCACACAGGTTAGCATATAACACAATGTCTCCAGTAATATTATTCTCTCTTCTTAAAGTATTGCTGACATAACCAATGACAGTATTATTATGAGAATGAAACCAGATTTTTAGATTCAATATTGAATTTAAAATGACACTATAACCAACTAAGCTATTCTGTCAATGATACAATCTGTAGAGATTTCATATATTTAACTATGAATTCCTCCTGATTTCTTCATATTTTTTCTAATGGCAAGGTTAATGTGTAACTTCCAAACATTTATTATTTACACTAGATGGACTTATGGGGTTATTTGTCATTGTGTCATGTAAGCAGTTTCTTTGAAACTTTTTCTTGCACAATTTCTCATTGTCCAATATTTTTGTCTTTACCTATTCAAACATAAGTTCATTGATACATATATAGTCTGCTATTTTAGATACTTTTTTTTTCTTTTCTAACTATCAGTTGTGCTCTTTTAATTGTTTTCAATAATGCACTTGATTTTACCAATATACACCCTTAAACATTTACATGGTGTCTCATAGATGCAGTTTTTGTTTTTCACCTTTTCATATTCAGGTTTTGTAATGGTTAGGATTCTTCATAGTATGCTATGGCTTTGAAAAGTTGTTCCAATGTTATATTGATTGCATATTCTCATTCATTTGTCTGCTATCCGTAATATGTTATGAATAGATGTTTTTTGCTATCTATTTAAGATTTTTTTAAGCAACATCTTATGGATAACCATTTTTCATGAGAGTTTATGTATATCTTTTCTTTTTCCAAATCACTCATTTCTGGACACACTTCTTTTACTCTCTTTCATAATAATAATAATCTAACTCAAAGTTTTGTATTTCTATTGTATGTTAAGTATATTTCTGAATGCACAGTTTTTCTGTAAACTGTAATAATGTTATGTATCTTTTTTTCATATGAACGTTACTTTTTCTACACAGTGATTATATAGAGAAATTTTAATCACTTTATGCCATAAATATTATGAATCTTATTCAAATTATCTTTTTTTTATCTCTTTATAATGTTCAATTAACATTCTGTAATTTCTTGCATGAAATTGAGATGGTTTCATAAATGTTGAAGTTGATTTAGTATTTATAACAGTTTCACATTTTGGTTCGTCACTATTTAAGACAATAAGATAAATGTAAGTTTTCATTATATTGTTGTTCTTGAGTAAGTTATTAAATTTCAAGTGATTTTTAGGAAGAATTTTATCATTATAGAATTTTTTTAATATATTGAAATTTATAGATAATAACTGAGTATATCTTTAATAATGAAAAAAATTTCAGGCTTATTACCTTTTATTGATGAAAGTTTCACTTATCCACAGACTTTGCCTAAATTTATAAAGACTTAAATGCTACAATAGTTTCAATGATGTCTCTGTATTATTATTGCCATGTTTTGTTTTTATCTGATTACATGTCATTTTTGTTTTTTCTATTGCTAAATGATTATTCATATTTTATATGATTTCAGTTTGTTGAGCTTTTTCTTGAATATTTATTTGTATCTAATGTAGATTGTTTTATCATAGGTGTAGAAAGCATTATATTATTTGAAATCTCAGTTCTTTGTTATTGTTTCTACAGTCTTTACTCTTTTTTTTAATATTTCTTATAGACCTTTTTAGATCTCCTGCATCATTTGTATTATCTGGATGTACTATTCTTTTTCCATGTTTAAAACTATTTAATTTTTATTCTCCAAACTAAATATATTATAAAATTATATATTAATATTATTATTATTATTGGATGTTATTTTCTATTTTCCCAGTGTCCCTATCAAATACTCTCATCTTTTAACTATTTCCCACATAATATCACTTAATATTGTTAACTAAGATTTATTTTGATATTTCCCTCTCTAATATTGATCTCTTTTGTCTTATTTCAGTCTCCAGTTTCAACTGATAACTCTATTTAGTCATATGCCTAATGTCTTTAAACTGTAATATTTGACAACCAATTTTACATTATAAGGTATTTAAATCTGGGGTTAGTTAGACATTATTTTGTTTCTCATCATAATTTGTCTTAAGAAATGTATCTGGATTTCCAAATATTATAGGGTTGAGGGTTAGACATTATTTTCCAAGTATTATCACTAATTTTATTTTATTTTTATAAATACAAAATGATATAATCTGTTTTACAGAATGTCACAGCAATGCAACCAACCATGCATGCATGTACCTTATGATAATCCACTCTATATTTATTATAGAAATGTGAGGTCATAGCAATCATCAGTATAAATCAACATTTTAAAATATTGAAAATTAAGAAATATAGAGTAAATAAAAATAATATCTAATTAACAAAAAAATAATATTTACAATTGGTAGGTAAGTTAGCTATAAATAATTTGAGATTATGTAAATAACAAAAAGAATTACATAAAATATAAATTGAAAACTATAATAAGTACCAAAATATCTATACAAAAATCAGTCTGTTATCCAATCCAAATATTAACTTTAATAGGTTGGATTTGACCTTTTACATTATTATTAAAGGTTTTTACTAATAACTAGGATTAATATGCTGGTAATTGAAATGACATTCTGATTTAAAAGTATCATACCAATGCATAAGATAATTTACATATCATTTGATGTAATCAAAAAGAATAAAATAAATATTCATTTTACTTACATATTTTAATGAATCTGTATTTGTAAACATTGATATAGAATATAAACAATGTATTACTTCAAAAAAAATATTAATGTACTAGATTTTCATTTAATTACACTCTTAATACAAATTTTCAGTTTTGAATTTGGATATATAATTATGTATTTTTTTTACTACAATCTCACATGAGAATTAGCTAATTTTTCTCATAATTTAATGACACTTCAAAGTAGATTAAATATTTTTTGTTTATCAACATATGATCTTGCTGAAGTCATTCCAATGAAAATCTAATATGAAGTATAATTTTGTGAGCTGATAGATATTAAAGTAAAATCTATTTAAAGCTATCATTTACTAATAGTTATGACATCAGGCCTATGATTTACATGGAAAAGCAAGAGACTATTCCTGTATTGCAGCCCTCCTGACTGACATATCCATAACTAAATCTCAACTGACTCTCAACTCAGATTCAATTGACTTGAAATTGACTTAAAATTCTATATATTTGCAGTTTCTTTTTCATAAACAATTAATTGTGGTTGTTTTTGTATATAATTATATGGCATTAATTTACAAAAATAATAAAAATTAACTAATGAATACAAAGTAATTAATCTTCTGGCTAGCCCATACAAAAATCCTATTTACAAAAACGTACTCAGAATTACAAATAATAGAAAATGAAAAACAAATTTAAATCTTATTTGTATTTTAATAATATGTGTAATTTGAAAAGAGTGACTGTATATCATTTTCTAATTAAAATAAATACAAAAACAAAAATTACTGAAGAAAAAATGCCTACTTATTTACAATGTATGTGTCATATGTAATAATAGCAAAATTATGTGTTTGGTTCGAGAAACTTAGAGAAAGAAGAAGATCTAAAACAGCAGTAATACAATAAAATAATTACATATCTGATATGATTTACTACAGAATTGAAATAATGATTATTCAAATTTTAACTTCTAGAGTTACTGTTGATTAATATGGGGGATAGATGGCAGTATTGGAAAGAAATACAGTTAATGGAAATAACTTGTTGAATGAAAAAATACCAGTATCAGATATGAATAGTTGAGAAGGATGCCCAATAAGGGAAATAAATAGAACAATATATATTATAATGAAAACTTTAGATGACTGTATAATATATTTTGAACATTTATTGATGAAAACTTGAGATAAACTCAAGAAAGATAAAAAGGGATATAGTAGACTTGGTAACAGAAAATGAACAAGGAAAATAATAAAATATGGAATATTTAATTCACATATAGAAATAAATAGAAAATGATAAAGATAAAATAATTAGACGATAATAGATGATTATGATAATCGCCATTCATGTGTTAATTTATAGCTATAGACTATTTACATCATCTAGTTGAAGTATGTAATGCTTTTAGAAAAATTAAAATTTTATTTTTATATTTATTTGAATATATTTAGAAAATTATAAATAAAATTTGAATTTTTTTTTAAACATTTAACAATACAGCTGGCTGATGAAAATAGATTTATATGTAACTGCAAATATATATATATAATTTATTATTTTTACGTTTTTGTAAAGTTAATTAAATATTAAAACATTTCCTTCCCTATGTCTTGTGTTGTGCAAAATCTATTAATATATTATTTTACAGGCAACTCCATGTTCTGTTGAATGATTACTAGTCTTCTAAAAGTTTTGAATCAAAAGTATTATTGCATGATGAAAAGAAGATTTATTAATCCTTGATAAGTAATTTATGTTTATTTGCCACTGAAATAAAAGATTAAGAGTAATTGAAAAGGAAGTTATGGTACTGATTTCTATTTTTAAAAATAGAGAAAGTTGATTTAGTTTAATGGAAAATAATGATTAAAAAAAAAGATTGAAAATTGCAAAGATTGGTACCCAAAGATTTAATAGAATAAAGAAAGAAAGGTTTTATGTTTAGAATATAGCAAAGTAATAACTGAATCACAGGCTTAATATATACCTGTATATATAGGTATATGAGCACAGAATCTCCACTCTATCTAATAACACTGATACACTTAAACACATATATGTTGAAAAGATAAATAATCACCAATATACGTATTTCATGCTAAACCAGCAATCATCAGTTGGTCCAGATTATCATCTCTACACATATATACTATAAGTGCTCAGATATATATTAAGATAGACAATCATCATACTTTAATGGACAGGCTTGGTGATTATTTATCTTTTCAACATATATGTGTTTAAGTGTATCAGTGTTATTAGATATAGAGTGGAGAGTCTGTGCTCATATACCCTATATATTACCTATATATAGACACAGGTATATAATAAGCCTGTGTTTCAGTTATTACATTGTAGAGATGTCTGCCCATTCTTGCATATGTATTAAATGGATCATGTCCTGTACATGTGGGTTCAGATTGACCTTAGGTCAACATGGGTGTGACAAGAATCTCAGCCTCAGGGTGGCCTTTGAGCATTCCATCATCAGATTTTCAATTGGATGGACGGTTGAAGAGTTGGAGTGTGAAGTAGATTGAAGCTTGTCCATTGAAGTATGAAGATTGTTTATCTTAATATATATCTGAGCACTTATAGTATATATGTGTAGAGATGATAATCTGGACCAACTGATGATTGGTGGTTTAGCATGAAATACATATATTGGTGATTATTTATCTTTTCAACATATATGTAGGCCCCCATGCAAATTTGATTTTGGCGCCCTGTCAATATGTATGTTTACTAAGGTGACCCGACCTGTCCCGTCGTTTAAAAAAGTCATGATTTTTAGAAAGAATGACGATGTAATGCTATTTTTGATATCAAAAATAGATAAATTGATTAATTATATATTATTTCATACAAACTGAGAAATAATATATATTTAACATAAATTTAGATGTTAGAAAATTTAGAAATTTTAAAAATAATTTTTAAAAATAGATAGATGATTCAAATATATATATATAATAAATTAAAAAAATAATTTTGAGATTAAAATATTTAAATGTTAAAATAATTTTCAAAAACATTTACATATTTTAATCTCAAATATTTTTTTTTAAAATTTCATATTTATTATTTGTCACTGTCTGTTTTTAATAAACCCATTATTTTTAAAATTTTTGCTAATTTTTCAACCTCTAAATTTATGCAAATATTAGCAAATTTAATAATAAATTTACAATTTATAAATGAAATAATTTTAAAAAAAGATAATATTACAAACATACATATTTAATTTATTATTATTAATGTACGCTATATCTATATAAATGTCCATATAAACCAAATTTTTAATCAGCCTCCCCCTGTCAATGGTGTCCCGTTTTACCAATGTTAAAATCTGTCACTTTAATGTATACCACCTACATGTTATAAATATTAGTGTACAAAATCTTTCTAAGGAAACAAACAAGGAAGTAAATAAATAATTTTAATATTAAAAAAAGAAAATACAGTTAAAAAAGTAAATGTTACAAAACATGTTATAATTATAATAATTTTATACTCCTTGACTTCATATTAATAAACCTTGATATGATTGTATTTATTTCCAGTTCTGCACAAATATCATTTTCAATAGCAATTAATGCCAAATTAACAAGCCGTTTTTGTGACATAGTTGTTCTCAAGTAAGTTTTAATTAATTTTAACTTAGAAAAGAGCGTTCACCGCTTCAACACTAACAGGTAATGTTAATAATATTCTTAAAGCTATTGATAAGTTTATAGATAAATTATTAGAAACTATAAAATTAAGTGTTTAAAGGTTTTGAGAATTTAAAAATCTTTGAAAAATATCTCAAAAGCACATAATTCGTCAATAAATCTGTAGCATTAATATCTTTACTGTTATCAAATTTCAAAATATTTTCAAATCTTTGATTTTGTTGTAACTCCTCTTATTAATTTCTGATATTTTATATAGAAAATTGAAATTATTATAACATGCTTCGAGGAGTTCAAAGCGTTCTGTTAAAGAATTAATCGCTACATCTAAAAGTGTAAAAAACATGTTTATTTTAAATTTTTCTTCAGGTATTTGAGGTGTTTCATCCTGATGTTCGGAATCAAATTGATGAGTTTTTTCCGTTGTCAACTTTTTAGTTTTAAATTTTTTTCCATCAACCTCTTCAAAGTTCATCTGCAATTTTGAGAATGTTTTGAAATTTGAATCTGATCGATATTCTCTAAAATTTATTTAGATTTGCGATCGATTCTAAAGCAAGTGAAGCATTCATATTTACATTTTGAATTTTACTGACAGGATTTATTCTATTTAATATATCATGCCAAATTATTAAAGAACAAATAAATTTGAATCCTTAAGGTTAGTAGAGTGATTGAGCTTCATGTTGAATTTCTCATTAAAAGATTCGTTGTTCATTATTTCATAGAGTGCATCATAAATTTCACCCAACTGATACCGTAGAGGCCGGATTGCATCAATTCTGCTTTCCCATCGTGTTTCGATGGTTGTTTTAGAGTTAAAGTTTTAATAAATTTTAAAAGGATTGACCACCGCTTATAAGATGATGAAAAAAATTGTATATTTTTTGAACAATTGCAAAAAACCAATTGTATCTACATTGACTTTAGCGGCATCGTTTATGATTAAGTTTAAAGAATGAGCAGCACATGGTACGTAAAATGCACTGAGGGTTTTTGGTTAAAATCAAATTTTGAAGTCCAGCTTTTGCTTTTCATGTTGGCCCCATTATCATACCCTTGACCACGCATGTCTTCAATGGAATCTTCCATTTTTCCAGTTGTTCAATTATTGTTGTACATAAACCTCGTCCAGTGAATCTGTTATATCTATGAAACCTAAAAGTTTTCTCTAATTTTAACCGCTCCATTATTACAAAAACGGTTAATAATTATGGTCATTTGTTCAGTTTTACTTGCATCTGGTGTACAATCTAAAATAATAGAATAATATTTGGATTTCTTTATCAATAATAAAATTGTTTCCTAATTGCTGTACTTAAAATTTCCAATAATTCATTTTGGCTATCTTTGCTCAAATAATGTACTCTATTGTTTTGATCTAGGGCCCTCTCAACATGATTTTCCATAACGGATCAAACTTCGCAAATAATTCAATTAATTTTAAAAATTTCGCTATTTTTTTCGATAATTTATCAGATGATCCACTAAATGCTAAATTTTGACTACCAAGGAATTTGATAATTTCAATCAGCTGCTCCAAAACACTCCTCCAATGTTTCTTTTCCATTTCATATAAATTTTGAGATTGACAATCAATAGTAATTTTGTTTTTTAATCTTTTCTCAAGTTCATTCCAATTCAATAAACTTTTCATGTGAGCCATACTAGTTTCATGTCTGTGTAAAGTTGTACTTAAATTTCTCCAATTATTGTATCCTTCTATGAGGCTAGATTCAGTAGATCCAAAAACTTTGCAACAAAAGCAAAACACAGAGTTCAAAATTTCGGAATAATAAGCCATTTTCAAAAACTACTTCTCCGTTTTCCATTTTTCTATTATAATATACATCAGAAAATTTACGGCCATGTACATCGTTCGGATATATAATATCTTTCTTTGAACAGGCCCCATTTCTACTAAAATAACACGTAGTTTGTCATCGATTTTATTCCATTCAGCTGGATCTTCTAAATTTGTACACATTTGATATGATATTGGCACAATGACTTTGTTGTCACTTAACTGTTTCTTACTAAAATCTTGTTCAATATTTTCAACAGTTCCCTGTGATCTAGATGATGTGCACGGTTCTGGTTCTTGTTGAGTATAAGCTATTTCAGAAGCAGTTGATATTTTAAGATATTTATTAAGTGATCCACTTTGTTTTTTAATGTTTCCCTATTTTTTCAGCTCTTCCGTTTACGATTTTGTGCACCTGATAGTTTTTTCTTAGTTTTTGATTCCATATTACTTTTACTCATGAACGCCACTTTAAAATAATTTTCAAATGTAATAAATAAATAAATACGGACTCTAATTTATATATTTACATCATGTATCTTAATACTTAAGATTATATATCGCTAATTTAGATGTCCAACACAAATTACTTCTTGCGCCAAAATACAAAACTCTATACGCGGAGGGGAAGAAGTTGTTTAACTTGTTTACCTAAAAAGGCAGCTAATAAATTGGAAATATTCAGCCATTGACATTAAAAATGGTCAGGTTTTAAAATAACTCAAGTGTCCAGTTTTTACGTTGATTGAACATTTTAGTTTTACCATTGGCAAGATTTTCTTTTGTTATCATATATTTTTCTAATTAACACAGGTGGCCTGCCAGGCCTGATTTGCGATTTCAATAGAAAATTTCCTGGGATTATAATTATTGTTTACAAGTTCTTACTAAGATTTTAAAATTTGCGATAAACATCATAAGCAAACGTATGAGATTAATTTGCAAACCTAATTAGTATGCAGAAAAAATAGACTTTTGACAATGATTAAAATATATAAAATAAAAAGTAAACTGAAAATTATATTAAGTTTACTGGAATTATACCTATAATATATATTACATACACGTTCAATATTTATATCAAATTATTATTTAAATAAAAATTAGAAAATGTTTTATTTTGCAATATTATAATCGTTTCTTACGATTTCAAAATTATGTACATGATCTAATATATATATACGCATATACATACATAAGTTCTAATTTATAATACTTTTAGTGTGTGTTTATTTATATATTTGTTAGCAGAAAGTTACTTATAGTTTACTATAAGCAGTACTATATATATATAAACATTACAATATGAAATTTGTAATATAATAAACTTTATGTTTAGTTTATTGTTCATGATAAATAATAGATTTGATTGTTTTATATTTTTAATATTAAGCAGAGCTTGTGTGCAGGCCTGCTTGTGTGTGTCATTTAATAAGATATAATATGACTTCATATGATTTTCAATAATCTACTCTCAATAATTTTTGTAAATAAACATTTGAGAATAATATTCTTCAAATGTGAGTATTTTTGTTAGTAGAGTTTTAATTTCTCAGGAATGGCGCCTTCTTTTTCAGATGCTAATCTCTCAGTGATGGCGCCTCCTTCTGCCAGCGCCCGCATGCCTAGCATGCGTTGCATGCCCGCTTCCGCCGGCCCTGTGTTTAAGTGTATTAGTGTTATTAGATAGAGTGGAGAGTCTGTGTTCATATATCCTATATATTAAACATAGCAGAGTTATAAATGATTTGAAATAGAATATATATATATATATATATTGATGGCTTTAGTGTTACGAATTTATAAGATATATATATATGTTGAAAAGATAATATTGTAATTATAAAGATATTAATAATTTAGTAGTATTAAAAAGAGATTATTTATTGAGGAAGAGAAATTAATTGGATATAAATTAAGAGATAGAGAACTTATGAAAAATATTTTTGGGAAGATCTGCTGAATAAAAGAGAAAGAGGAGACAAAAGAAATCGCCTGATGATTTTAAGGAAAAATTTATTCATTAATAGTTTGAGATTTTGCAAGGACAAGAAGACTTGGAAAAGAAGAGAACCTTTTTTGGTAGAAATAATGACGATATGAGTTTTAATTAACAAAAAAAATATATAATTATGACTCAGAAATAAAAAAATATATAATGATTGAATGTTATACAAATTGCTATTATAATTTAATTTTGTCATATTTGTTTTGTATTATGTTTATTTTATAATAGCGATAATTATACAAATAGAATAGATTCTAAAAAAAAGAAATGATATTATGAACAAGAAAACAAATTATCCCCTATAACTCCTACTTCTTCTAAATTGCCCAGCATTTTAAATGAAGAAGTGAGACATACAATTAAATCTATAAAAAAGGGAAAAGCTACTGGAAATGATGGAATTATTATTGATATAAGCAAGTAAAGAAATACACAAATTGATGGCAAAGCTATATTCCAAATGTATAAACAATAAAAATATACCATATTGATTGAAACAATACACTAGTAAAATTGATATTTAAAGAAAGTAATAAAGGAGATATTAAAGCACTAAAAATAAATTGAAAAAACATGATTAGAAATGGTATCAGTCTTCTATCAGTTCTATGCAAAATCTTTATCAAGATAATTGCTGTCATCTATAGTTAGCATTGGATTCTAACCAACCAAAAGAACAATCTGGGTTTAAAGGTAATTTTAGCACAGTATATTGAGAGAAATTATAGAAAGTACCAACAAATATGTGTTGCCATTATGCTTTAAATTTGCAGATTATAAAAAGTCATTTGATTCTGTAAATTTTTATGGTAATCAAAACATTTGATCATCAAAATATAGACCCAGGATTTTGTTATATTTTTAAGAATATTTATTAAAATGCAATAGTAGTAATCAGATTATGTGGTGATAATAAAAATATTAACATTGATATGGATGTATGACAGAATGATTTCACATCTCTGAAACTATTTACAGCAATTTTTTAAGAAGTATTTTATAGATTAAAATGTGAACTCAAAGAATGACTGTAAATTTGATTATTTAAGTTATTTAGATTTCATATATGATATGATTGTTTTTGACACATCCAGAAAATATTGCAAGAGGTATCAAATGAAAAGAAGAAAGTAGATCTTAAAATATATGCAAAAAAGACTAAAGTGATGTTCAATGGATTTTCTCAGAAGAAGAAAATAATGGATGATAACCATGAATTAAGAAGAAGTTAACAACAAATTTCTTGGTCAGATTATTAATAGAGATAAAAATATAATGAATGAAATTAATTATAGAATTAAACTTGTACAGAGGTTTTGTTCAAATTAAGTTAATATTAAAAGAAAATATATCTATGCATTTAAAAGGGAAGCTTTTTAAAGATGACTTTTTTATCAGTTATTACTTATGAATCTGTGACTTGGAGACTTAACAGTAGAGCATTATAAAGACTTCAAACCATTTATGAAGTATGTAGAGATACAATTGGAAGTAACAAGAAGGGATAAAAATGAAATATTATGAATTAAAAAACAAACAAGTATAATTTAAAGAATTAAAAAATTGAATTGAATTGAAAATATTGCTATAAGTGGTAATATATTGTGACCCTGTGCTTTGCACATAGTACTATTTAAATGTCTTACTTAAGTGTTTATGATATTTTAAAATAAAAGAAAGAAACATGATAAAATTTATTGTGATATAAAAATATTTTGTGGATTACAATATCCAAGTTTTGCATAATTGATTTAATTAGTCTATTCAAATAACTATAAATACTTAGTATAATATTTTAGTGACATAAAGATTATTGAAATAAGTAACTTCAATATTTAATAAATAAATATACTTATAAGATTAGAATTTGGGCTTAGCTCATGCTTAGTTTTTAAAAAAAGCTAAGTAAAGTTTAGATATAGTGTAAAACTGATTAAAGCTAATTTTTATGTTTAAAAAACTATAAACTAGTTAGTAAATTTATTAATGATATAATGTTTTGTTACATTAATTATTAGAATTGCTTAATAATTTGTTTGAGTTATTGTATTATTAGAGATCAACATAGTTAAATAAAGTTAGTTTATTTAAAAAAAATATTGAAGTTAGTTACAAATGCACATGTTAACTATTAAACAGATTAAATTTAAAAGGATAAAAAAAATAAGTTCTGGTATGTGTGTGTATTAGTTTGTATGCATGCATGTTGGTTTATTGAATGTTATTTATTATAAGTGAATTTAATTAAAATTATTTATTTATTTAAGAATATTTATAATTAATTCAGTATTAAAAGTGTTTAAAATAAATGAGTGTATGAACTTCTAATAAATAAAAATGATAATTTATAAAGATAATAATTTAAAATAATTATTGTATTATTAATTTTATTATTTTTTTATTGTTAAATAAGTTTAAAAGTAAAGATCAATTAAAAAAACTAACTAATGTAAAATTTTAAATTATCATGTGATATTTGGAAATAGATCACTATTATGTAATTTTTCTATGTAGTTCCTGTTTGTAGTGTAAATAATTAATGCTAAAGGTCAGAAATAAAGGTGTGGTAATTAATGCCCATCAAAATAGGGAAGATATAAATAGGAGATTTTTAGTGGGGGGGGATCTCTCTGTTTTTCCTCTTTGTTTTAGCCATCAAATCTTCAATAATAAAGCATTAAAATTTAGCTTCGATTTTTATTTCAATTAATATTGATAATTTTTTAAATCTTTTATTATTTGTTAAGTAATTATGTGCAGTTAGAAAACAAGAAGATATTAAGTCTTTTTATGTTTTAGCCTAATCAGGAACCTTTCAAAGAAATTAGTAAAATGCCTAAACAAAACTGGTGTTGTCTATTGAGTAATTACAACCAACTATGCATGAACGTCTTGAACTGATATCTAAAAAAAGTAAAAGTAGTATATTTTCCATTATCTTTTCAAAACTATATAATGAACTCTGTGCTGGACCATTTCTATTGTTTATTCCTTACCTTTAATGAAATAATATTATACTTCACCAGTGATAGCCTTTTAAGATTTAAGTTAAAATTGAAGAAAGAAATGCTTCAACAGAAATTAACTTTATCTAACTCAGAAGTGATTAACTGTTGATTACTAGAGTAATAATATTTTTTTAAAACATTCTCTTTATAATGGTATTAAATGCTGACTCACTTATTTCACAAAAATGAAATAAACTTTATTCCATTTAATCTGAGAAATTAATTATATTTATGTTTCCAAGAGAATATTTGTAATATGGAATGAGTTGATGCATTGATATGAAATTTTTTTAAAAAAATATTATTTCAAATGAACAATAATAATAAATAAAAGGAAAAACTTCTACTTTCAAAGATATTATGGAATGTGAAAGCTATTCAAACTGTTTACTTTAGAGTGAAAAGTAATTTATTAATTGTTATCATTAGTTACCTTTGGATAAATAAAATAATAAATACTAGTAAGAAATGCTCTTTCTAGAATAAATGAAATATTATTACCATAATATATTCACAGAAAAAGTTAAAGAAACTATTCCTAATAATATATCTGTTGCTGGGATAAAAGTAATAAAATAAGCTATAGCAAACTCTATGAAATAAACATAAGTGGTTGAAAATGGATTTGAATCTGGTGCAGTAATTCTTTAAATGTTGTTATTTTGTGTACCATTTGTCCCCGGTAAGTCATTAGTGCTTGTGATGTTTTAAAATGTAACAAATTATGGATGCATTGCTTCTAAAAATGATTTGCTTTCTAGAGGATGTTGCTTCCGACATCAAGTAGCTCACCATGGAGGATCTCAGATAAAGAACTATGGATGCTCAAAAAAAATGAAATAATTTTTTTTTTTAATATTATGCCAATGTGGGTTTTTTCTGATTATATGGTAAAATTTATGCATTTTATTCTTACATTGATTAAGGTAAAATTTATACATTTTTTTATATTTTGGCTTAAAGTAAATTATATATGCTATACATGTCCTGGAAAAGATACCTATTTCTTTACATTTGCTAGTAGTATTTTATTAATACACAATTTATCTATTTATGGGTAAACAGCCAATATCTGGTTTATCAGAAGCTTGTAAAAATTTCAACTATTATAATATAATAATTTTATTATGTGGTTATTAATATGACAAAGTATTTATCATTATTATATTTATTATTTTTGCATTTTCTATTTATGTTCACTTTAGTTTTAAAATATTATGCTGTTACTAACTAGATATGTGTATTTTTTATTATTTGTAAAATGTACTATGCTATTTAAAGTATTTTTAAAGTTATTTTGATTTGTATTTATTTGTTGGTTTTGTGCATTATTTAGTGTATGCATTTAGAGATATAAAATTATTTCTCTAGTTTTCAGTGATAATTTTTTTTATCTTACCATGGTTATTCCACGGATATCTGCTAGTCCCATTTTATAATTGTAGGAGGCATGTGGCTTTATTAACATGGTGTTTTTATTATATTGTACATTGGAGGATTTAAGAGTTGCTCTCCCCAATATTTGGTGTTTTTTTCATGATAGAATTATATTTTGATATTTATTATTGTCTTTTGTGCTTAGTGAGCATAGTTAGATCCTTAAATAGGATTTTTCTTTGGTTTATATTCCATTTTCCATGTATTAGAACCTGTCCTCACATATATTTATCTGAAAAAAGGTGTTGGAATATGCCATTGCTTATTTATCAGTTGTGTAGTTGTCACTGTGAAAAGCCTCTCCTTTGTGAAGATATCAAATTCATATTCCACCATGTGAAGTGAAGTCAATGGACATGTTAAAATTGTTATAGCAATTGATAGTTAGAATTTGAAGTGTATAGTCACTTCAGGAACACTTTTCTATTTATAGTGTATAATAAAGTCAAATAATGTATGTATTGTACTGTTGTGCCTTGCCAGTAGTTTACAAGAAAACCAACAAATATGTTAGTACTTTAATGTTAATGTATGAGAATATCATAATAAAAGATGCACATAAGTATTATTATCATCACCCTCATCCAGAAATAGTTTGCCAATGGATTGGTAAGACAATTAAAGGATTAAATAATTTATTATGTGCACATGGGAAAAATCTAGAATGTTGTGTGTGTGGCTTCTGAAAAGTTTTACTATTTTATTGTTATTAAGTTAACAAAATGCTAGACAGTAGTTTTCTTATCTATGTCTTGTATGATAATTAGTATTATCATGATAATCTGCTAAAAATGTTTAGCCATATATCAATTAAGGATTAATTTTTCTAATTTTATTTAATGCTATAAATAGAGAATTATTAGTTAATATGCTAATCAACAGTAGCCAACTGGAGATGAAAGTATATTTCAGATACTATTGTAAATTATATTTTTTTAAATGTTTATTCTATAACAATAGAATAGCATGAATATTACATTTAGAAGTCAACATGATAGTAAATTATTCTTGCTTTAAAATAAGACTTTAATAGAATAAAATAGTGTTTAGCCAAATTAAATTTCTATCCAAAAAGTAACAAGTTTTAATTAACAAAACTATTCAAATGTTTGTAAATAATGGATTGATTTGCAAGTGGATAGGCAATTATTTTATTTAGTATTTATGCATCTTGTACAACATTTCTTTTTTGTAAAATTTTGTTATTAAATTTTTGTGAACTTGATGTCAAATGTCAATAAATGTGTTTTATTGTTATTAAATTTTAGTCTTTATCTCTAATCTCTGTTATGATTTATTGAGTCCTGAATTATTAATCATGTTATAGAAACCTTGGTTTAAATAAAATAAAACACTTCAAATAATTATACAGATCCAAACATAAAATGCAAAGTTGCATTTAAAATAAAACTATTTATTTGATTTACTTTGAATGAATTTTCATTTAAGATTGCATATTATTTAATTATTCTACAAATGAATGATACATTATTTCAGAAGTTGATTTTAATTTATGTTGCTCATGAATATTAGAATGATATAAAAAGTACCCTTTTCCTTCTAGATACTTGAATGTCATCCTGGGTAAAGACTTTGGTTTTTCCAAATTATATTGTTTTATGCATTTGTTAGTTAAATTATTTTTTTTTTAATTAATTAATTATTATTATAATATGTTGGGGATACATTAACTTATAAGAGAAGTGTGTGTCTCCTTTAGTCTACTAGGATATCATTCATTTATTCAAAAACACCATATGATAATTAAATTATTAGATAAAAAACCCTGAGATTATCACATATTATTTTATGATTGTCTAAAGTATTCTTATTGTAGCAAATATCGATAGTGTGGCATTAACAATCAACAATTTCAAACTGTTGTCAAGGCGACCTCCTTTTAATAATAAAGGTAGAATATAAACTTACATACATGAATAATAATATATATCTAATTTAATTCATATCTGTTTATGTTTGTTACTATCTGACACTAATCTAAATCTGTTAATAATTATACAGTTGCAATTGCTATAGAAATGTAATTTTTATATACCATATTTTTGTTGATTTTGGATAGATTTATTCTATTCCTATATTAACTCTCTCTACTTTCCTGTAGATTGTTTTGCCACTTAAATCTACTACTATTAATAATTTTTACAAAAAAAACATATGACTATTTAATTTTTGCCTTAAATAGTGGAAGAAATGGTAATGTTAATAGACTCCCTTATGTCTAGTCAAATAAGTTGATCTGATTTATAATAATGGGATGGTGATTCATTCAAATTGAGCTATATAAACATAATATGATTGAGAAGTGGGTGGATGCAATGTATCACTATATTTAAGTGAAAGCAAAGTCACTTAACTAAAAAAATAGTGTCTAACTATTATGATTAAATAATTATCTATAGACAAAGTTAAAAGTTATCTTAAAATTTATATACTTATATTAGATAATGTCATATTGCTATTTCATATCATATGATATTCTTTTATTTACAGAATTATATATACACACTAATAGCAATGTTTATATTACACTATGCATTTTGTGGAATAAGTACTTCTTTAATTGATCACTATAGTTCTAAGTACTAAAAATTTATTAAAGTTTATTATATATTCCCAAGTCTGTGATATAAAATTTTAAGAAATAATGAATATTTTATAATGACTAATGATACTATTTGATTTTAATATTATATTATCTTAATTACTAGAAGAAAATAATAATTTAGCATTTTTAATTTTATACTTCTAATAAACATTTTATATAATTTTAATCAGAAGGGATTACCCTCTATACACATACACTGAAATGTTATTTTAATAACTCAATGATGTTTTGTTAAGTATGAAGGATCATCTCAAACCAAAGCACAAGATAGAGACTGAAAAGATAAGATTGGCTATCTTATCTTTGTATTTAAATTCACATATATAGGCCAATCTAAAGCATCTTGTAAAACACAATACCAGAAAATTATTGAAAATACCCCCCTCCCCAGAAAAAAGTGAAAAACCTTCATGTATAGTGGGTATCATACACATTTACTATAACTAAGATAAGTTCAGACTAGGTAAACATTTGAATTTTTGAAGATGTATAGACAGATCTAGAATTTTTTTTTTCTATGTAGTTGTCCCCATAGTTTTGCCCAGTTAATCCTTCAATTCATTGTTTAGTAAATAAATATCTAGTTATTATTATATAAAGGATTAAAAGTCCCAAGTTAATCTAGATTGATCAGTTAAATGTTGATATAGTTGCTGTAAAAATAATACAATATTTATTGCATCATGACTTGAATCTTCACCACGGTACCATTAGGATTGATCACATAGTACCTTCAGAAAAAATTATTGTATACCCCTCCCCTTATAATTGATTATATAATTAATAATAAAAACAATTTTAAAAAACCAACGAATTATTATATTTTCACATCATTTTTTCAAGTGTGGTAGACTTCATTTTATATTTCAAAAATTCATTTCATAAATATTGTATTATTGATGAAATAATATTAATAATAAAATAAAAATATTTCTAATCTAATTTTTAAAATCATTTACAATTTCACACATTATTTTAAAAATAAGGCTTTCTTTTATTTTTTTTAGAAAATTAAAAATTAGTTTTTAAAAAAAGAGAAATGAAAAATAACAGTTATGTAACTAAAAACTGTTTTGGAAAATTGATTTTCAGAACTGGTATTAAATCCTAAAACCTATGATAAATGTGTGTGAAAGGTAAACTGGTTATTCACTTATTCTTTTTTCAGTAAGTTTGTTAACCTAATGTGGAATAATGATGGGGGGGGGGGGACCTTTATATTAGTAATTATTTAAATAAATGGTTTTTTTTAATCTTACTTGTCTAGAATTTTTCTCTTAAAAACATTGAAGAAAACAAAAAATCATTTAATTTTTGGAAAAAATTACAGTCATACATATATTATAATTTACATCTCAAAGTAAGTCATAATTATCTTTTAGAAATAATTTTTGAAAAACAGACAGGCAAATTTTCTTATGCAATGTGAAGTTATATTGTTAACAAAGCTACATTTTTTTTTTGACTTTCTAAATGCAAGATGTTTTTAATCTTTGATCTTGCTACTTATTACAATTAAGTGCTTGAAAGATTAAAATCAATGAGTTTTCTCAACCTGATAATATATCATTATGGATTTCTTTTTGTTTGTTTTTCCCCTAGATAAATATTTTATTAACTTAGGAAGCTTAATGCATTCTTGGAATAATAGATTCAAGAATTATACTTTTCTGAATTGATTTTTAACTGGAGAAAGTAATATATATATATATATACTTGATCATCGACCAATCTCACATATAGTGCTTCATTTTCTAAGCAATTGACCATATCATTATTATTATTCCTATGATCAAGCAGTAAAAATTTGAGCCAATCAACAATAATTAATAATTGGTTTTCATCAATTCTTAAATCTTAGATTGAAGATTTATTATAAAGTATAATAGAAATATATATTGTAATGGAATGTATGTATACAAACATATTATGCTGATCACATAGTAGTGTCAAATGTAATGGAACATCCATATATTAGAAGAAAATAATGCTCCAAATGTTAGACGACAAATGTAATGGAATATATGTAATCTAAATGATCTCAAACAAAAATACACACATGAAGAAAGAAGGCTTCAAATGTTGGTTCCAAAATGTAATGGAATGCCTAGCCACAATTGAAATGGCCCAATCATTGGGAAAACCAAATGTAATGGAATCACGATTGCTATATCCTCATAAACAAATCATAATGAATCAAACTTCACATTTTAGGCATCAAATATAATGAAATGACTAACAACAGTCCTTAATTAATCATGTCTGCATGTTGATGGTACCAAATGTAATAGAATGTATTTATCAACCAATTTAAATAATAAAAATATAGCATTTCTTACACATAAAAAAAGATCTTAACAATCTAAATGAATCCAATTGTTGAGAAAGCCAAATATAATAGATTGTATAATTTAAATGAAGAAAGATAAAATTATCCCAGTGATATTTAAATAAATTGTTTATATGCCCTTCCAACTAGCTATACATGAAATAAATCCAAAATCATACAGAGTAATAATAAGACCTATCATTATAATTTATTCTCAAGGTTGATATGACTAACTAACAAAATATATATTAGAAACCAAGGGAATTCTATTAAGTCTAATATACACATCAAATAAGTAAAATTATATATATCTAAACATATCAATGAACAATAATATGTGTAAGTGACCTAAAGACTAAATAATAAGTGAAATACGAAGTTATTCTCCATTAAATTGTGAATTCAATAAACTTCATAATGACTCTGGCACTAAAAAAAAAAATAAGAATAAAATATTAATACTCTTCCAAATAAATTACAAAGGCATTACTTATAAAACAAATAGTATATCCTTTATTTCTATATCATGGTTTGATTTTAGGTAGTATCAGTGTTTTAAATAATTTTTAAATACAAACCCAAATACAAAAAAAAAATAATAATACATATATACTTGCAATAAGAATATATATTAAATAGATAAAGACATATTTGTGCTCAACAAGTATGCATTAATATAAACACAAATTTATATCTATATATTCCAAGTATTCAAAATTTGCTGTTTAGGTCTACATAAGAGTTATCATATGAAGTTAAAATGAAAATAGATAATAGATAAGTAAATAATTGAATGGTAAAATATTGGAAATTAATAAAATAGATAATAAATATATAATATAAAAAAAAATAATTAAGTTATATAAATAATAGAAATTTTTTATAATAAAATTTGCGAATATAACTTTCACTTATTAATATATATATATATATATATATATATAAAACAACTCATATGCAACCTAAACTTAAAACTTTACTTACAAATTTTTAATATTGAAGTGTTAATCTTGACATTTGTTAAACATTTGTTTTTTTTGTTTTTTCTAAAAAACAAGATGCTTAAATTGAATAGAACTATATTTATAAAACATTTTATTTTTCTAATTAAAAATAAAAGTAAAAAAAATGAATATCAATCTCAAAAATGTATATATAAACATATCATTTACATTAATAAAGTTATTACCTTTTTTGAAAAAGTTAAACTTGTTCATTTTTCTTTTCAAAAGTCAACTTGTTCCATTGTTTTGATTCCTTTATATTTCTTTAATATTAGAATGCATTCTAACCAAAGTTAAATTGAAGAAATATCACATTAGAGAAAATTATCGGTTTCCAAATGCACATATATATTTCACTTTTTTTAAAGATTTTTTCTCCTTAAAAAAAAATAATAATTGACATGTTGAATCCAATATATTAACTAATTTTAGTTGCTTCCAGATTGTTATTAGATTTACCATTATAAATTCCAGATAGCTATATCAAATTTTGGCTTCAGACACGGTGAAATTCATGTGTTGAAATTTGCCTAGTTTTTCTTTTTAAACTGTCTTGGGATAAAAGAAAAGAAATGGTGCAGCCCCCTGGCTGTGATATATATATTAGCCAATCATGGTTTATGTGTTTACTACAGTAATTTATCTTATTCAATTATTATCAAGAATAGCAATTTCAAAGAAACAAAGTACAACTAATTTTGTCCTTCAGTTTTTTTAATAACTATCCTAATAATGGCCTCTTTTGATATTGTTGCTGTTGTTCTCCACGTGCCAGAAAATGCTGTTTTGAAAACCATTGTTGCATATGTTTTTTTTTAAACAATTAACATTCAAAAAAAAAAATATCAATCATATAAAAAAATTAAATCGAAAATTTATTTGACAGCTTTAAAAACATATATATACATAAATAATAACATTGCATTTTTTTTAATAATCACTACAAATAAAATAATCTTTTTTTATAATCAATTTATATGTCTTTATTTATCTATAATAATTAGAACATATAAGTATTACTGTTAAAAATCCCACCATTAAGAATAATAATAATTAAATATTCACAACGATGTACCATCAACAACCAAATAAAATAATAAATCCAAACAACAATAAATATAACTGATAACCATAAACAATAATAATACTCCATATATAAACATCAAACCAAAGAGATTTTTTTTTTAATAACAACAAATGATTTTTTAAAATATAGGTAGATTTATCGATCTTTTATAATATAGTAGATGTTGCACTTGCTAATAATTCCTAATCCATACATATTAAAAAAAATAGATTGAAAACATGTCAAAACTTTCAGTAGTTTTTTTCTAAGTATTCTCAGCAAACTCCTGTTCATAAATTCATATACATAGAGTTATGAAGTGAAATCTGAAATGTTTAATTAAATAACTATTGATCATTCAATAAATTAAATGTGAATTTTATTTTAATTCTATTTATTAACTATACTATCAAAGTACATTTAACATATTTATTAAAACTAAATTAAAACTATTTTAGTTGCAGTAATTTTTATAAATTTGGTATTCATTATTTTCTCTGACTCTAGAATTACTTTTATCCTTTTACAATTTTTAATTATAACTATAACTCATTTATAGCATTTGGATGTATTGATAATAAATATGGTGTATATAATTGTTATTTATTGTAATAGATATAAATATAGTAAATGTAGATAATTAAAAATAGTTAACCAAATAACATACATAACATTTTATGTAACCACTACCCTGATGATGATGATCAAATAACCTAGCATTATAGGTTTAAATATATTTCTCATGTCCATAAAATTATTGCCATAACTTCATTGTCATTGATGAACTTTCTTTGCATCTAAAATAGGATTTATTGAAAAAAAATTTAATGATTTATATGCACTTCCCTTATAATCCTTTAGAGCTTAACATAGTTTAACTAGCTTTTAAATAAAATTTTATTGACTTTATACTTTTGAACATGAGTTCTCTAAATAAATTTATATTTATACATATGTAATGTTTTGATAGTAATTTCATTACTAAAATGTGTTGTATGAATTAGTGGGGAAGACATAAGAGCTAAATGTTTAAAAAAAAACAGACAAAACTCTCCACAGTAATGCCACTCAGTGCAAGCCAGAGTAATCAATGGATGCCAGAAGGCTTGTGCATAAATTCCCTATCTAGTGCCTACTCTGACTCACACTGAGTGGCACTACTGTATAGGGAGTTTTGCCTGTTTTAATAACAGTTATGAGCAAGCGTAAGAAATGGTGATCATGTGATGTTTAACTAAATGTTTCTGGATTACAGTTCAACATCACATGATTTTCCAGGTAATGAAATATTCAATTTTATTTTCTTAGTAATAAAATTTTATATTTAAAAATGAATATAAAGCATAGAAACTGTTTTTTTTTTTTATCAAAATAGAAACTAATGATAAGAGTAATTGTATGTTGGTTGTTTGAAATATAATATGGTGTTTTAGTACCCAAATAATAGAGGGTCACAATAGTTTTATATTTTTGATAAAACAGATTTAAAAAATTAAGAAGAACTGATTTTAAAATCTTCACATTATTGTGTCAGCCACTTTATGATTGGATAAATTGCTCAAGACAAAATGATGCCTTAAATATTTATTAATGAAAGTAAATTAAACTACGTCTCTAGAAAAAAGCTTAATTTCTATTAAATTTTTTTTACAGTTCATACAACTTGGAATATATATATATTTAATTAATCAAAATTCCCAGGAGGTAAATTTAAACAATATGTTTAAATTAAATGGAACTTGTAAATATTACAAGAGAATTTTATTATTAATATTTATTATTTCGTAAATATGTCATGATGAAATATAAAACACAAGTTACTTAGAATTTCTTTACACTCACACTTTATATATATATTATAATGGAATTTTTAGTCAAAGTATTTAATATTGCAGAAAAATGAGTTTTAATAGGAATTAAAATGACAAGCATAAAATTTTTTTTAGGATTAAATTTTATTCATACATGTTAAAACTATAAGTATAAATTACTCTAGGATGTGTTAATTATAGGGTTGAACGAGCAGAGACTAAAAAAAATAGAATTCGTATAGTTAAAACTTGTAAGCTCTCCTGAGCAGCTTTGAATCTGAGAAATCGCTCTCTTAAATAATCATTCATCTTTATATTAAGACCAAAATATAAACATCACGTGATCACTATTTCTTATGCTTGCTCTTAACTGTTGTTAGAACAGGCAGAACTCTTTATATGTATTGCCACTCAGTGCAAGCCAGAGTAATCAATGGATTCCAGAAGACTTATGCATAAAATCCCCCTCTAGCACGTACTCATACAATATCCCAAAAATGTATTGCCACTCAGTGCAAGCCAGAGTAATCAATGGATGTCAGAAGGCTTGTGCATAAAATCCCCATCTAGTGCCTACTCATTCAATCCCCATCTAGTGCCTACTCATCCAATATCCCCAGTTTTTGGGGACGAGTAGGCACTAGATGGGGATTTTATGCACAAGCCTTCTGACATCCATTGATTACTCTGGCTTGCACTGAGTGGCAATACCTATAGAGAGTTTTTCCTGTTTTAATACCAAAATATGTATAATCAACAGTTGACTTTAACCCTCTCCTTTTAAACACCCTATCCTATGGGAAAAATAATGATCTTTCAAGACATTTTACGAATGGCAAGTGAAGTATTAGCAGACATAAGAAGAAAACGTTTTTATTTAAATATTCTCTTAATATATATTTAAAAATAAACTTTAAACATTGTTTATTCTCATTAAATAAATCAAATGTTAAATAATATGAACTAATGATAACTTTGAAAAGTATGCATATCAAAATATCCAGAAAATGTCAAAAAAATGTGATTTTTATTTTCTTGGCCCTTTTTATGCATTTATTTTTTAAAAAAATGAATTTATATTTTTTTTAGAATTATAATGATTTTCAATATTATGATGTCAAAACTTGAAAAAGAAGTGAAAGAGATTGAAGATAAAATGTGAAAATTTGAAAGCAATTAAGTTTTGTAGAATTTTGAAAGACACATGGCAGGAATTTGCTACTGAAAATGAAATAAAAAAAGATGAATATTCAGCTTTATATTATAAACTTGATAATATTTTAGGAATGCTATATTTTGCTTTCTCAAGTAATATTTGAAATACAAACTTAGTAAAAGTCCATTTCTGAACAAGATAAAAAAAATATCATATGAATATATTTTGCCACCTGTTACAAATGCTAAACTTTTGCTTATCAATTAGTGTTTAAACTGGAAACCTGATACAAGAATCTAAAATGTCTGAGAAAACAATGGAATTGAGCATGATTATGGGAAAATTTGTATTTCTTACCAAATGCATTTTTGTGATATGATAAAAGCTATAAATATATAAATAGATATTTAAGGATAAAAATATAATAAATAATATTCATTATCTACATCATTAATTATAAGCTCATTAAAGATTCTAATAAATATCAATGTATAACTAAGAATAAATGTAAATATTTCAGAAGACATTCATAAATATAGAATTTTTAGTCTTATCAAATGGAATTCAAATGTTATCAAATATAAGAAAGATTTGCAATTTTAATTATTTCTTTTTAATATGGCACTTCTAAACATCACATGATCACTGTTTCTTATGCTTGCTCATAACTGTTACTAAAACAGGCAAAACTCTCATAGAGAGTTTTGCTTGTTTTAATATGGGACTTCATAATAAATGTAATATTCTGAAGGCAGAAGTTCAATGATTAGTAGAAAGATTTAAAAATAATTGGTGGACTAAAACTGCAAAGAATATACGTGCATTCAATGGTCATGATTACTCTAAATCTTTTTTGATGCAGTGAAAGTTACATATAAATATTTGAGAAATGATATCACAGTTCTATTAACTCCAGAAATGGCACTCTTTTATATTATGACAATGATATTTTGAACAACTGAAAGGAGTATTTTGATCAGCTTTAAAATTAAAAAAATTGAGATTGTAGTTTTTAATGATATATTGATTTAATCAACTCCTTTAGATGTGGACAAAAATATTCATCTTAATGATGTCAAAACAGCTCTTTGTATGCTTAAAAAATAAAAAAGTTGCAGATTCTATAAAATAACTGGAAAGAGTTTAAAAATATGCTGGCTTCAAAAGTATTGACTTTTTTTAGAAATATATGGCCCCATGAAGTTGCGTCACCCAATTTTAAGGATTCTTTTATTGTTACAAAACAAAGGGAATAGACAACATTTTTTTAAGTATCATGGAATATCATTATTATCCACTACAACAAAGGTATTTTCAAGGATTATATTGATTAAGTTTCAGTGGTTTTAGAGAATCGAAGTTGCCAGACATATGCAAGAAAAGAGTCAGAAACAAAAGAGTGATTTATAAATTACTTTAATTGATTTGGTCAAGGGATTTGATTTAGTTAGTAGGACTGGTCTAAGGCATTGTAGGAAATTAATTGGTTGTCTGCCAAAATGTATTATATTATACAGCTTCTATGTAAGAGAATAGGTGTTATTATTATCAATAGAAAATCTGAAGATTTTGGAATGAAAACTGATGTTAATAAAGTATGTGTACTTGTTCCAATATTATTTTCAATTTTTATGACAGTGATCTTGGGAATTGTTTATAGATAGCTTAATAAAACATAGACAAAGATATGATACAGGTTTGATGGTGGAAGTTTTAATTTGAAACAATTAAAAGTGAAAACTTCATCTTCTTGGATTATGAATTTACAATAAGCTCATGGTTGTTCTTTTTTTGCCTGTTCAAAAGATGATTTACAGAATGTACTTAATATTTTGAATGCAACTTATAGAGACTTTGATTTAATAATTAATGTATAAAAAACACAATTTTTTTATCAGCTACTGATGGAAGAAAAATTCTCAGCAACTTAAGATAATTATCAACTTAAAATTATAAACTAATTTAAATACACTAGTGGTTTCATAAGTAATAAAATGGATTTAGTTATTGAGGTGCAACAAAGACTCAGATATACTGCTTCTAACAAGTTAAAAGAGTGTTTCATCATAGAGAAATAACTACCACAATTAAATTAGCTGTACGGGATGTTATTTTGCCTAATTTATTGTATGGAAGTGAGATTTAAATTCTTTGCTGATGGAAAATAAAAATATTAGCTAAGGTTTAATTTAAGATTCTCCACAAAAATCTTACAATATAATGGTAAGATCATAAAATTGATCAATGTATTCTTAAATTTTCTGGATGTGATACTATAGAATTCACTATTATAAAATCACACCTTTATAGAATTGGACATTGGTGAAGTTCAGCATGGTTTTTATAAAAAGTAGACCCTGTCTAGATTATAAGGATTATCTCAAATATATTTTAAAGTAGTGCAATATTGATTGTTTCTATTGGGAAGATATGGCAGAGAATTGCAGATCTACAATTAGACATAGTGTTTTTAAAACAGGCAAAACTCTCCATATAGTAGTGCCACTCAGTGCAAGCCAGAATAATCAAGGGATGCCAGAAGGCTTGTGCATACAATCCTCATCTAGTGCCTTCTCATCCAATATCCACAGACTAGTTTCTGGCTTGTGGCCTTCATCAGTGAAGAGCCTTGGATGTGAGAGCACTGCATCTAGATCTTAGGATCTAATGCAACCTTCCAGCAGCCACCTTTTATTTCTATGTAACTACAAAACCATGAATCTTAAATTGAAAATACTATAATATTTTCAATTTAAGCTCATAAACTTATATAGTCATATAAGTAAAAAATGGTTATCATATGATGTTTATAGACATAGTGGTGTTGTAGAAATTAAAAAACGCATCGCAAAACATCAAATAAACAGAAAAATGAAATAGCATGTTCTATTTATGGAAGTATTTGTGTTTTGCAGATTGGTTTTTATAGTCTTATTTCTAGAGCATTTTTCTCCCTTTGGAATTGAAATGATTATATTCCTATGTATGTTAATCGCTTCTTTATTTTTTGAAAAATAAAATTTGAATTTATATATAAAAGAAATTGAGAAATGTAGTATATTACATACTTTTAAGACGCATAAAGAAATAAATATACATTTATTTTGATATTTTATTTTACTTTATTAATTTATTAATAATAAAATTAGTTCTGCAGAGTTAACTTTTTAAAAAAATTATTAAAACGAAGGAGAATATATTAGATAATTTCATTAACTGGATTATTTTTGTAAAACCAGCAGTTTGTGAATTGTGTTAATTATATATATATTGGGAGAGGGGTATACTAATTATTTTCTAATTTATTGATATAGTTCTTTAAAAATAAAAAATTAAGAATCAAAAACTTAAACAAATTTAATTTTGCATTATAATCCTCTTATACTATTTTTAGAATTTAAAGTTATTAAATCAAATAAACGATTTTTTTTTATCTTTTTTTAGAAATTACTGTATTGTTGATTAGTTTTCTGTTGTTTTTTTTTAAATCGATTTATTTTATGCGGGCTTCTTTTTTTTTAATAAAAAAAATAAAAGATATGTGTATTTTAATTTATATTAAATGATCTAAAAAAATTATAATCTCTTATATATGTATGTATTTTATGTTGCTTTTTATTTTCCAAATCAGATTAAATGTTTGAATATCAAGTTATTCCAATCAAAGAGTTAAGATAATAAAGCCAGTTACTCAAGGATTTAATAGGTTTACAAATATAGATGATAACAATCACCCTTTAAGCTATCAATAATCTCAACCTGTAGTCAAGGCAACCTTCTTTAATAATAAATGTGGTACCACCTTTATCTATGGTCGGATATATTTATAAAGGACTAGTTACTAGTCTGCTTTCAGAATCTGGGAGTTATAATGCACTATTTATTAGTCTGCTTTCATAACAGGTCCACATTTGCCTAATTAATGAGGTTTGTTTAAACTTCTTTGCATTATTAATCTCACACTTTTTGGTCGAGTTGCAATCTTTAGTGATTACATCAGGAGTGGACACACATGAGGTCGATGAGAGCCACATGCCAATTTTTCATATATTGTAACTAGCCACACTATATTATTTAATTACTACGAAAATAAATACATATAGTCGAATTTTATTTAACTTAATTAATATGATGAGATATTCTCTACAAGTTGTAAAATGCTATATAAGAAATAATAATTAAGAAAAAGAAATAAAATACAAAATAACTATTTCAAAATTTTAATAATAAAAATAAAGTATAATAATAAAAATTCATTAATAAAAAGTAAGATTTGAAATACCAGTCACTCTTATACCTGGAGCCTAATTGTAAATATAGGGGATTTGAATTCAGACTTTCAAGCCACTTCACTATCCACACTATCTCATACTACTGATACACATGACCATGCACATGCAGAAAAGATAAATAATCATCAATATACATATTTCGTGCTTGGTCCAGACTAATATAAGATAGTGTGGATAGTGAAGGGGCCTGAAAGTCTGAGTTCAAATCCCTATATTTATTAATAAAAAGTATAACATTTATCAAAGTCCTTTGGTCAAATCTTTAAAATTTGGTGTATAATTTGTTAATGCTATTTGCAACAATTCTGAGAGGTGCTGATTGGTCAATTGTGAACAATATTTCTACTTCATGAACTTCATTGTGAAGTTACATGATTTACAACAATATATTGTAACAAAAAATTGAAATTAGATGACAAGCAGTATTTTTTAACTGTGGATATTTTGATTCAGGACAAGTTTCCAAAATTAAATTAGAGAATTACATTTGTGATGCATTTGCAATGCCTAATTTTCTTTCATCTCTAATAACTTCAATTCTTCATCTGCTTGTTTGACAAGTATTACTTTAGAAATTGGAAATCCATTTTCAGTAATATCATAAATAAATTGTTTCACAAAATATGCAAATGTACATTTTAAAACTTTTCAAATCTTCAAACCTACATTTGACATCCATATGCAATCCTTCCATTTTTTCTTTACATTTGTCTAATTTTTCTCCCTTGATATTAATTATATTTGCTTTTACTCATGGAAAATGATTAGATATTCTGGGCTTAAAATTATGCACAAACAACTGAAGTTTAGCTTCAAAACTAATGCAGTGTGTAACAAATTAATAATCATTTTTTCCTTGCTTTGTAAAGCCAAATTACATGTTAACAAATGTTCCATAATGTCTGTAAGGAACATTAAGTCAAGAAGCTGAGTTTCATTTTCTAATTCTGGATATTTTTTTCCTCGTTCTTTTAAAAATATTGTGATAGGATTTAGGAGTTTCACCAAATGGCCCAAAACATTATAAGTTGATAGCCATCTTATAATAGACCTAAGAAGAGATCACTAGGCAATTCAACTGTTTCATCATTTAACTCTTTTAAAAAGTTCTTAAATTCAAGGCTTATGTTTATGATTGTTATTAATTGTAATGAATAGGTTTCTATCTTTTGATTAACCATCAAGAATAAAAGTCATTCCAGTAAATTTTGAACTTGCTTTAGTGATGTCAGAAGTATAATTGCAAAACAATCTAATATTTCTAAAAAATTGAGTTTCACTGTTTAATCAGTATTAATTTCTAGTTTTGAAAATTTTCCCAACTTCCATTTAGAACTATTATGACCTCACACAAGCACTCCCAAGTAAAATCATTCTCAAAACTATTTTCAGGAGTATCAGAATCATTCTAAGAATTATTAGAGTTTGTAATACTGTCTAAAACAGTATAGAACAAATATCTTTTATTACTTTTAGATTTTTTGATCTTGGACCTATTTAAAGATTTAGCAGATAATCAGATCTGAGTAAAAGGTACAAACCAAAAATTTTTTATAACCTGATAAATAGCAACCTCTAACTTAAGAAGGGGCTTTATTTTTTCCAATTATAGATGAAAAAATACTGATGCAAATGAACCCATGTTGGGCAAACAAACATCAAGTTGATTATGAAATAGAAACTGACTTAAAAAGCATACAGGAAGAATTACACAAGCAATGGCTTTGAGCAGTTGTTCTAATTAAATTCACAATCTGAAAAACAATCACACATTTTTATATTTTAAGTACTTTGCTAGTATATTGCTCATGGTGAATTATGCAGTGAAAAGGTATAAACCATGGAATTGTAGAATCATTATTTAAAAGACCAATAAGACATAGGTTTTTTCTTATCACTGCATGAGCTCCATCAGTATCACACTTATAAGTTATCATGAGGCAGGTCAAACTTGTTCACTACCTCATCAAGTGAATATTTGACATCGATACTGCAAGTTGTTTTGGTAAAATCTAGTAGGCTTAACTTTTTTTTCTTCACATTTACATTTGTAGTTACATAATGGGCAAAACAGTAAATTGTTAAACACCCTAAATGTCTGTAGACTCATCAAGAACTAAACTGAATGCTGTACAATTTTTCAAATCACACATCAAACTATTTTCAACATTTTTTACTAATTTCACTAATATGACAATTGCATGGTATGACATAGAAACTTGTGTAATCAAATTATGCAGTTTTGTACTATCTGGATCTAAAACATTAACCACTTCTTTCAAGTTTCTTTTAATGAATTCTCTATATGAACATTCGATATGAGCAATATTCCAAGCTATTAAAAAACTTGCTTCTTTGACTCTGTTATCTTCTTGACTAAAAGAAGACAAGAAATCTTATAACTTAAGATCTGATTGCAGTGGCTTAAGTTTCTCTTTTCACAATTTTGAATTGTACAGATATTGAGTTGAAAAGTGGGAATGACTTTGTACTTTGCAATTGTAACTTTACAAATAAGACACAACAATTTTCCATTATTGTCAATAAAAGCAAATTTTTCTACCCATTCTATCAGAAAGCTTCTATTTTCATGTTTGTATTTTAATATTTTCTTAGGTCATATTAATAAAAAATTTAAGTAAGTTTATTTCTAAAGTCTGAAATTCAAATAACAAAAAATTTAAATAAATTTATTTCCAAAATCTGAAATTCATTAATAATTAAAATTAAAATGTCTAAATATTAATTCTTATTTTAAAAGATTTGTAAATGGTGCAACAAATTGTCAATGAAACAAGGCTTCTTAATATAAAATAAAAATTAAAACAATTTAGAATAATTAAAAGCAATTTGGACTATATTTATTTTTGGTTAATATTTTTCTGATAATTCTTAAATGTCTGTTTTATTATTATTTATCACCAAATAATAAAAACAACATAATGAAAATCAAGCAAATACTTTCCAGTTTTATTTTCAAGAGTTTTTTTATATAAATGTTTTTAAAAAACATGAAACTCTAAATGCACTAATTATAAAAAATTAAAATAATTTTCTTAACCTATGCACATGTCTTTAGAAATTTTGCACCGATGCATTCAAAAAATTACATTTCATGAACAAGATTAAATTTCTTGTTAAAACAGTCTACTTACTAGACTTTTTGAAAAAATATGAAATAGGAGATTTAGTCGATAGAAAAATTACTACTGAAACATACGATCACAAAATTGCACAAATCATAAATATACTCATGTGATTACTCCATGCACACATGTAGTAATTTTTATAAGATTTGGTAGATGTCATTAAAATAGTTTGCCAATATATTTGAAAATAGGATGTACATACACGGATAATGCAATTTATAAAAAAATAAGTAATAAAAATGATTGATAAAAATTTCTATCATATTTCAAATTTTTGTGCAATTAAAATAATAATAATAATAATAATAATGATGATGATGATGATGATGATGATAAAACTGGATTTCAATGGAAGCTGTACTTAACTCAATTAAGAATTGCATGTGGCTCTGAGAGCCACATTTCTCCATTATTGGTCTATATCAACTTATCAGATCATAGATAAAGATGATACAATATTTATTGATAAAGGATGTTGCCTTGACTACAGGTTGAGATTGTTAATAGCTTAAGAGTTGATTGCTATCAATCAGTTATATCGCAAACTACTGCCTGCCAATGCTTTAATACAATATTAAAAAATCAAATATATTAATCTTTAACTGAAGGTTTAAATGAATATCTGCACTAGAGACAGTCTCTAGTTTAATAAATGATTAGTGATAATCATTACTTTATTTATCTAGAGTGGATGATGTCAAAGTTGAGGATGGAATAAATTTGACATTTGTAAATCCAAAATCTAATAATTTGACATTTTTTTAGAGCAGTGTCAAAATCTTTAGTAATATAAAATGTAATTTTTTAAAAATTATTTAATATCATGCTATTTATAATAAATCTAAAAACTTCCATTATAATTTCCAATTATAGTTAAAATACTAAACAGTAGTTTAAACTCCATGTTAACATTCTTTAGAATATTAATCATAGATATCACTTAATTTTTCATTGCTCTGTTGCACACAAAGTGCAGTTAACATCTCAACTTTTATTAAAATAAAATGGGGGTCCATAAATACATTAATAGATTGGGAGAAAACGTTTAATTAAGAATCCATCTTTATTAAATTTTATAATCAAAATTACACTAAAGTCACAATTCAACGAGATTGGACAATAAAATAAAATCTAAAACACTACCAATTTGGTATAACTTTGATTATTTATTGACTAATTTAGCTTTATGCTTTTAATATTTAAATTTTATAAATATAAAAACTACTTTTTAAAAAATTGGCATTTTCCAAACAACTATTGGCATAAAGAAAATGATTAATGATATAACTTATTGTAGATAATATAATTTTGTGGAAGAATTAATATAAGTATGTTGTTGAATTTTTGATCCGGTCAACATTAACTTTTTTTTTATCAAAAAATTTTATTGTGAGCTCAAAGAATTACATTATTGCAATAACAGAGTTATGATGTTAACAGACACTATGATAAAGGTTGCAAACCAATACCAATAGCCTGGGCATAAAAAATCAATTGTTCAATCACAAATTGTTCATTGCTACAAGGCTCCATGTAGCATTGTACATGTATGTTGAAGCTAATTTTTCATCTCTGTTTCTGATGGCCTGAAATTTTGTCAGAAGTAATTTCTTACAGTCAACCAAGGTATGGCCATAAATGAGAATGCATCTAGTTGACCAATAGGCAAACAGCAGAAAAGTTATGATTCTTGTAGATGGAAAGATCCCATTGGATATGCTAGAAATCAGTCCAGTGAGAAGAGGCACTCTAGGTTTGTATATGGATGCAATAAAGTATCTGTTCCATTGGAGAGATGTACAATGGCTCAGAATATGTATTATTGGGTCATCATCCCATTCACATAAAGGGCACACTGGGTCCAAGCATGAAAACCCTCTATAGTAGACCAGAAAATGGCATATAGGCAGAGCACTCATGTTTAATTTAATCAAAAAAATCAAAAAATTTCAGTTCAAGATGCCACCGTTTAAACTTTTTAAGGATTGAATGATTGGGAAGAGTTAGCAGTGGTGGGATTGGGGGGATTTCTTCATTAATTAGGTGGTATGCATACCAGTACATTAATTCCTGCAAACTGTTTATTTATTTATGTTTAATCAAATGTATTGATATTTAATTTGATAAAGAGTTACATTTGTTATAGATTCATTATTATTTTAGCAGGTATTTGTAAATTGTCTTGATCGCTTTTGTGAAAATGAATGAAGTTTTTGCCATATATTAAATCAGTTTTCTTATGATAATTTGAAAGAAAGAAAAAATCATTTTGATTTTATATTTCATTAAGACCTTTATATTTAAAAAAATGTTTTTAATTATTGTGCTTTTTATTATGTTAAGATATGTTTATTCATATAGTATACGAACATGGATGGGTTGCTCACCAACACGCATTAGCCAGCGTGGTGAGTTTATTGGCTTTTTACCTCTGAGTTAAAGATCAAGAAACACCATGGTCTTTCTTCTCAGTGCCTGATAAGGCAGAATGAATGTTTGTGTAAATGATAAAGATTTTTCCCAATTATACAATTATGACAGACAAAAATAAAGCATGGCCCTTAATCCCAGGAGGCTGTAAAGTCACCAACCAAGGCAGCGGTTGGTGGCCGAAGGCGGAGGGTGCTAAGAATATCCTGGAGGCAGACCCAGGCTGCCATTTGATGACGACTTTTTATTTAGGTACTTACAACTGCAGATCACTTTCAAGTGAAGGAAGATTGCAAGAATTAGAAGAAGAACTCTCTTATATTAAATGGGATATTATTGGACTTTGTGAAGTTAGAAGAAAAGGTGAAGAGACAATTGATTTAAAAAGTGGACATATGCTCTATTATAAAGGCACAAATATTGGAAATACAAGTGGAGTAGGATTCATTATAAATAAAAAGTGGAAGAACAATATTGTGGAGATTGATGGTGTATCAGACAGAGTGGCAAGATTAGTTATACAACTTAATAGTAGATATCAAATGCAGATAATTCAGGTTTATGCCCCAACAAGTTCTCACAGTGATGAAGTAGTAGAAGATTTTTATATGGATGTACAAAAGGCTTTTGATCAGAGTAAACAACATTTTAAAATTGTTATGGGAGACTTTAATGCTAGAATTGGTAAACAAATGAAAGATGAAAGTGTTGTAGGTAATTTTGGTTATGGTAATAGAAATGAGAGAGGACATAGACTTGTGGAGTTTGCAGAGAAGGAAAAACTTTATATTATGAATTCTTTTTTTGAGAAAAATGTTAGAAGGAAATGGACATGGAAGCATCCAAATGAAGGTACAGCAGAATTGGATTATATTTTGACTAACAGGAAATACATATTTCAAGATTGTAATGTTCTTAATAAATTTCACACAGGAAGTGATCATCGATTAGTAAGGTGTAAGATACATGTTAATGTAAAACTAGAGAGACAAAAATTATTAAGAAAAACTATATTTACAGTTGATATTCCTAATCTTCAGAAACATTCTAATGAATTTAAATTAGAACTTACAAATCGGTTTCAAGTATTAGTAGATTTTGAACATGATTCAGATTTGAATGAAATTAATATGAAAATAACTGATACACTTTTAAAAACTGCAACAAAGATAGCTGGTAGAAAAAAGCAGCAATTGACTAATAAAATTTCTACTGAGACTAGAGAACTTATGAAGAAAAGAAGGAATATGAAGATATGCAAGAATGATGCATTAAAAAGAATTGAATATCTCGAATTTTGTAAAATGGTGCGGAAAAGAGTTGAAAATGATATAAGAAAGTATAACTGTGAACTAGCAAGAAAAGCTGTAGAAGAAAATAAAAGTCTTAAGAATGTAAAACAACATTTTGGTATTGGTAGGAAATTTATATCTGCAATAAGGAAAAAAGATGGAATTATTACTAAAAAGAGGGATGACATTATGAAATTGGTAGAAGATTTTTATCAAGAATTATATAGTAATAAAGAACAAGTACCTCCTATATCTATTACATCTTCCGAATTGCCCAGAATTTTAAATGAAGAAGTGAGGAATGCAATTAAATGTATGAAAAAAGGAAAGGCTCCAGGTAATGATGGAATTATAATTGATATATTAAAAGAAGCAGGTGAAGAAACAGAAAAAATATTAGCAAAGTTATATACCAAATGTCTAAATGATAAAGATGTACCGGATGATTGGAAGAATGCAGTAATAATATTAATATTTAAAAAAGGTGATAAAGAAGATATTAGAAATTACAGACCTATCAGCCTTTTATCAGTTTTATATAAAATTTTTACCAAGATAATTACAACTCGTCTACAGAGAACCTTGGATTTTCACCAACGAAGAGAACAAGCTGGATTTAAAAGTGGTTTTAGTACAGTAGATCATATTCAAGTATTGAGAGAAGTTATAGAAAGGACAAATGAATATGAGTTGTCATTATGTTTTGGATTTGTAGATTATGAAAAGGCATTTGATTCTATAAACATTTCTTCAGTGATTAAAGCATTGGATCATCAAGGTATAGATCCAGGATATTGTCATATTTTAAAGAATATTTATAAAAATGCAACAGCAACAATTAGATTACATAATGATACTGGGAAAGTCAACATTGAGAAAGGTGTAAGACAAGGTGACTCCATATCTCCAAAACTTTTTACAGCAGTGCTGCAAGAAGTATTTTGTGGATTAAAATGGGAAACTAAAGGAGTGAAAGTAAATGGAGATTATTTAAGTCATTTAGATTTCGCAGATGATGTAGTTGTTTTTGCAAATAATGCTTCCGAGCTGCAGGAAATGTTGCAGGAGTTATCAGATGAAAGTAGGAAAGTAGGACTAAAGATAAATGTTAAAAAGACTAAAGTAATGTTTAATCGATTTGCTCAAAATATGAAAATAAATATTGATTATGATGAATTAGAAGAAGTTAAGAGTTACAAATACCTTGGTCAGATTATTAATACAGATGGAAACATAATAGAGGAAATTAATCATAGAATTAAACTTGGTTGGGGTGCTTTTGGTAGAAATAACTTGATATTAAAAGGAAATATGCCTATGTGTTTGAAAAGAAAGGTTTTTAACAAATGTGTTTTACCAGTTCTTACTTATGGATCTGAGACTTGGACACTTAATAGAAGATCAATACAGAGACTTCAGACCACTCAAAGAAGTATGGAGAGATGTATGTTGGGAGTAACAAGAAGAGATCGAAAACGCAATGTATGGGTAAGAGAACAAACAGGTGTTACTGACCTCATTGAAAAAAATTAAAAGATTGAAGTGGAGTTGGGCTGGATATATTGCTAGAAGAGATGATAATAGATGGACAATTGAAATTTTAAACTGGATTCCAAGAGATTGTAAAAGACCCAGAAGGAGACCACATGTAAGATGGATGGATGAAATAAGAAAATGTATAGGGGTGATGTGGAGAAGAGAAGCTAAAGATCGGAGAAGATGGATTAAACTTGGAGAGACCTTCATCCTGCAGTGGATTGATAATGGTTGATAATGATGATGATGATGATTGTTTTTCAAAAATACCTGAATTTCTTCATTAAGAAATAAATTTTGAACATGGAAGTATATATAATTAGCATTTAAAACTTGTGATATATTATTTATATTTTGCATTGTAACTTATATGCATTTTAATAAAGTAAAAAAATCATTAAAGTTTATAATGTACCTACTTTTTCCTTCTACTTCTTTTTATTTTACCTTCTTTGATCTCTTGTAATAGATTTTCCATAATTCCCTTAAATATATGCCTAATCAATTTTTTTTATTATATAATTTCTTCAGTAAATGATTTTTTTTCACCCATTACCCTCAACCTTATTACTAATGCTTTTTTTAAACCCATGTCTTCCTACATACTCATCTTTAAAGTCGCGATTCTTTTTTTCTTCCTTTTCTTAATTACCCACATATTTATTCTGTTATTAAATGTTGATCATGTGATATTTATTCTGTACTCCACACAAAACATTTGACAAGATATTTTTGAAATCTACCATATTAAAAGTTATTTTAGCCATTGCAATTCTTACTTTAATTTTTTTGATATTATTTTCATCATCATTTATTCAAGTACCAAATGTTTAAAAGCATTAATCAATTCTATAACTTCTTACATTCATAATGTTTTCATTTTACTATCTGATTAATTTATTTTTATTCCAACCTAACAAATTTTGTTGAATCTTTATAAAGCTTATTTTCAACATCCCCAAGTAATTTCCATGTTATCTATAAATTCTACATATTCTTTCTAACTTCAATGCTAATTCCATTATTATCAAAGCATCAGTCATTTAATAACACATCTAACAGAGGATATAACTAATAATTCCTGTCTTATAATCAATTTTTATCTTACTATAATAAGAAGATTATTAGATATAAATAAATATTTTCAGATTCAAACACATAAGCATTATATGATCACTATTTTATATGCTTAGACAAGCTTTTAAAATAGCAGCAAATTCTCTATACAGTAATGCTACATAATGCAATCAACAGATAGTAATAAATGGATTTTATGTACAAACCTTTTAGCATCCATTGATTGTTATAGCTTGCAGTGAATGGCATTACTGTATGAGAATTTACTGTTTATTCAAATACATACTTTTTAATAAACTGATCTTCTTTCTATCTATATTTTTTTATTTTCAAAAACATATAATAAAATAATCCAAGTAAATTTTATCAAATATCATTTCAACATTAAAGAAATAAATATCAGTAATTCTTTCTCCTTCTCTCTCTCTCTCTCTCTCTCTCTCTCTCTCTATATATATATATATATATATATATATATATATATATATATATATATATATATATATATATATATATATATATATATATATATATATATATAACCATTAGAAATTAGTCAACACTTAGACAATCTCAGTATAGATAACAATCATCAATTTCAAACTGTCATCAAGGCAACATTCTTTTAATAATAAAGGTGGAATCCCCACATTTATTTTTGGTCTCATACATTTATATAGATACTAAAGATTGCAACTGGATCATAGAGATTGAAAGTATAGATACAAAAAAAGTTTAAATAAACTTCTTTAAACAGGTAAATATAACCTGTTCTGAAAGTAGACTAATAAATACTCAATTATAACATTACAAACTGCTATTATAAATTTAAAATTTGCACCCAATGTATTATTTAATATATATATGGTAATAGAACAAATTTGATTGTAGCTGGAATTAGTTGCATTACAAAGCTATATGATCAAAAATGTTTAAATAAAAACAACTCTGATTGATTGATTTGTAATTTCACATGATTATCATGTAAGTATGCAGCATATATTAGTAGGTATATGTGTGACTTAACTACAGCTGTAAGAAATTAAAGGGAAATATTTAGTAAAAGAAAATTGGTCAATAAAGTTAATCATACTATTTAATTATATTTGATAAAAGAAGTGTATTTTGTAAAATTATAATTAATAACTTATAACTTATGTAATAAAAGACAAGAAAGAAAAATTAGTTGGTGAGCACAAGTAAATATGATTTGCATAATTTAAGAAAATGTATCATATTCTGTAATCCTTTCAGATTTGTCTGCTGAATAAGGTTTTATAAAAATAATTTGCATTTTCTTATAGTAAGTTGAATGGTAAATCTAAATATATTATTAAAAATTATAAAGCACTAATATTAAGAAAGATAGAAAACAAATTTCAAAATTTGGTCATGATTTTTCTTTCTTCCTATTGTTACTATAAATAAAGAAAAAACTATTTTCTTTTTATATAATCATTTATAAAATAATTTAATGAATGAAGAAATTATTATAAAGAAAATATGTTTTGAGTCTTGTAAATAGATCTTGATAAATATGGTTCTGAAAAACATCTAGATATAAATAATCATAGACTTGATTACATGTTCCAAAAAAATCAAGTCAGATGTCACATGACCTAATTTAATAAGTTTGTATTTACAAATGTTATATATAGAGCTCACAAAATAAGCTCTTAACAAACTTTTCAGATTATCCCCCAACCCCATATCAGTTTCTGCTACTGGCATCTTTAGTGAGGTGCTAGTATATTCAAGCATTAGATTAAAAATACCAGGACAAGCCCAGCAGTTTATCTAATGTATAATTATTTTGTACATTCATATGTCTTCCAATCCAGCTATCTAACTTAAATAGCCATATGGGACTGAACTAAGTTCACATACACCATATATTAATAGCTTTAGCAATATAAAATCTAATGCTTGAATATCCTTGCACCTCACTGAGGACACCAGTAGCAGAAAGCAGTCTGAAATTGGGAATATTCTGCAAAGCTTGATAAGAGCTTATTGTGTGAGCTCTATATATAACATTTGCAAATGCAACCTTATTAAATTAGGTCATGTGACATCTGATTTGATTTTTTTGTAATTTTATTTTTTGCTATTAAGGCTTTGGTGATTTTATATTGCTAAAGCTATTAATATATGGTGTATGTGACCTTAGTTTAGTCCCATATGACTATTTGAGTTAAATAGCTGGAATGGAAGACATATGGATGTCTTGGTATTTTTAATCTAATGTTTGAATATCCTAGCACTTCACTGAGGGTGCCAGTAGCAGAAATTGGTCTGGGGTTGGGGATATTCTGCAAAGCTTGTTAAGAGCTTATTTTGCAAGCTCTATATATAACATTTGATTACATGTTAGATGTAAAAAAACCTCATATGAGGTCTGAAAAGAAAAATGATAGTATTATAGTCTAAGTCTTAGCTCAAGAAGAAAAAAATACAGAGTGATTCCATAAAGATAGAAGAAACTGCTGATTAAAACAGTTTCCCTCTGAAAAATTTCAGATATCTTTATCTTGCTGACTCTTTTAAACTAATTTTTAATACTCTATCTGCCTCAGAAGCTATAGTGGCACTAGCTAACCTATAATTATTTACTATGTGTGGCTATTATGATCAAACTCTCATTAGTTAAAAGACCTAAACTATTCAGTCATATCCTAAGATGAACATTTAAGTTGCGTAGACTACAACATTGCCTGCTTTAAAAAAGAAAACCAAGCCATAAGGAAAAATGTGGGCTATGCAATAAGATCTCCATATGCACAATTTATTACCACCAATTTTTGAAGAGGATGATCACAATTGAAACTGACTTTATAAAGACTATCAATAAAGATATGCACATATATAGTAAACATATTATGGCTGCAGAAAACTATGGTTTAAAACTTTAAAAATTTAAGATATTTGGATAAGATTATATTATATTTATCCATAAGGCATTGCATTTTAATATTTAATTTTTTATTATTCTTAATATTTGTATTATATTTGTCTATTGGCAGTTGCCAAAGTATAAGCAACAATTTCATATTTTATTTATTTATTGGAAATAAATTGTTAGCTTATAATTATTATTAATCAATTTAATTTGTTTTTGCTTTTTCAACTTATTCCAAACTTATTTATGCTATTAATATCCATTAACACTTTGAAATTATTCAATCTGTTGGAGGACATGCAGGGATAATGTAGTAATTTAAACAATGATAATCAGCAGTATTAAGATATCCAAAAGTAGACCTTTCTATTTAGAAAATTGAAGATTAATTTTAAATTGAATGTTAAAAAAGAAATTAAAAATACATTTGGAATAATTATACTTCACTTAAAGTGCTAGGTTATTTGATTATTATCATTAGAGTACCGGTTATATTAATAGCATGTATTAATATATATATATATTGAAGCAGTAATCTTAGCTTAAGATTGTGCTTCATGTTTCTACTTACTAACCCGTGTTCAAACCCCTATATCCCATCCTGCTCCTTTTGTCAGTATATATATTTCATGTATATATTTGAGATGCGCACCTAAATTTGTAGTTTAACTTTCAATATTTATTATTATTGATTCTTTTTATTAATTATTAGTTCTTCTTATTAAAATTATAGTTGCAGCTTAAATATATACTTAGGAGCAAAACTTACTAACAAAATATTGATGTTTTTGTAAATATTTTATTATATGTCGTTGTAGCTTTTTCTTTTCAAATTGCTTGTTTTTCTATAAATTATACATTTTTTATATAAAATCCAATATGGAGGATGCAGGTGTTGTTTAATTGTCTAAAAATAATTAGGGGTTGGAAGCACTGTTGTTTTAATCTGGGAAAGGTATTTTTTAATTAAAGTTTTACTTAAGATAAATGGGATTAGTTAAGATTAGATTTACTTGTGTTAAAAACATGTTGTTAAATCTATTTCTAATCTAGAAATAGATTTGAATTTATTTTGGGCGTTATCTAACAATTGCATCTTCAAAAACAACTGATAAGAGAAAAAGTATAAAATGACTAAATTTTGAATCACATAGATTAGTTATTAATTAATTAGTTACTATTGATTGAGAGATTGTTAACATTGCTGAAAAACTAAAAAAAAATATGTAGCAGTAAATCCACCAACTTGCTCGACCCCTTTTGGGTCATCATCTGCCGCTACCATAATATACTGCTGCCCTGAAAAGAAGAAACGTCAAAAAAAGAACTTTAGAATATGATAGAAGTTTTCTGCCATCGGAGAACTTTCATTTTCAACTGCCGTGCACGGACAATATTTGAATCGGACTCTTAAAATTGAAAGGTAAATTTCAAGCCGCTACCTAATAGTCAATTTAGTCTCAATAATCTCTCAAGATCTTTTTTTATGTATTCTTTAACTTTGCCTTTTTATATATATATATAAATAACATGTAATTTGCTCTTAAATAAATTATATAAATTTAATTCTATCTTATATGCTCTTTAATTTTGGTAGGGTCATTTATTTACATGTGTTTATTATTTGATTTATATATCTGTTTGCCTATTAATATGTCAATCTAAAACAATCTGACAAATTGAATTTTCTAAAAATCCTTTCTTCTTTTAAACTAAACCTTCAAGCAAGTTATTAACGTCCCCTTAAATATATATACGTATTATTAATTAATTGATATACTCGCCAGCTTGTTTTATGTACCAACATTTTATTTATGTTCTAATATAAAAATATATATATTTGTTTAACTCTGAATTTTCTACCGGTGTAAATTCAAAGTTAAAACTAATTAACGCTTTGAAATCTTATAAAATATTATTTATTTAATTCTAAAATAAGGTGACTCAATTGTTTTCTATATCACTGCTAATCTTATTTCATTTTCATACTCTTAACATTTCAAATCTTGTATTTATATATTTCAGTTATTATAAAAATCACGAAAGTGGGATTGATTTATTTTAAATAGCAGAAAAGGGATGGGGGGAAATCTTAATGTTTCTTTATTAAATAAAATCTTAACGTATTTGGGAAATTTTAATATTTTACTTACTTAGTAAAATCTTTCTATATATATAACTGCATAGTGTATTATTTGTCTAAATTATGGTATTCAAACTGGGCTCGTTTATTTTAAAGCTGTAAAATTTATTCAATGTTGTTAGAGACATATATCATTACTGCGTTTCTGTCATTTAGCCTATCTTCGTATATATATATTACGTGCTTCTTAATCTGGGGGTTACGACAGGTTCGAACCCATAGATTTCTTCTCGTCTTCGTATAAAAATGCCTCTAGCGGTGACCCCTAAGTCTGGCACACGCTATGCATATTATTTCTTCGTATAAAAAGGCCACTAGCGGTGACCCATAAGTCTGGCACACGCTATGCCCATCCATTTCTTCGTATAAAAAGGCCACTGGCGGTGATCCCCTAAGTTTGGCACACGCTATGCCCATCCATTTCGTTTTTCATCCAGAAGCACGACCTTTTCCTCTTAGTTATTTTTAGGCTATTATGTCAGCACCGCAAACTTCTTCGTATTATTATTATTATTTCTTTTGCTTCATGACCCAGTTTTAATGCTCTAATATTAAAATTAAGCTTTGCTTAAAAGATATATATAAATGCCAATTACTTTTATTTGATTAATTAAGTTTATTTCAATCATATACAATCCTACCTTCGTGATTTATATATCTATATTTAAGAGTATCTATATGCCTTGGGGAAAATAAAGCGTTCGTCTTACTATTGTTAAAATAATTTGTCATTAAATATTTTGTCATAGGTTTAAATATAATCAAATGTATTTTATGTATTTTCACGACCATAATGGCAGGAAAATAATTTGTATTTATATCTGTAATGAATCCCAGAACGCTCCCCTAATATATGTTAGTCACCACATTTCTGAACTGTAACCCAAAGCGTTAATAGCAATATTATGTAATTCCTTTTATTAACTGATTGGCATCTTAATATTGGACCCACCAAAGATGTGTGTTTATTTGTAATATATTATTTAGCTAATAAAGAGCATATGAGAACTAATAGCGTGAATGACACTATGTAATCGCTTGCTCATTCACGCACACACTAATGTACTTAATTTATAAATGTATATAACTAAATTTTCATTATATTAAACTATCTTTTATTGTTTAACTTATTTGAGTAGTTCGAATTCCTTTTCCTCCACTTCTTCCACATATATTACAGCCATTGTCTTCTCAGCTTTGCTAGTTGGCCGAATTAAGATTAATTCTCATGAGCCATAACTATTATGTTATTCATTAGGTGTTCGATTTGGGACTTAGAGAGTGGGTTCGAATCCAGGCTGGTTCCTGACCTAAATCTTGGGCTTGACTGGGTTTGAAGTACATTTTGTGAGTTCCAGCTCATGTTAGATGGATAAACATATTTTTACCGGCTCAATATATATATATTGTACCTATTAAAATAATCTTTCATTAAAGAAAAACATACCAATCTCTTTTCATTAAAGAAAAAATAATGTTAAAACTAAATAGTAAATTGTATTAAAAATATATGTGCGTATATATGTGCGATTTGTAAATAAATAAAATGTATGCGAAATAAAAGAAGATTATCATTAAAACCACGGCAATGGCTATTAATAAAATAAAACAACAGGTTTTATTGCATGGCTATTACTAATAAGGCAATCTTCCAAAACACGTTTATCAAATGACTATCATTGGAATTTGACAACAGATCTTTGCCGGAGATATTAGAAAGACAACAAGGCAGAGGTATAAATAGACCTTTTTTTTATCGGACAATTCATTCCACAAATTAATTGAGTGAGTTCAGTTTACAAAGTAATTGAGTAGTGCAGTTTAGAAATTAATTGAGCAGTTAACAAACAAAATGCAGTGTTAAGAAGATCTTGAGAACGCACATTTATCTTCAGCCCAGATGTCCTAGAAAACAGCAGATCTGCCCGTGAAATAATGTCAGCTTAACATCTTAGAAAATCTCCGTCAGTATCTATTTGTCTCCGATAGTAATAATCATAAAAATCAGGAAACTCAGCAAGGAAACGTCCCAGCCGGCTGGAAGCATTCATACTGGAACCATTCATACTGGAAGAAACAACAAACAAGAAGAAAACAAAGTGTTAAATCTACGTTCAAAATCCTAGGTAAAACATTTGCTTATTTTCGTTTATACTGTAATAGCCATTGCATTTCATTAATTCGTACGAATCTTTCAAGAGTCTAATTATATGAACTCTATATCATACATAAATGAACTATTGATGTGTGTGATTAAATTTCAAATGCTATGTAGTCCTTTATTATCATTATTATGTGTGTGCATGAGTTAATATGTGCGTGATCATTATATCAATATTTATTAGTTAAATTAGAGTGTTCTGTTATTAAATCTATAGGAATATTTAAACTATTTAGAAATGTTAATTTAAAATATGCGTGTGTTTTATTAGAATTATAAAATGTTTAAATTTAGTAAATAAATGTTAGTTAATAAATTATCTTTAAAATTAAACTTTATTTGTCGGTCAATTCTTTTTATCAATTCCTTTTATCAAATTTTTTATCAATTCTTTTACAATTCTTTTTATAAATTCTTTTTACAATTCTTTTAACCACTAATTATGTATAATCTATTAGTGATTACAAACAGCTGAGCTAGTCGTAGATTTAGGCGTTGAGTTAGTGGCCATTGCTCAAAGTGCGTTATTTATTCATCCTTGAATAGATAGCTGGTGCCCGTGTTTATACACAAACAAAAAAAAGTGCTTTGAATTTGGTGTTGAACTCAACAGTCGAGAAGAAGTTATGTCCTGGAAATGTAACTCTAGTTATATATTTTATAGCTATCGTTTGGGCATACATACTCTCCGAGTATGTTCTTCTCTGCCTAAGAGGCCAGTGTTTCGAATTCACATATTCGAACATGGTTCAAATGGCTTTACCCAACGTGGGACGAACTTGTCATAAATGACAGTTAATTAAATACTTTGTTCTTGTTGAAAATAAAAATCTAAAAAGTTAAATTACGTATGTAAAAGTGTTTTAATTTTAAAAAAAAAGAATTGACCGAAAACTTTTTTTTTCGAAATGAAGAGAGATTTTGACATGTATGCAGCTGATATTTGGGCGGAGTTAAAGCATTAGATCGGGTAGAGAAAAGGACTAAAAGGGTGGAGTTGGCGTGAGTTTCCGTCTTAGTAAGAAAAATAAATAAATAAGTCGTATTTAAATTTAGTTTAACATAAGCGCTAGTACTTTGAAATTGAAATTTTTGAAAATGGATCCGAAAGAAAGCCCAATATATTTTAAAAATCCCCAGTTAGTAGAAAAGGAGAAAGAAGAAGTATCTGAGACATGAATGATGATGAAAATGATGATGAATGTGATGGAAGAAATGTGTCAAGAAATTAAACAAAGTCAACAAGAATTGTGTCAGAAATTTGAGCAAAGCCAACAAGAGCTCAAAGAAGAACTCAAAGCAGAATTGAAGGCAGAAATTAGTCAGGTTAAAACAGAAATTAAAGAACTCAGAGCAGAAGTAAGAGAAATAAGATGTGAGATAACGGTAAAGGTAGAGAAGAACCAAGAAGTTATAGAGTTAGATTTAATTAAAGAAAGTCAGGAAGTTGAGGTCACGAAAGAGGTAGAAATTGAATTAGAATCAGATAGCATTGTGATAAATAAAGTAGACACAAATGTAGATCAAGAAATAGAAGAAAAACATAAGTTCAAGGTAGTAGATAGTGTAGAAAAGTTTTTACAAAAATTTAAAAAGGTTAAAGTAAACGTTCGCATTCGCTGTAGACGTAGATTTAAAACAAAGAGGAAGCGTAGGAAAAAATATTCACGATTAGGAAAAATACGGAGATCTGTAAAGCTTAAAAGTTTTATGAGTTACGAAGTCGAAAACAGAATGGAAAGAGAAAGAGATAAAGTAATAAAATATAAAAGCGGAACCGATAAGAGAGGAAAGTTAGTTTATATTATAGAATTTGTAGAAAGAAAAAAGGAGCTGCCAGACATAGTGTAAGAGTTAGTAATCAGGCGGAATAGTAAAGGAAATAAACAAAAAGGACCGGAAATGGACTATGAGTCTAATATAATTATTTTGACGTAGGTGAAAAGCCTGAATTAGAATTTCGCTATTTAAAATGATGGATTGTTTTGTCAAATAATAATAACGGAGGCTTCGCAAAATAAAAGATTTTTTTTATCCACGCACATATTAATTAAGAAAAAATGCCCATAAACAAACAGCTCAAATAAAAAAAAAAAATCAATCAATAAAATCAAGTTAAATAAATGGGTCAAGTTAACGATGTAAAAGTAAAGTTGTAGGTTTAAATAAATGAAAAGATAACGGAATTTCTAGAATAAAATTAAGTTAGTCAAATAGATATTTGTATGATAATGAATCGCAATAAAGTAAAACAGTTTTTTTTTCTGAGTACACGCACATTAAAATAAAATAGTTTTGAATACGTAAGTTAATAAAAGGAAGTAAATAAATGGTTTAAAGTAATCAAGTCCAATAAAATCTTTGTATAATAATAAAGAGCAGTAAAATAAGATAGTTTTTGAATATACGCACGATAATATATAAGTTAAAGTAATATTGTAATATAAATAAATATGTGTCCGTGATAGTTTCAAAATAATATTGTAGCATAAATAAATATGGATAATGTTCGTATGGGTTTAAAATAAGTATTATAAAACTAAATATTTAAATAATGTTCATAATGAATTTAAAAATAATATAAATGAAAGTCAATCTAAGTTGTATTAGGAGCATATAAGGGTTCGAATCTAAAGGGATGAGGGTAGTATTGAAATAAGTTAGATAGGGATTAAGTTTAAAGCTGTCGACTGGATAAATTCTAGTACCCGCAACGGATTGGCCGGGATCATTCCTCTTTTAAAAAGCGCACTGGCAACAACCAGAGTAAGTCGTAAGTCACTTTTCAGGGGAGAATCCCCATGTCTCGTACCTCGTTTTCCAAAGTGTAAGTCGGAAATGGACAGTTGAAAATTCCTGCCATTGCAGCTGCTTAGTCAAAGTCCGATCAAGAGAATCGGCAATCATTTTCCAGGGCGTAAGTCGGAAATGGACAGTTGAAATTCCTGCCATTTGCAGCCCCCTTTTCTTAGTCAAAGTCCGATCAAGAGAATTGGCAGCCGAAGCTTCGTTTATAAAAGATCCCTGTGCCACAAATTTAGTTTGTCCTCATGGTCATTATCCAGGACGAACATTGTAAGCAATGTTACCAGCATAGAAAGAAGAAAAGCATAATTGGAGATTGCCCTTAGTATGGAAAGAAAAGATATTAAAAAAAGGCAAACTTAGAAGGAATAATAAATTAATATTTAATGTTGTCAGAGATAAAATGGTCAAAAATGACGCATTTTACTCTCAAAAGGAAGGGCGGTGTAATGTACCTATATTGATATAGGCACATATAATTTTATCTAAAATTATATTATTAAAATAATCTTTCGTTAAAGAAAAACATACCAATCTCTTTTCATTAAAGAAAAAATAATGTTAAAACTAAATAGTAAATTGTATTAAAAATATATGTGCGTATATATGTGCGATTTGTAAATAAATAAAATGTATGCGAAATAAAAGAAGATTATCATTAAAACCACGGCAATGGCTATTAATAAAATAAAACAACACGTTTTATTGCATGGCTATTACTAATTAAGCAATCTTCCAAAACACGTTTATCAAATGATTATCATTGGAATTTGACAACAGATCTTTGCCGGAGATATTAGAAAGACAACAAGGCACAGGTATAAATAGACCTTTTTTTTATCAGACAATTCATTCCAAAAATTAATTGAGTGAGTTCAGTTCACAAAGTAATTGAGTAGTGCAGTTCAGAAATTAATTGAGCAGTTAACAAACAAAATGCAGTGTTAAGAAGATCTTGGGAATGCACGTTTATCTCCAGCCCAGATGTCCTAGAAAACAGCAGATCTGCCCGTGAAATAATGTCAGCTTAACATCTTAGAAAATCTCCGTCAGTATCTATTTGTCTCCGATAGTAATAATCGTGAAAATCAGAAAACTCAGCAAGGAAACATCCCAGCCGACTAGAAGCATTCATATTGGAACCATTCATACTGGAAGAAACAACAAACAAGAAGAAAACAAAGTGTTAAATCTACGTTCAAAATCCTAGGTAAAACATTTGCTTATTTTCGTTTATATTGTAATAGCCATTGCATTTCATTAATTCGTACAAATCTTTCAAGAGTCTAATTATATGAACTCTATATCATACATAAATGAACTATTGATGTGTGTGATTAAATTTCAAATGCTATGTAGTCCTTTATTATCATTATTATGTGTGTGCATGAGTTAATATGTGCGTGATCATTATATCAATATTTATTAGTTAAATTAGAGTGTTCTGTTATTAAATCTATAGGAATATTTAAACTATTTAGAAATGTTAATTTAAAATATGCATGTGTTTTATTAGAATTATAAAATGTTTAAATTTAGTAAATAAATGTTAGTTAATAAATTATCTTTAAAATTAAACTTTATTTGTCGGTCAATTCTTTTTATCAATTCCTTTTATCAAATTTTTTATCAATTCTTTTACAATTCTTTTTATAAATTCTTTTTACAATTCTTTATCAAGTCTTTTAACCACTAATTATGTATAATCTATTAGTGATTACAAACAGCTGAGCTAGTCGTGGATTTAGACGTTGAGTTAGTGGCCATTGCTCAAAGTGCGTTATTTATTCATCCTTGAATAGATAGCTGGTGCCCGTGTTTATACACAAACAAAAAAAAGTGCTTTGAATTTGGTGTTGAACTCAACAGTCGAGAAGAAGTTATGTCCTGGAAATGTAACTCTAGTTATATATTTTATAGCTATCGTTTGGGCATACATACTCTCCGAGTATGTTCTTCTCTGCCTAAGAGGCCGGTGTTTCGAATTCACATATTCGAACACGGTTCAATATATATATATATGTAAGTGTTGATTGCTTTCAATGAATTTATATATATATATATATAAATCTCAACACTTTAATTGCATCTTTGTTATTCTATTTTTTCTAGATTCACATTCCTCATAAGATATAAATTTCTCTAATCTATCAATCTATTAGAAATATGCCTTTTATTAAGCTAACTATTGTAAAATTTTCATATTTTATTGCATTAGGTTTTTTCTTAACTATTAATTGATCGCCAATATATTATATTACAAATATTATTTAAATCTTTTAACTCTGTTTATCTGGAAACTTTTAATAATTTAACTGGAATCATATCTGTTCAGTGAGTTTTGGCATTTTTTTTATTTCATTTAAAGCTTTTACAACTTTTTCCTAATTATTATGCAATATATTTTATTCTTTTGCACCTGAATATTTTTTTTTAATTAGCAGATGTAATGTGCTATTACTTTTATTATACAAATCAGATATAATTCTATTTGTCCAATGCATCCATGTTTTTTAATTAATAAATTACCATTTCCATTCTTCAAATATTAATTTAAACCTGTGACTGCGCCTTTCTAATTATATTATTTTATTCTCCTATTACTAAATCAAGCTTTATTTATCTAATATCTTAATTTATTATTCCTTTTATACATATTTTTACCTTTGTCTTCATTTTTACATTTTTCCCTTCATCTCGTTATTAGCATAAATCTTTTTTTTTCTTTTATGACTACTGTAACCCATTATTCTTATTACATCATCTTTTAAATCTTTCTTAAATAATATGCATGTTTTATTTTTAATTTACTATTATATGTTTGCAAGTTTTTTGTTTTTACTACTGCATTTTTCCCTTTCAGCTCAATCCTATCTCAACCATCCATTAACCCAGAAATCAGACCAACCCCCTCTCATACTACATATGTATTTGAAACACACTTTTTCAATTAAGCTATATAGCACATGTTACAATTTAATTTTATATACACATTATTTTTAAAGTTATTTAACTTCATATGATATGTATTTAAATATATTTCAAACTTCTATTCCATCACACATTACTGAAACAAACGATCCCCAAGATGTGCATTTCATGCTGAACCAGCACTCATTAGCTGGCTCAGATCACAATCTTTTACACACATATTCATCATTTGTTCTGTATATATATATATTGAACCGAGTTCAAATATGTGCATTCGAAACACCGGTCTCTTAGGCAGAGAAGAGCATACTCGGAGAATATGTATGCCCAAACGATAGCTATAAAGTATATAACTAGCGTTACATTTCCAGGACATAGCTTCTTCTCGGCTGTTGAGTTCAACACCAAGTTCAAAGCACTTTTTTTTTTGTTTGTGTATAAACACGGGCGCCAGCTATCTATTCAAGGATAAATAAATAACGCACTTTGAGCAATGGTCACTAACTCAACGCCTAAATCCACGACTAGCTCAGCTGTTTGTAATCACTAATAGATTATACATAATTAGTGGTTAAAAGACTTGATAAAAGAATTTGTTAAAAAGAATTGACCGACAAATAAAGTTTAATTTTAAAGATAATTTATTTACTACATTTAAACATTTTATACTTCTAATAAAACACACGCATATTTTAAATTAACATTCTAAATAGTTTAAATATTCTTGAATATTTTCATAACAGGACACTGGGAATTTATCTACTTTGACTAATAATATTGATATAAGGATCACGCACATATTAACTCATGCACACACATAATAATGATAATAAAGGACTACATAGCATTTGAAATTTAATCACACACATCAATAGTTCATTTATGTATGATATAGAGTTCATATAATTAGACTCTTGAAAAATTCGTACGAATTAATGCAATGCAATGGCTATTACAGTATAAACGAAATAAGCAAATGTTTTACCTAGGCTTTTGAATGTAGACGTAGAATTTTGTTCTCTTTGGAGGCTGCTTTCGGTGAGGATATTTCCATTATGAATGCTTACCAGCCAGCTGGGACTTTTCCTTGATGAGTTTCCTGATTTTCACGATTATTACTATTGGAGACAATTAGATATTGATGGAGATTTTCTAAGATGTTAAGCTGACATTATTTCACAGGCAGATCTGCTGTTTTCTAGGACTTCTGGGCTGGAGATAAACGTGTGTTCCCAATATCTTCTCAACACTGCATTTTGTTTGTTAACTGCTCAATTAATTTCTGAACTGCACTACTCAATTACTTTGTGAACTGATTTGCCTCAACTAATTTGTGAACTGACTTGTCTCAACTGATTGTCCGATAAAATATTCAGTATTTATACCAATGAAGTGTTTTCTTTTCAATATCCTCCGGCAAATATCTGTTGTCGAAATTCTTTATCAATTAATCCTTTGATAAACGTGTTTTGGAAGATTTCTTAATTAGTAATAGCCATGCAGAGATGTTGTTTTATATTTTAATTAATAACCATTGCCGTGTTTTTTAATAATGATCTTCTTTAACTTTCATTTATTTATAATAACATTTATTCTATTGTTGACAATTGCACATATATACGCACATATATTAGTTTTAACATTATTTTTTCTTTAATTAAACTTGAATGAAAAGAGATTTGTATGTTTTAACTTTTTAAATTATATTTTTACGAATACTAATAAAAAAAAACTCTTTATTTCCTTTTGTAAACCTTTAGTTTCATTTCTCAAACCAAGACTCCCCCTCCCCCCTTTTGATTAATCAATTGTAGCTTTTTATTTCAAAACTAACGCTAGAAAACTATTTGATTCTTATCTTTTTCGAAAACAAACTGCAATAAACTCTTCAACGTTTAATATTATGTTTTTCTTTTATGAACGATTATTTTAATAATATAATTTTAGATAAAATTATATGTGCCTTTATCAATATAGGTACAATATATATATAAGGTAAATAGCTATAGTTTAATAAATAGGTTTTAAATTTTCTGTTTTACAACACTGATACAAACTACTTTATGGAAATGTATAAATAACTTTTACTAATCATTTATTAAGCTACACATTATTCCTAGTTCAAATATATAATTTCAGTCTCATTTAATGAATAATACCTGCAGTATTATAGAAGTATCAATACCTGATTTTCTTGCCCATGTTGACAGTTTTGATAACTTTCATTATTTTTACCACTGATGTAAAGACATTATTTTTACTGCAGCTTCTTCTAAATCTTTCTTAAATAATTTACATATTTAGTTTTTAATTTACTATTATATATGTTTATTCTCTGACACAACAAATCTGAAAAAATGTCCCTAATATGTTTTTCTAATTTATTAGTTATCTATTCATTTTTATTTAGATCTTTCTCACTTTTTTAAAAGATTTCAATTCTACCTCCTTTAAATTATCAAAATCTATGTTAGTTACAGGATGTTCACATGCACTCTTAATACTATTCCTAAATCTGTTTTGCATCAAACATAATCCATTTAAATTCTGCTCCTAATTTTCTTGTTATTTTTTTTTTTTACAAAAATTCATTATTTTTTCATCTTTCTTACTCTTTATTATCTCATTCTTGCTTCTTACCCTATTAAACTTTCTTGTTATCATTATACAACTATTTTTGTATTATTTTTCTATTACTTTTCAAATTTTTATAAATTATTTTTATCTTTTCAGTAAAATGTCATTATTTTATAGGTAGTTCCCCTACCAGACTGTGAGCATTAGGATCGAATGGACATTCCCCCTCTATTGGTCATTTATATGTATACCTATGCTTATTAGTTTGCAGTGCTACATGCTCAATCTGGTTTAAATCATGCTTGTTCTGAGCAAGTCTATAGAAAACTTGTGTGCACGTATTTTAATTTGCACAGCACACAGCAATAATAGATGGAAGAAGCATTTGTAATATCTCTTGAAAAAATATACAATTTAAATGATGACCAGTTTGGATAAAGATATGTAGTTTAATTAAATTATAACAGTTCTTTGTAAAATTAAAAAGGAAATGGATGAAAATCTTGTTGGAATACTTGAAGAAGTTTTGAAATATAGTGATGTATTAGATTGTAAAACTATTATATTTTTTTAGAAATGTATGAACACATGAAGATGTACCACCTATTTTTAAAGATTCTTTTATTATTCCAGGTAAAGATAAAAAATAATGTAATAAATATTGTTGAAATGCGTCTAAAGTATGACACGTTCGTCCTACTTCTGGGCTGATGGATGGTTGTGATAGGAATGAGTTAAAGATGAGATGCACTCATAAAAAATAAAAAAAACTTGCAAGCACATATATTTATAAACAATATGTTATATAATACTTAATATATTGTTAAAGCTATCCAATACTTATATTCAGAGATAGATATACGAGTATAAGAACTTCATTGTCTCATGAGGAACCACAAAGAAAAATCAATAATCATAATAAAATACATATGCATACATGAGAATAAAAAAATTATTTTTATTTTATTACTTTATGCCTTTTTAAAATATTGTATTTAAAATTCACGTTTAGTGACTTAAAATATTTTTTTTTAAATTCTTGTATTTACGTAACTTTTCTTTTTCTTTTTACTTTTTTTATTTTTGCCTTAAGCTAATTTTTTGTTTTGTTTTAAATATATTATATATAAAAAGATAACCCCCTACCCTCTGTGATTAAATCAGAATGTTGTAATCGTGCATTTTAACAAATGCTGTAATTTGACCTCAATACTTAAGGCCAGCTGTAATTGAGTCTTGTTTTTGTAAGTGAATTTTATCACTTTAGATTCTTTACGTTTACTTTTAATTTTAGATTACAATTCACTTGTGAAATTATATAATATTAGCGTCTGCGATTCTTTGCTTTGTTCCGTGCTAGAAAGTACAACTGTGTTTATTTTAAGTCTGGAAAGACTATATAAAGTCACGTATTTATTATTTAAATGATAATACTTAAAAGCAAAATTATCTTTATAATATTAATTACATTTTCATCAATAATTGCATTTTTTATATAGTTTTTAAATTTTTATGATTATTATGTACAATACCTGCAATTACTGTTACAGTCATTAAAAAAAAAAAAAAAACTTAATTTGAACTAAATCACATTTAATAATAAGGTTATTCTCTACAATGTAGGAGTTACCAGTCGGTATAACTTCCTATTATTAAGCCCACTCACTCTTATTATACTTATCAAAAGGTCTCAGTATGTAGGACTATAGTTATTTTAGCTTTAATATATATTAATTATTCAAGTGACGTATATATATTTTAGAATATTTTACATAATAAACTAATTGTTTTTACATTGTTTGAATAAGAATACCTTTAAATGTAATTAAAAAAACAAAATATTATACTTTCTATGTCTATAACTGTTTTTAATTTTCTAGAATGTATTCTTAAACTTTAATATTAGACTCTCGTATTAACTATTAACAATATAGATGAAAACAAGAAAGTAAAATTAAATATAAACGTTACAAAAGATTAAAGTAATGTTAATGGTTTTTCAGGAAAGGAAAGAAATCAAGATTGATCATAATGAATTGGAATCAATTAACGACAAATAATACCTTGAATTAATCATAAATAAACTTGAATGGGATGTGTTGGTAGAAAAACTTAGAATTAAAAAGAATATGCCCATGAACTTGAAAGAGGACATTCAACATTTAATGAGAGATGGTGAAAATTATTACATTTGAAAAAAGATGTTTTGATAAATATACATTGCCATTTCTTTTAAATTATAATTCTAATTTCACTATATCACTCTGACACAAGGTAGAGACTGGTTTCTATCCACTTTTAATATCTTGTGGATGGATGTAAATATAAACATATGACCAAAGACAGGTGAAAAAAATTCATGCTGAACCAAATCATATTCTCTTATACATATCTTTATAATTGTTCACTATATATAGATGGGGAATTATTACAAATTAATTGATGTGTCAAATTTACTTCCCTTACAACTTTGACACAAACCACTTGATGAAAATATATTAATAATTATTTTGAATCTGAGATTGAACACTTAATGAAAGAGCAATTCAGAGACTGTAGATAACATTACAAAATATAGAAAGATGCATGTTACAAGAAGAAACAAACTTTTATTATTGGCATCATTGAAAAAATTAAGAGGCTGAAATGAAGCTGGTCTGGACTTATCATTAGAAAAAATGATAAAATAAAAGCATATCTATTCTGTCATTTATAGTGAACTTGAGTAATCACTGATTTCTAGATGTTAGGTGAATTTAAATCAGTAACTCCAGACTGGTTACTAACTTTTGCCTTTATCAATGAGGCTTGGGATTCAAAAATGAAAATAATTCAGTTATTTATTGTTAGTTCCATTTTACTATTCAAGCCAAAAAATTGAAATTCAAACTCTCAAGATTTTTAATGTAAGTGAATCAGCCTAAACAGTTACCCAGAACTGATTCCACATCAATAATTATATATTATAGGATTCATAGCTCTTTATTAACTATAGGCAAGATATCGATGCTTATTTAAACTAGATTAAAACCTAGAAAGAGATAATAACATTTGCTGTGGAAATTATGGATAACAGAAATTGGATTAAACTCAATAAGATCTTTATACTGAAGTGAAATGATAGTAGTTTAAAATGATTGTGGTAATAATATCATTAATGATGGATTATTAATTATTCATATGCATAAATATTTGACTATGATAGTTCTTTGCCTAAAAGTGCATGACCAAGCAACAATATATGATTATCATCAGTACTAGTTTATTATTGTTTGCCACAACTTTAACTCAATTTATTTTATCCATGTTAAATTTGATATTTAAAATTAAATTATAAATTAAAATAGTCTCTATACTTTTAAGAGAAATGAGGTGGAACATATGTGCTATATCTCATTGTTGTCAAGAAAGAGAGACTATTTAGTACCAATGAGATGAGTAACTAATAACAAAAATGTTTAGAAAAATTACAGTATATAGTCAATCATAAAGTTCTAAATTAAAGGAATTAAAATATTTAATGAGTGTTAAAGCTATGATAGAAAAACAATATTTAAATCATGTTTATCATTTCCAAAGATTTGTATGATTGCTGAAACAGACCATAACACTCCATTCCATGCTCATTTGTGTTATAGCATTTAGACATCCATGCACGAGCCTGGAAACAAATCAAAGTGACTTCATTTGCTACATACCTTTAACATTTGAGGCAATCACAATACATTTAAATTAGGAGAGTATCTGTCTTACTATATATTGTAACCATTTGAATTACATAGCATACAACAATATAGTTGTGTGTGTGTCCATATATATATATAAAAGTTAAGGAAAAGTAGAAATAAACATAGACAAAAAATTTTGTAAATATTTTTCTGCACTTCCTGGAATAATAACTGTAAAGAGTTAAATAATTTTGGATTCAAAATAAAATTTTAATATAAATTAAACAGTGTAAAAAGATATAAATAAATATTAATATTGTATTCTGATTTTGGAATTAAAAACAAGCATATTTACTGATAATTGTAAAAATATCTATTATCTATTTTTAAAATCTTTGATAAAACTGTCAAACTTGATTTCAAAGGGATTAGAGAGATAAGGAAAAATTTTTAACTAATGTTTTTTTATCTCCCTAATATATAAAAAAGGCTGGATATAAAAACAGGAGTAGTTTATTGTTTTTAAAATAGTTGTTAGTAATATTTTGAGAAGAATTGGCAGAGTAGCAGAATTGGTTTCCAGAGTTATGCAGAAAACTACCATGAAGACATAAGAATGCAAGGAGGGCAAGGGCAGAAGCTGCTCTATAGTTCATGATGGTGGAGTTTGAATTCACATAGAGAAAGTGGGTCAACTTTAAGTGGTTTATAGCTACAAATGTGTTCTATAAAATGGTTTGCTCACCTGAAATATATGACAATCTTAGACAGTTTTCTCGCCTAAAGTCTGCCAATCCTAGACAGAAAGGAACTGAACAGTGCCAACAAAATACCTGGACTATACCTTTCCTGGTGAGACAATCCTGGATTGATCTCCATCAAGAGAAACCATCAATTGATGAATTAGTTATATGTATGCTGTCTATACGCAATGAACCACAGATCAACACATCATACCATATCTATATAAAGAAAGTTGTTTTAAAATAATTCATTTAAAAGACATTTAAAAATATTTTTCATTAATTTAAAGACATTATAATTAAAAGCAACCTGTGGTAATGATACATATGTAGAGAGAATAATTTTAAATTATTTAAAATCTATATTTAGAAAAAAAAAAAAAAAAAAATAATAATAATAATAATAATAATAATAATAATAATAATAATAATAATAATAATAATAATAATAATAATAATAATAATAATAATGCAAGTAATAACTTTGCTTGGATTAAAAATCAAAAAGTAAGGAATAGACAATTCTAAAAGCATTATAATTAATTAATATAATCTGTCAAGACTGATTTTATTTTTTTAAAAAGAAAGAAAAATCTTTATTATTAAAGCAATGAAATTTATATAGATTCAATATTGAATTATAAAAAATACATTACCTTGACAAGTTAAAATATATAATATAAAAGTTAATGGGCACATAAATTTCTATACATACGACATACATATTAAATCAATTATTAATTATGTATTATAAAATTAATTTCATTTATTATTTTGACAAGTTAAAATATATGATATGGATATCAGTGTGTGCATGAAGACGTATGCATACACACATATGTTAAATGTTTTTAAATATGTATAAAACTGAATTTCACTTATAGATTATGACAATTCAAATATTTTATAATAAATAATAAATTATACTGCACTAAGGTTTGATGATATGTATAACTTAGTAAGAGGTATTTATATCATTTAACTTTAAATGGTAATCATTTATTGTATTTTATATGATGATTGCAATATAGTCATCAATTGTACTGCACATCTATGGGCAAATATTAATGCATGTCAGATAGACATTTTAATGTAAATTTTAATTATTTATTTTTATTATTTTATGACAATTCAAGTAGGTTCTGAAATTATTAACCTACATGTCTGTGTGCTGACTGGCTTTAATTAAATGTATTGGAATATATATATAAACCACCTTATAGTACCATGAATTTTATATATTAATCATGTAAATGACAATGTGATAGTTTTTTTTAATTGTATATTACTCAAAATCAGAAGGCTTCATTGATGTGTGTATAGCCATATTCTACCGACTTTGGTATCATTTTTATTTATTAATAAACCTGTATTCAATTGGAAAAATTATTCCAGTGATATAATTCTAAATGGTTTCTAGATTATGTATTGCATCATCATCTTGATTACTATAACAGTAAAAGAGCTTATGTTCTCTGAGATAGATTTAAGTATAACAGTCTGATACATTAAAGGAATATAATTTAGTACAGGGGCATTCTAGTATGATAATGTCCTGGTTTGGCATGATGATTATATTCTTCAAAGCCCATACACTACATTTTATTTTAGTTCTATTAGAATCTTAAGTTTATAGTTGGCCAGTACATTAATGGCACTAAGTTGCCAGAGCATTGATGATGATCAGCATGTTTTAATATTCCATCATTATTATTTTTATGATTATGTATTCTATGGATTATCATTTAAATTGGTGCATCCAGATTAATGTTTAAATAATTGCCCCAAGCTAGCAAAGGCTCAATAGTTTGCCTGGTCTACAGTAGACACATTTCAAATCTAGTCACCAGATTGATTGTTGATTTATTTTGATTGTTGGTCATTCATGATGATGAATGATTATTTCTTTTGAGTATTACTTATATTTATATTTACTTATTGATAATTCTAGTGAATGAAGTTATAATTATATTTTTAGTTGCACTAAGGAGTTAACTGGGCTGCTCCTCAATGATCTTTCAGAGATCTCATGCTCTCATAATAATATATAAAATTACTTATATATTTTTTAGATATTAAACATTACTTTAATATCTATATTTCAATTTAATATCTTACTTTAATATCTCTCACTTTATTACATTACTAAATCTTACTTTAATATTTTATACTTTAATAATATCTTACTTTAATATTATTTGAAATATCTTGTTGAACTGGGGCATGATGATGAATTCCATCACCCCAGGTATGACCACTATATTCTACCTGAATCATTCCCATTCCATTATTATATATATATATATATATTGTAATGGGCCATGGGGATTACTCAGGAGAGATGGGAGTGTATTTTACTATAGTCAGACTTTGAGTCTTTGGATAGAATGTAAATGATTATGTAATGAAATATGTAACCTATGATTGTATCTACTTCTAATAGACTAACTCTGCATATTTTTATTAACTTAGACAATTCAGGTTAGTTCATCCAGTTCTCACCCCTTTCTGGCTTCATTGTACCACAGTATTCAAACTCAGGGAGTAAACAGAGAATGAAATTACACTAATTAGCAACTGTTACATCTCTATATAGATGATAATTGATTATCTACACTCTATAAGGTAGGTGAGTATATTTATGTATATATTGAAGATTATTACAACCATTAGCATGGATATGTCTATTTATGATTTTAATAATAAGAATAATGATGATAGTAATATGGTGGTGGGTCTAAGAATAATGATGAGCTAGAGACTATATTAAAGTAACAAATTCTTTTAACATTTATTAATAATAAAAATAAATAAACAAATGTTTAATAATACTGAATTATATAATCTGCTATGTCCAGGATGAGTTTCTGCCACATTGTTATCTAATAATGATGATAGTAAAAATTCTTATCTCTTAGCCCATGGTAGAAATTCATGCACTTGACATCAGTTATTTACAAAGGCATATATATAAAAGAATATTTACATAACCACAATTCTAACGGGCTAATCAATCCTATTTACAGTCACATCATAAAAATCCTGATGTTAAATCTTTTTGGGAGCCCCCCTCTATGTATAGATGTCTCATTATTAATAGAAAAGAAGCATTCATGCAAGGTTGTTAATTAATTATACAAAAGAAACACATAACAAAGGTTAGTTAATGATTAACAAACTAAGATCAATTCTGTCCTGTTTTATAGTGTATGTGCTTAATGTAAGATAATATTGAAATCTTACCTTTTATTTCACATTATGCTGTCAATGTCAATTTGTTTGGGAACACAAATTGTACTAGATTTTATTTAATAACAAGAAGAAAATATCTAGTTAAACCAAATAACTTCCCCCTTCTTGTTCTCATAATAAACTTTTCCAAAAAAAAATGTGAACATGTTTGCTTGTGTGGAAATGAAAATAAATAAAAAAATTAACAATAATAGAAATTTTAAAAAAAATCAAAATTTTCATTCAATCATATTAGTTAAAGTTTGATGGAGTCTGCTGGAAATGTCCTTCATATTATTAGTTCATAATTTTCAAAATAGATCTCTCTGGATAAAAATAGGGCATTGTTTCCTCAAAGAGTATCATTCTCCTGTTTGGAATCATAATATTGGGATCCTATTTAAATGATTGTCTGTTGAATTATGTGAAGGAATCCTATAAAAGACAATGGATGTTCTTCAGGCTTTGCAGCAAAAAACAGATGAAGTCACCATGCTTTCATGCCTCTGGTGATAGCTGTTCTATCCCTTACAGTATTGTTGCTTTTAGCCATAACACATTGTACAATGATATATATTATATACATAATTCATTTGGTTCCAATTGGGTATTTACTGGTGATATATTTATATATATAAGAGAACAAATATTTACTTTCTCTTCAATTGTTGATAACTATTTATTTTTCTCTTCTTTTTGCCTAAATAAAATTAAAGTTTTTTAAAAAAAACAATCTTTTTTGCTACTTCAAATTAACTTGGCTACTTATAAATTTTCAATTCAATTTGCTAGTTTGGTTTCTTTTAACTTTAATGCTATTTCAAGTAGATTTAATTCCGAATACATACATTCCTTTTTGAATTCGAATTTTTAAACATAACAAAGTTGGTTTTTATTTAGCAAATGCATTATTTTGAAAGAGAAAAGATAAAGATTCTAACTGTTTTTATATGACATTCAGTTTGAAAACAAGGTTTAGCACATTTCCATCTTTTGATATGTTGAATCTTGCATTTACTTATATATTGACATGATTTCCTATTGTTGAGTAATTTTACTTGTATTAATGGAACTAAAACAATAATTAATGAAGTTTTAATTTCATTTCTGCAGTTAGTTGCTACATGATTAAATTTAGATTAGGTCATTATTTTGTGTATCTTATGTAAACACCTTAGTTATTGTTCTAATCTAATTAATGACATACAACACAAATTTCTAATTTTGGTGTTAACATATTATAACAGTCGGGGTGATTGGAGTCAATTATGATGGTCGGGGTGATTTTGAGTCTTGCATATCTGCCATATAGGGCACCACCAGGCCATTCAAACCTGAAAAATTTATATTGTAGGCAGATACATACTGTTAAGATCTAATTTTATATTATTTTATTTTATTACAACTGTTAGCCCATGTCACTAGCTCATGGAGACACAGAAATATATTTTTAATACAAAAAAAAATATATATTTTTTTAAAAAAATAAATAAATAAAATAAGCCACTGCCAGTAATAACACACAAAAAAACATTTATTAATGCACATATATAAATATTTAAAATTGAGGAATAAAATTTATCTTGTTTAGATTTTAATATTAATTTTAAGTTGGTTATTATTTTTTAAAATTATTAAGGAAGTCCACACAGATGGACAGTTTAATAATATTTTTACTTTAGAATGTTGAGTATAGATAGGCTACACAGGTTCTCAGCTAAAAAAATTTCAAAACAATCATTCAATCTCAGACTAAAAGTTCATAGCCAAACCAACGCCTGCTTCCATATACATAGATGCAACCAATGCAATATAAAGATTCTAGCATAAAACCACACTGACAGGAATGTGCATCTGACAGTGTGATATTATTTGAAGGACATGATCCTCATCTAGTACAGGAATGTGAATCTGCCTGGCAAAGGAATCATATATATAAAATAATTAAAGAGAAATGCTACATATGGGGGAGAGCAGTTTATCTGCTGACTTATAGTCCCTATCCATAGAGCTAAAAAGGGGTCAGTGGTACAGGAAATATGTCGGTGTTCATTGCAATGCAATGACTACATCTTTGGGTCATGCATTCAATTGGCTTTGTTCTGTACGCTAAACATGCTTCACATTGCATTGATATAAACATCCATATATTCCTCCACCAGCATTGACCTAACCATGAGACAAATAACCTGAAATTAAATCCCTTCAAAATAAACATAAACGAGAGGGAAATTTACAATAAACCCAATGGTACTCATCATAAGGTGCCGCATTGACTCCAATAACTTAAAAGATATACGAATAAATATGTTTGGACACTCAGCATGAGGTGTCATATTTACCAATATCTATATATTTTAATCATATGAAAATAAAAAATAATAAAAAAAAAAATGTTAATTAATCTATGCAGATATCTACACCCAACTTAAATTTAATACATTTAAATAATTTAGTCAATAAATATTAATAATAATAAAAAAATTGAAATGATTTAATTAAATTAGCAAACTCAAATATATAAAATTTGAAATCTTAATAAGTCAGATAAAGTTCATTTTAAAAGTTATGTTTGGCTGGTTATTAAAAGTATGTTAAATATTGATGAAAGTTCTTAATTATTTTTTAAAATTTTATAGTTCATACTTTACAGTAGAGGAGCTCACAGTTCTTTGGGCCAATTCCCATGAAGACTTTATTAGTCATACTTTCATGGAAGTCTGGTCTGTTGCTCATACCATAGTTAATCTATAGGTTGTCTTACCTGGTTCAATCCTGGAACTATTTTATTGTAGGATCCATATGATTCAGATCTACAATAATGCCATTCATAAATTAACAGTCACTTCATTTGAAATAAGAGAGAGGGTGAAAGTGCGTCTTTTCACCCTTCTCCTCAAAAAATCATGCTAGAACTAACTTTTATTGAAAATTTTTATTTTTATTTTAATTGTCTGGATTAATTGAACATGGTTTCCTGTTCCAATGATTTTCATTAAGGTCTGAGTGTTGGTTGCTGCTTTTATTGGACATTCTAATTTTTTTATTCTCTTATCTGACTTTTTAATTATATAATAGCCCCCAAGGCTAGTTTGCTTTTCATTTAATTAATAAAACAATCATTTCCATTTACTGAGATTACATAGGAATCTTTTAACAAAAATATTTTATCTTTAGATCTTGTACTTTTTTTATAAAAAAATACACCTGGGTCTCTTTTTACACAGATTTATTTAATGCGATTTTGAAGTTACACGATTCACGTTTCTCCGGAAGTCGAACTCCGATAATGCACTATTACTTTAAATAATAAATTTTGTGTATATTGAAAGTAATAGCTCATTATTGGAATTCGACTTTCATCTTAGTAATTTCAATATTTTCAGTGCTTTATAATAGTAAGATTTTATGCAATAATGAAATTAAAATCATGATTTCCACATTTTATGTATACACACATTAAATTTTACAAGATTATAATGTAAATTTGTTCAAACATTGTGCGTGTTAATTTTGCATTTTAAATCACATTCTGTTTTTGCTTTTTAAAAAAGAACATAATCAATTATTAATCATTTAGTGTCCACAAGTTTATTTTTAAAAGGTGAGTAATAGAAGTGGGCACAATTAAAATTGAAAATTAAAAAATTAAAGACAAAAATAAGAATTTAATTTTTAGTTGTCAGATTAATTACTAATTACATTGTCACCAGAAAACCATTAACACAATGTGAGAGTGACATTGGCGCTAGTTGTATTTCCTCTTGGGAAGAATCTGATTTTTTACCAGTTTGCAAACGAACCTGTTTATCTGCAAATAGTGTTAATAATTAAAACGTGTATAAAAAATATAAATTACTGTAATTATGCATAAAAATATATTGTATTGAATAAAATTAAATATTATAGTTAAAAAAAGGTTGTCTTGTATCAATTTTTTTCAAATTTGAAATTTTTTATTAGTCATATTTTATTTCCTTATTTTTTTTTTTGCACGAATTTTAAAGTAATTTTACGTTGGTGCTTTGCTTTTACATGATTTTTGAAAAATCACAGTCCGTATCCCCCCCCCTTTTCAAGGTAAGTTATGTCTATTTTTGCATGATTTTGTTTGCGCATGTTTTCTGAGGAATCTATCGTGTAAAATGAGACCCAGGTGTACATTCAAATACTCTTTTTTTTTTTAAAAAAAAAATTTTTTTAATTTTTCATCTGTGCGACAATATATATGTTATCATAACTCTTTTAATCTTGGCTTTTAGTTTTTTTTCTTTTAAAACAATTTTATTTGAGATTTATTTTGCCCTTTTATTTTAGTTTTAAAATAATGTAATGCTTATGTATACTGTTACAATTTATATATATTTGTGGGGGGGGTTTGACTGATTTTTCTTTAAAGTGTTTATAAATAAATCATTTTTTTATAGCACGATGTTTGTAAACTGTAATATTTAACACAGCATTACACTGTTAAAATGTTTAACCTAATTATTTAATGATTTGTATAACCTTTTTTATTACAATAGAAAAATTAAGTTGCTGTTGAATTTAGTATTTTAGCTTTAAAAAAAAGTTTATTGTATACATATGCATTTTTAAAAAAATAATACTGGTAAATTGCTTAGCAATTTATTGGTTAAGCAAATATTTTTTATGACTCCAATTGGTAGTATGGGCTAACATAGAATGGTGTGATAGGGTTGTAAGTCATCCTTACAACATATATATATATATAGCTTTCATTAGCTACTGTTCTAGATAAAGTGCTTTCTAATTATGCAATTATATATGGATAACTTCACACCTTAAATATTTCCATTTAAAACAACCATTAAATATATATATACAGGGTATTTTTTTAATAAAAAAAGATGCTGGAATTCACTTCTTGTCAAGCATTTTGCTAAAGAAAATTATATTCAAATAAATGAAATTTAAAGCAACTTTTCCAATGCTATGAAGGAAATAAAAAAATTAAATAAAATTTATTATAATTTTTTTACTTTAGACATGTCAAATCTAAAACAAAATCTTTTTTTTTTTGATCCAATGACCAGCAATCTGGACAATCATTTTGAGTTCAGCATTGCACCTCAAGATCTGCTTGAGATGATTCAGGAACATCAACTTGCACCAATATTTTTTATATTTTCTGTCATCATTTTGTATTTTTTATTAGTGGGACTAATGAGCAAAAAATAACTGGAAATGTTTTTCATTTTTAAACTTGGGATAAACTTTTATATTAAAAAATAAATTAAATTAAATAAAAATAATGATGTCAAATTTACATAAAAATAAAGAAATTAAATATTCCACACATTGACAATTGTTACTCAGGTGCCTTCAGTCACAAACATCAGACATTACTGGCTGCACATACATCACTGTAATCAGACATATGAATGACCAATGATGACATAGCCAAATCTATGTCTCACTACATGAGAGTGCCAAATTTGAATCCATCCATATTTCATCTGATTTGTAAAACACCATATTTTTTATTTGTTCAAATTATATAAATATGGATTGTCATTATGTACATGTGATACCATTTTATCTAATCCCTTTGAAACATTAAAAATACACTAAAAAAGATACCAGAACACCATTCTATCATGTTACACGACAAAAAAAGTCCTAGAAAAAGTTATGTCACAGAGTTAGAAAAAAATATTTTAATAGAGAAAATAAATTTAAATCATTGCGAATAATATTGTACTAGTTTTTTTAAAATAATGCTTTGTTATAGATCGAATACCATTAATATGGATATCTATTATTCACAAACTTCTACTATCCATCCCAAATTTCAAAGATGATCTTTAATTTTTTACTATAAATAAACTGTTTTTGTACAAACATTCATAAATAAAATTCAAGAAAAAAAATTCTGTCACTACTTATAAATTAATAAATTTAACTGCAGTAAATCCTTCCCCACCCTTGGTTTTATAATGCAGAAATAAAAAGTATACTTTTGAAATTTGAAACACTTGGAATGTAATAAAATCTTGTAACCAGTGATTTTAGGTTAATGGTGTTTTATCTGTTTTTTGTTCATAGTTAGATTTTACTATTTTCATTAATGTTTAATATGTAGGAAACAAAGCATAATTATTGTCATCTTTCTCTTTTATTGAGAATAAAAATATAAAAATTCTTCAGAATGATTATCAATAATTTTACTGCGGTTTAAATTATATTGATAAAATCTTTTATTAGTTATATAATTTTGGATATTCTTATTTTTCCATTTTGTGACTAGTAGAGACAAAGATCAAACATTTTTTGTAGTAAATACTAATAATGTTACTTAAAAATACCCTTTCTTTTTTTTTTTTTTGATAGCTTACAATTGTTTAAATTCTCCATGCCACCTCATATTGCTGACAACATTGACACTAACATGGGCTTTGAATGTTCCATCATCAGATTTTCAATGAAATAAAAGGCTGAAGAGTTGTGGGTTGGAGTAGTTTAAAGCCTGTCCATTAGAGTATGAAGATTGGCTATCTTCATATAAAGCTGAGAAGTGATTGTATATATGTGTGGAGATAGTAATCAACTGATGATTGCTGGTTTAGCACAAAATACGTATATTGGTGATTATTTATCTTTTCAACATATGTGTGATCAGGTGGGTCAGCAATATGAGATGGCATGGAGAGTTGAGGGTTGTGTGAAAGTCTGAGTTCGAATCCTGCATACATCACATATATATGCAGGTTTAAGCCCGTATAGTGTATTAGTTGTTTAAATTGTATATTCGTTTACTTTTCATTGGACCAACAAAAAATTATTTATTTATTTTGATATTAATTTTATTATTATGTTTTATTTAACAACATCTCACACAAAAAGGGCCTATATTTGCTAAAATAAACTTGTAGGTATTTTACAGAATTTTAAATTTGTGGTAATATTCAGTCTGATTTCAAACACTTAACCATAGTTGCCCTAGATATCAATATTAGAAGTTATTTTTATTAGCATTCATAAGAAATTACATTTTTGAAAATGTAATTTATTTATAGTTTTGCCTTAAATTTATATTTCTTTATAGCAACTTTTTTAAAATTGATTAACCATTTATTGCATTAAAGTTATTCACTATATTATATCAATGTAAATGTTCGCATTAGATTAAAAATTAAAATTCTGTGTTTATCATAATTCATAATTACAATAATTAAATATATATATACTAGGAGCCTCTACGTAATATTTTTCATTGTTATAGGCTTGCAAATATCTAAATTTCTTGACTCAGCTTAAGTTTATGAAACATTGCTCTCGATTCTTATTATACAAAGAAACTCATCTCATGTTTTAAAGAAAAAAAATATAATAACTTTTATACTTCTATTCAATAATCATTTGTTTTATATATCTCCAGATTACATATGTACATTACATAAAATTTATATGTACTACTTTTTGTTTGAATAAAAAAAATCAATGGCAAATATAAGCCACTTTGATTTACCAAACTTTGTAGATGATGTATCTTTTTTTTAAACGAGAAAAGAAAAAACGTTAAAAATGTTGCCTTTTGATCAAGTTAAGCATGTTTAATGAGTTCTAAATAAAATAATTATTTTTATGCTGTTCTATTTTAATCAATAAATAGTAATACTAATGTTTTTTTTCGTTTTTGAAGATAGACTTAATGTATAAATTAAAGAAAAAAAGTAATTTTCATCTTCTTATACTTTGTTTATATTAAATAGAAAAAAAAAATAAACATTTTACACATAGTCTTTTTTTTCTATTTCTGAATTGCAAAGATTTATATATACTTTATATATTTTCAATATATTATTTGTACACATATTATTGTTATATATAGATCTCGCAAATAAGTTCTTAACAAGCTTTGCCGAATATCTCCAACCCCAGACCGGTTTCTGCTACTGGCTTCCTCAGTGAGGTGCTAGGATATTCAAAGCATTAGATTAAAAATATCATAATGTTAAAACCATATTAAGGAAAACAGCTTCAAATATATTATGAATATGCTGTAAATTAGTTGAAAATAATCTTTAATTCAGTTAATTGCATATGTAAACATACATATATATTTCATGTGAGCTATTGATAAAGTGTTGAATCTATAACATTGCTTAATATTTAAATAATGGAATTATTTAAATAATCCAAAAAATTTTATCACTTCGCAATATTTTTCAGAATATTTGTGATGATAGTATTTTATATGTGATAATATGTTGGATTATTTCCATCCATCTATCAATAATTGTTGAATGCCTAGAAAATCTTTAAACTTTATTTAAACTTTTCCAAATACAAGCAATTGTTAATAATAACACACAACTCCTATGCTAGCATTATCACTGATCAATCGAGCTATACCTGAAGAGGAATGGAAAATACTACTCTAAATCTTGTGTAATCTACTAACCCATGTTGTCTTTGTGTGTTACCTCAAACAGTTATTTGTATTTGAAAAAGTTTAAATAAAGTTTAAAGATTTTGTAAACATTCAACATTTAATGATAGATGATAGAAATAGTCCAACATATTATCACATACTATTACCTTAATTTAAAATTGCTTTCTAGGCACATTATGATATTTTATAATATCAATGTTTTGTGTTTGTCTATTCCCTACACTTTGAATCATAGAATTCAAAAATAAAATATGGACATGTTTTTCAACAATTAGAAAATAGTTTCTTCTTGAAATTATTTGTTTTTTAATTTTTTGATTACTTAAAAGAGATAATTCTTTACAAATTTAAATATTTGAAATGATCTTGCTTAAATAGCTTTGTCTACTATGATTAATTCAAATTTGCAAACATTTGTTCATCTGCAAAATAAGATGGTTTCTTTCTTCCTTTTAACCTAATGCTAAGCACACTTTCAATGAAATTGACCATAATCATAGATCTCTTAAATCAATTATTGTTGCTGCTTTGTTTATACTACAAATATACCAGAATTAGATCAAATACTAAAGACATATTAAGACTTAAGTTAATTCAGTAAATATTTCAGTTTTATTTTATCAATAATTTTTTTAAATTAACACACATGATACAAAATTGTATTTTTTTTTAAATACTTTAATTATTGAAGGCTTCTTTCTTTATTCAGCTTTAAAAAACTTATTTAATATTTATGAGAGAAAAAAATATTTAAATATAATTTAAAATTAGAGACATATAACAATGTGGAATTGGTATAAAAAAAAAGCAATGTTAATGAAACTTACTAATTTATATAAATGAATACATCAAACTTCTTTTTAAAACTTGTTTTTTATATGACTATTATAAAAAATAAACAACACACCAACATTTCCACTATTTTATAATATAGTCTTTTTCAAAGAACACTAAAAAATAAAAATACAAATATATAATAAATATAAAATATTACATATTCCAAACAAATCCAAAAACATTTAAAAATACTTAAAAATTCTCATTACCTCAACAGCTTTTCTATTACAAATAATCTAAAACCTTTACATGATTTTTTTTACATTTATATACCAATCGAAAAATACTCTAAAAACATTTAATTAACAAATCTATTATTTTCTTTTTTCTTTTCTATTAACATTCTAGTTAATTTGGATTTAATTTCACTAATGTAAATTCCTTTCTTTATTATTCTTTCTTAAAATAGGCAAAACTCTCTATACAGTAGTGCTACTCAGTGCCAACTAGAGTAATCAATGGATGCCAGAAGGATTGGTTACTCTGGTTGGCACTGAGTGGCACTACTGTATGGAGAGTTTTGCCTGTTTTAATAAGAGTTATGTGCTAGCATAAGAAAAGGTGATCATGTGATGTTATTATTCTTTCATGGTATGACCTTATACATTCTAAAGGTTTTATTTCAAAATCGTTATGTTTAAATTTATTCATATGATTATAAATAGAATTTTTATTACTTAAATGCTGTTTTAATCTAGTTTCTAATTTATTTTTTGTAGTCTCAATATATGACATTTCTATATTATTTTTAATACAATTCAAACATTTCATTATGTAAACTGAATTCATAAAACTTAAACTTTTTTTGTGTTAATAATTCTACACAATTTATTAATAAAGTAAGGGATTTTTTTAGATAATAAAGTTTCAAACAAATATTTTTTTGTAAAACTAGCTATAGTTAATATGTATTCTAACATTGATCAAGAGGTTGCTATTAATAGTATTATATATAGATAAAAAGGTCAAATTAAAAATAGATTTTCATTTATATGAGATATTAGTGATTTGTTGTAGCGATCTTATTTTTAAATATGAGGATAATTTTTATAAACAAAAAGAGGGGTTAAGAATGGGTAATAATCAACTATGGAAAAAGAAAATATTAATGTTATTGAATATATGGATGTTAAGATTATTAAAAAAAATTGTTAATAATAGTATTGTTATAATAGAAACCTCTGTATATAGAAAGAAAACATTTTTTGGATTATTAAATAATTGTTTATTGGATATTGATAATCATAATAAAATAAATATTATTAATAATAAAATTATTAGAGCAATTAAATTATATTCAAATAATAATTTGTTTAAAAATGAGATTAATATGATAAAGCATGAGTGTTTTATAAATAATTATCCTAGAGATATTTCTAATAAAAATATTGATAAAATAAAGAATAGAATAAGATTAAATATTATTATTATTATTATTATTATTATTGTTGTTGTTGTTGTTGTTGTTGTTGTTGTTTCAATATATCAAAAGATTTGTTTGTTAAAGTTAGAAAATTATTTAAAATGATTAATAAGAAATATAATGTTCTCATTTATCCTGTTTATAAAATAGAAAAAAAAGTAAGTTTTTTAATTAATAATAATAGGGAATGTAATAATTTAGAGATTATGTATTCAGTTTACATAATGAAATGTTTGAATTGTATTAAAAATAAAATAGAGATGTCGTATGTTGGGGCTACAAAAAATAAATTAGAAACTAGATTAAAATAGCATTTAAGTTATAAAATTTTTGCTATTTATAATCACATGAATAAATTTAAACATAAAGATTTTCAAATAAAACCTTTAGAATGTGTAAGGTCATACCATGAAAGAATAATAAAGGAAGGAATTTACATCAGTGAAATTAAGCCTGAATTAAATAGAATGTTAATAGAAAAGAAAAAAGAAAATAATAGATTTGTTAATTAAATGTTTTAGGGTATTTTTGGATGGGTATATAAATGTAAAAAATTTGATATAAAAGTTTTGAGATTGTTTGTATTAGAAAAGGTATTGAGATAAAGAGAATTTTTTAGTATTTTTTAATATTTTTGGATTTGTTTGGAATATGTGATATTTTATATTTATTATTATATATTTGTATTTTTATTTTTAGTGTTCCTTGAAAAAGATTATATTATAAAATAGATGAAATGAGGTGTTATTTTATTTTTATAATAGTCATATAAAAAACAAGTTTTAAAAAGAGGTTTGGTTTATTCATTTAAATATATGGAAAATTATGAACTATTTTTGAAAAGAAAAACTGTGTAGATGATATTTTAAAATTTGCTAATTTATTTTTTTGTATTTATACAATTTATGGCATCCTGTTAATATTTTAATTGTTGTAGGTGGTGGACACTTTGTTCAAGATACCAACAGGTTCCATGGGTGGTGAATAGTGGTAAGATTTTTAAATATGAAGATCCACTGTAAATAACAAATAAACAGGCCCCAAACAAGAGCTCCTTTTACCTAATAGGACAGAATGGTGGTACCTTAATGGCTAGGTACTATTTCTAATATATTCAGTATTTTCTGATCCTTTTTTCTTCTTCAATCACTAAATTAATGTAGGTGTCATTGTAATGAGCCTCTCCTGCTGTCAACCATTATGTAATAACCATGATTGTGTGATTGTACAACCACATTTACACCATCTAACTATGCACAGAACATTTCTGATTTCAACATTTTTTTTTACTTATAGCACTTGATAAATAAGAAACAATAACAGGGAGAGATTTAGTAAACTGGCAGTCCTCATTTGTGGTCTTTGTTTGAGGCAGTACATTCTCTAATGATTGATTCATATTTGAACTAGATTTGAGATAGGAGTTACCAATAATAAAGATTTATGTTTAGGCAGTCATTTAGGAAATGGAAGGGGCTTAGAGAATGTGGTATAAAAATGGCATGTCTAACACAGTGTGGATAGCTTGTTGTGCCTTGTGAATTATTCATTATTAATGAAAGCAATAATACATGTCATTAGTAATGGTAAAGCAACTGATAGTAGTACTACTAAAGTTAAATGTTATGAATCTAATTTTTTTTAAAATATAAGTACATAGAATTTTCAAACTTTGCTTGATACAATTTTTTTCAAGATTAGAATGGAAAAGTGTACTAGTAGCTAAGGAGCTGTCAAGATTTATGATCAATATAGTTGTTCATGATGGTACTCATATTTTCAGAAGAAAAAAGTTTAATATGATAGGTAGATAGCTACAGATTTTTTTGGTATGGCAGATCAGTTGATAAAAGGAGAGTGCATGGTTTGTTGATTTACTGTAAAGTTTAAAATAGTGTCTTCTATTCTTAGAATTCTTTGTTATATCAATGAAAGGCTTATGATGTTAAAACTTACCTCGTGGAATGGTACAAATGTTCAGTTTACTAGTGTCTATGCTCCAACTTTAGATTCAAAGAAATTGGGCAAAGAAAGCTTTTTTTTCTTGCTGGAAATTTTTCTACAGTGATTCTATTAAAATATTGAATTCTTTTTTTTTTTTTTTTTTGGAGACTTAATGCATGCATTGGTATAAATAGTAAAATTTGATCAAAAATTATTGGAAATAAATGGTATTAGTGTTGTAAATTCAAATAGTCTGTTGTTATTGGATTTTTGCACAGTACATGAACTGATTATCATAAACAATTTGTTTAGGCATAAAAACAATTGCATTTAATAGATTACATTACAGTCAGAATTCAAGAAAAAAATATATTATATGATCACTTATATGCACAGAATGTTGGTTGAACTTTATATTAGTATAGATTAAAATTTTAGCTACATTAAAAGTAGATCTTATTCCAACCAAAATTGATGTTTTCTTTAAAACAATTTACTATATATACTAAAATTGTAATTTTGACTTTTAGGATTGTCATATTTTTGAAGCATGAAATTCTCTTAAGGGGTGTGTTATGGATGCAAATAAATCTATTCTTGGATTCACTAAAAAGAAGAATCTGACAAGTTTTCTGACAATTATTATACTATTAATAATATCATTAAAAGAAACCATGGCATTTTCTGCTTGACAGAATATTAGTAATTTGATTTTAAAAAATGACTTTTTCTGTTTGGCAGAATAATAAATTTGAATATGGAATTTTATAATAAATATAGAATTCTGAAGGAAATAGTTTAATGACTGACAAGAAGGCTTAAAAATGATTGGTGGATTAAAGTTGCAATGGAAGTACTAGCATCTGTTGATTGTAATCACTCTAGATCTTTTTTGATGCACTGAAAGCAACATATAACTCTGAAAAATGACATCACAATGCTATTAAACCCAGCAGTAGCACTATCTTACATGATGACAATGATATTTTGAACAAGTGGAAAAGGTATTTTAATCATCTTTTGAATAATGATACAAAAAATTGAAAAGATGATTTTTAATGATATATTCATTTTAAACACTCATTTTAATTTGGATAAATTTTATTCAGCTTAGTGAATTAAAAACAGCTCTTTGTAACCTTAAAAGGTGAAAGGTTGTAGTATCTGGTAAAATATCTGGAGAAGTTTTAAAATGTGATGATGATATGTTAACTTCAAAAATGATTGGAACTTTGTAGAATTATGGATCTAAGAAGTTATGCTGCCTGATACTGTGTATTCTTCTATTGCTTCAATTTTTAACAACTAAAAATGTTACAATCACAATAATTATTGTAGAATATCATTATTATTTTCTACAGCAAAAGTACTTTCACAAATTTTGTTGAATATTTTGCATTCATTCATAGATGAATGGTTAACTAAAGACTCATTGTGGTTTTTTAGAATTAAGAAACATTGTAGACATGTTTTTTGTTGCGAGGTAAATGCAGAAAAGTATCAGAAATAAAAGATTATTATTACTTTAAGTGGAAAATATGTAGTATTTAAAATGAAAACTGACTTGAAGGACTGTACTTACTCCAAATTGTTTTCAATTTTTATGGTAATTATCCTGGAGTTGTTTATAGGCAGTTTAATAAAACAGGAATGACAGGGTTGATAATAGACATTTTAATTTTAATCAATTAAAAGCAAAAATAAAAATTTCTGCTTCTTGAATTGTGAATTTATTGTATGCTGATGATTGTGGTATTTTTTATAGTTCAAAAGTTAATTTAAAGACTATATTTAATTTTTTAAGTGCAACATTTAAAGATTCTGTTTTAAAATTAATTCTCAAAAAAATTCAAGTTTTTTATCAGTCGAAGAAAAATCCTCAACAACTTTTAACATTGATGGGTATCAACTTGAGAGTGTAAAACAATTAAAATACATTGATAACTTTTATAAGTTGAAAGGTGAACTTAAACACTGAGAAACAGCACAGATTCCATTATGCTGATGCTATTTTTAACAATTTCATATATGGATGATTTATAAAATTTTAAAAAGTGCAATGGCAATAACATAAAACTGATCAGTATATTCTTTAATTTGCTGGGTATGACAATATCAATCCACTATTATAAAATCACAACTTCAATGGGTTGGATATGTAGAGTGAATGAATAATGCAAGACTTTCTAAAAGAGTGTTTTATGATGAACTTGATATTTACATTATAAGGATTATCTTCAAAAACATTTTAATGTACTGTGACATTAACTGCTTCTGTAAGGAAGATAGGGAAGAGAATAGAATACATTAGAAAGTTATAATTAGACATGCTACTGAAGCATTTTCAAAAGAAATATTTCTTGTTGAAGACATTAAAAGGCTGTATCACAAAATATTAAACAAACAAAAAAATTGATCATATATTTTGCTTTTCATCCTTATTATTCCCAACATGTATCTTTTCATACTTTGTGAGTTATCTGAAGTCACTGTCTTCTGCCAAATGTCTGTGATTCAAACTTGTATGTAAGGATTGATAAAACACATCTATTGAATTGAACATCTTTTTCATATATATATTCTAACCTATCCGTTTGCATATTCACTTCCGGGCAATATAATATTAAACAAAAATGGGTTATCTCAGTTAATAATTATGTTTGTTTAAATGCAAATAATTAATAAATAAAATATTCTACATTAGTATTAAATGTTTCACTAGCTCAAATTCAAAAATAAGAATAAGGTTCAGTTAATAAAATAAATCAATAAATATTTGTATATTTTTTCATGAGTCTTGGAAGTGAAAATACAGGTGACAAGAAAGATTACATTGAGCCAATATCCCACAGGATACTACCTCAATGGCATAAGAACATGATCCCCCCCCCTTATTACTATTTCAAATAACAAACTTATAGTATTCTTACGACTTTAATAAATCCTACTCATTAAGATTAAACTAATAATTAAATCTTAATCTCTTATCTACTATAATTTAGCTCAATAAAATCTCAGGTTCATAAAACTATTCTAAGTTAATTAAAATTACTGTAGTAAAACATGAGAAGGGATTTTTATGTCATACTCTACTACACTTAAACTAATAATAATAATAATAATAATAATAATAATAATAATAATAATAATAATAATAATAATAATAATAATAATAATAATAATAATAATAATAATAATAATAATAATAATAATAATAATAATAATAATAATAATAATAATAATAATAATAATAATAATAATAATAATAATAATAATAATAATAATAATAATAATAATAATAATAATAATAATAATAATAATAATAATAATAATAATAATAATAATAATAATAATAATAATAATAATAATAATAATAATAATAATAATAATAATAATAATAATAATAATAATAATAATAATAATAATAATAATAATAATAATAATAATAATAATAATAATAATAATAATAATAATAATAATAATAATAATAATAATAATAATAATAATAATAATAATAATAATAATAATAAGGTTGTCATCTGATCTTTCGTGTCAGCCGCCAGAGGCGTGATTTCTAACTGAAAAACACATTAATATATAGTTCCCAGGATAGCGATTCTCTATTAATATTGACTTTTTTTTTGGTTTGTTTACAAAGTTTACTTTTTTTCGTTTCAGAATTATTTTTCCCAAATAATATTTTTGACGATGAGATAATAATAGTTTTTTTTTTTTTACCAAAGGGTCTTTTTTGGTGTGTGTTCAAATAGTAATTTGTGTTTTTTTTTAAAAAAAAAATAATATTACTGTTTTTGTAAAATTGGATTGACAAAATTCAAGAGAGAACGGGGTTTTATGATGGATCTTTAAATAATAATTTACGTTACTTTGATAGGTTTACATTTGATTGCCGAAAAAATTATTGGGAGAAGTGTTGTTTTTTTTTTTTTTTCACGCGCATGTGTTTATGTTTAAATAAAATTTAAAATCTTTACTTTTATCGGTTTACATTTGATGGACGACCGATTGGACTTCCTTTCGTTTATAAATTATGGTTTTGGTTCTACAAATAAATATTTTTGACAATGGGATGATAATAGTTGTTGTTTGTTTAATTTTTATTGACAAGAGCGGGTGTTTTTTTGGTGTGGATTCAAATAGTAATTTGGGTTATGTTTAAATAATAAGTTGCGGTCTTACTTTGATCGGTTTACATTTGATTCCCACACTAATTACTGGGAAGGGTGTTTTTTTGTGTGTACGATTATAGACAACAATTATTGGGAGAAGGGGTGTAACCGTTTAAAGAATAGTAGTTTACGTTACTTTTAGTAGTGGTGTACATTTGATTGCTGACAATAATTAGTGAGAGGGGTGGGTGTTTTTTGGTGATTGGCGACAACAATTATTGGGAGAAAGAGTTTTGCGTTTTGTTTTTGTTCATGTGTATGTTTAAATCAAAATTTAAGTTACTTTTATCGGTTACCATTTGATTGAAAAACGATTTGACTTTCTTTTTTTTTTTTTTTCGTTTATAAATTATTTGGGTTTTCCCAAATAATATTTGATTTGACAATGGGACAATAATAGTCTAGGTTTCTTTAATTTTGATTGACAAAAGCGAGTCTCTTTCGGTGTACGTTCGAATAGTAATTTGGGTTATGTTTAACTAATAATTTACTGTCTTACTTCGATTGGTTTACATTTGATTGGCCAGGACAATTAGTGGGAGGGTTTTTTTTTGTTTTTTTCTATACGATTAAAGAATAATTGACGTTCCTTTTATTTGACCGTTTGATTGCCGACGACAACAATTATTGGGAGAAGAGGGGTTTTTGGGGTTACGTTTAAATAAAAATTTTAGTTACTTTTTTTATTTTACATTTGATTGCCGACGCCAACAATTATCGGGAGAAGAACGGATGTACGTTTAAATAAAAATTGAAGTTACTTCTTTTATTTTTGACATTTGATGAAGGTCATTTAGAATCCCTCAAACAAGCTTGCCTTTACGAAGTGAACCTTTCCGTCGGCAGATGTTTTCGGACCTCAAATCTGCATATATTTGCCGCACAATCCAATCTTTTCTTTCAGCAGCAGAATGTTTTTTTCTGCTGTAGAAATATTCCAGCGCTGGCCCGTGTCTAGCAATTCCCATCTTTTCAAGTTTTCTGTTGTGGGAATTAGCCGTACTTTTTGTCTCGGAAAATTTCTCGCTAAAACGTGACTCAAAGCATGATTTTTAAATTTTTACGCTATTCCACCCTAATCGAAAATTTATGAGAAATACAAATTTATGAGGAACAATCACGATACTGTTAAAATTGATAAAATGTAACAGTACATCGATTGGTCTTAAAAAAAACAAGGCACCGATGAAAATTTAAATAATTTTGACACGATCAAAATAAACACCCTAGTACAATATTGTTACATCAAATACATAATGCAGCATTACGATATAGTGTGTGACACAAACAACTACGGCATTTTCCTCTGCTTTTAGCATCGGAAAAAGCCACACCGTTAGCCGCTAAGCCGAGTTAACACTCTTCTCTAGATTTTATCATAGAAAGGAGACTTAACTTCCGAGTTAATACTCTACCTTTTAGCGTAGAAAGTAGACTTAACTCCGAGTTAACAATCTTTCTAGGATTTCTTTTAGAAAGAATGCTTAAAGGCTTGGGTGCGGCCGCGGAAACGGCATATTTCTAGAAATTTAGCTAGAAATCATGCCTCTGGCGGCTGACACGAACGATCAGATGACAACCAATAATAATAATAATAATAATAATAATATTCTTCATTGGATAAACTAATTCTATATATCTTTTCTTTTCATTATAATTTTTATTACCAAAATAATATAATATGATATAATCTTTTATCTTCGTATAATAATGTAAGAAAAATGTGGTAGCATTTATAATCTGACAAATAAAAGTGTGTGGCAATGGATAGCATATAATTCAATGTACCATTATGATAACTAACTTATGACCATAAGATAATGTAAAATATGATTACTTAATTAAATGAATACCAAGAAAATATTCGAATTCTTAAAATAATTCTTTATTTATCTCCATGCAAAAATTATATGTTTTTTTCTGTTATTCTGGGTATCTCATGCATTGTAATGGGAAAATGAAACAGTCAGGACACACAAATTTTGAAAAAACAAGTTTAACAAAGTTTATTATTAACAATAAAATAAAATAAACAATTTATTTACAATATTTACATTGGATATCCTCAAGTTACACCATTCTACATTTTTTATTACTTAGTTATTAAACAATCTAAAATTTATTTAAGTCTTCATTCTGATTTAAAATAATAATAATAATAATAATAATAAAATATCATTTTATTTATCTCTTTCTAACTAAACTTATGATAAATGACATTTATTTATTTTTATTAAAAAAAATATATCCTATCCTTAAATATTATTTAAATATACTTTTCTTTCTAAAAAACATCCATAGAAACATACTACGGAAAAACATAAAAAATAACATCATGAGTATGGATCTTTTAAAAAAAATAAACAATTTTCACTTCGCAATGTTAAAAGATGTCATATAAAATATCTACTAATAATTTATTACTAGATTTTGTGGATATCGTTGTTTACTATACTATGTTTATTAAATATAACATATCCCCATTTAATATTCCTTTAATACTATATAGTTGTAATTACCAATATATTCCCTATTATTTAATAAATACAAAATTATACCTATGCTTATTATTTATATCGTTTTACTTTATAACATTATATTTTTTAAAAATATGCATAACTTATTTTAAAACAAAATAAAGCATTTAAAGTTATTTAAAATTTTAAAGAACAACTTTGTTTTATATACTTCATTCTTGAATTTTATTTTATTTCCAAAATAAATCCAAAAAAAACATATTTTATGATCCTTTTTCTTTTTTAGGATCCATTAGATTTCAATTCCAATTTATACAAATTCTACTTCTGCTAAGTAAATGAACTTATCTCATTCAAACGATAGCATATCTTAAACTCTAAATTATCTTTTTTTTTTTTTCAAAATATATCATACTGAACAATGTAGTTACATTGGAAATCTAGATAGCGAATAGATGAGTAGGATGGGAAACAAAACTAGAGTATAACTCATAGCATATATCAAAAATATCATGGCACAGTGTATCTATAAGAAATAGAGGCCTGACCTATTTTGTCCAAAGTCCTCCAATACTATTAATGATGTCAAGCTATTCCTTCAGCTTTATTAAAACATCAATACTTAAAGAAAAATAGACACTGTCCAAAATAAATATACAATTACAGGGCTTTGTTAACTTCATTGCACATCCACTAAGATTATAAAATATTCTTCATATTCCCTCATCACATCCTATTATAACATCATCTTGGGTTCATGTTTACCATAGTACTACCAAGCCACTATCTTATCATTATTTCCTAAAGATTTATCACATCTTATATTGACAAAATAACTATCTTGCACATTCAAAACAATAAATAAAATTCATTTATAATTAGTATGATCTCACTGATCCACAAGAAAAGTTTGCTTACTTCCTTATTCTATATTCTAAACCTTTACAAACTAATCATATAAATACTGAACATCCAATAATATGAAAGTTTTTTTAAAAAAATCACAGCAATATTTATTATCATATTGTTATATTACTAGTATAAAATTATAGTATGCATATTTCCAAAATAAATCCTAATCTCATAATTTTAAAAAGTGTTGTATAAAATGCATTTACATATAATTAAACATTTATACTTCCATTCATTATAATTCATAGGCAATCTAAAAAGAAAACAAAATACACATAATAAAATGTCAATATTCATTAACCATTACCAAGTGATATTAGCTTATTATCACCTATGCAGTCTTCGGTTTTCCATCAATTAGATACATTGCAATACATGAAAATACATTTATACTTTATTTAAATGTTCTTATTTAAACTATTAACTTATTATATTATAGGATTTTAATATTATCAATAAATTAATGTTCATGTTCCTACACTTATAAACCAGAAAATTTACATTTAAAATAAATTGTAATAAATGAAAATCATATTTACATAACTTCAGCTGAAAACGAATGTTTTTTATAAATCCGAATATTTTCATTTTCTTTCTCAAAAGTTTTTTTTTTTAAAAAAAAAAAAAGTTCTCTTCAAAGTAATTTTACAACCTCCCCTGTTGCTATGATGACAACAAGACAATACGTTTCCTGCAGTGAGTGTTGAACAAACTTCCGGTACAAAAATCTCAGGTTTTAAAATGAATAATAAAAAGAAATATTACGACGTCTTAAAAATCTTGAAAATTAAAGAAAACAATCACCAATCGACTCTGGAATAGTTAATAGAATAATAGTTTATGACTTCTATAGTCCAGAATGATGATTATTAAAATTATAATACTAAAAATAATCCTGTGAAGCTTCTATACTATAGTATTCCATATCTGCATATTGATGCACCATTTTCTGTTGGCTTAGCTTAAATTATCTGGATAAATTATTTGTACAATCTTAAACATTTCCATAATTCCATATTTTATTTATTAACATGTTCATTTTCTTTATAGGTTTCTTCTTCAAGGAAATTTATTGTTATTTATTACCTATTCAGAGGTTTTTCTTGTCTTAAATTATCAGCTTTTAAAACAATGTTATATATGCATATTAACCCTCTATATGCCTCAGGTTTTTATATAACATACGCTTTTCTAAATATTTCCATGAAACTTTTCTTACAATAATTTCTTGTAAATATTTTAAATGTTTCCTTCAAAAAGGATATAACATTTACTCTTACAATATGATATTTCCATAAATTTATTATAGAGTATACTTGTCTTATTGCTTATTAATACTGGACAAGATTATCTTGCTATATAAAATAATGTGTCTTTACTTTTAATCGGCAAAACAGTTTTCTAATGAGTTTCCCACACAATGTCCATAAAATTTATTTATTCATTTGAATAGTTCTCTTGTTCAATATTATTGAAACTGCATTAATAAATATTATACTCATTTTTAAAATATTATAAGTTGAATATGTTTTCCTTATGGGTATATCCATTTTATTATTGTGAAGTTATATATTAGACTTTGACGAATACTACTGACAATTAGACTTTAACATTAGCAAGGCATATTAAGTGAAGTTATTACTAATATTTTTATTTTACACTCTCTTTTGCAAATACTTTTAAAATAATAATAACCTATTAGTTTTGCAAATAAAATTGTACGAGAGCACTAAAAAATTGACTAAATAATAAAATTTAAAATTACTATCACCTTGATAGCTTCTGATATGATCTCTGCTACCTTTAATACATTTTTTAATCACCCACGATGCCCCCTGTGCAATCCGTATTTATATCTTAGAAAATACGTCATTCTATTGGTTGATTTTTTACTTTCGGTTTGATACCAAATTTGCATAATGTTAGAAACTTACACAAATTTCAAAATAAAAAACTATGATGTATTTTAACTTTAAAAAATATTACTTTTAGATCAATTATTATTTACTAAGTAGATTAAATATCTTTAAAATAACTTTTAAAACAATATTCAATAAATTTATCCCACTTTTAATATTTAATTTATCTATTTTTATTTTAACAAAATATTTAACTTTTTTATTAACTGTACTCATCTTTATTACATTATTTAAAACATTTTATACGATAGTTAACTTAATATTTAATATTTGCTTTTATGATAGGTAATAATTATATCCAATTCTATAATGCAATTTTACAATATTTTGAACTTTACTAATAAATACTAGCAAGCATGTGTGTACAACCATATATTATTATACAAATCACATGACTGATATAATCAATACAGACAGCATCCGATTTTCTGTCTGGGAATAAATAATAAATTGCAACACTTGTCGTATTTAATAAAATAATACAATAATACAAAATTTGGAAGAATAATTTAGAAAATATAGAACTAAATATAACTTTCACTGATATTAATTGTGATTATTAAATATAATTTATAAAAATAAATACAACATTTATTTAACTATAAGTTTAAAACTATTAAAATTGAACTTTTTAAACATTTATAGCTGTGTTATTTATTATGGCCAGCTTTTGCAACCATATGTAATAATATTTATAGCTTTACTTAACTATTTTAAGGTTATTCATTATACTTTTATGCGTTACGTATTTTCATTTAGCTTTAAACTGTACTTTAAGATATTATAAACAAAATATAACCAGCACATCAAGAGAACATATTCTAAAATTTAAAATTTTTAATAATTTACTGTGGTGAGCCAATTCTGACCTATAGAAAAGGGCACTATATATATATGAAAAGTAAATTACTGTTAACACTAACTGAAATAATTATAGAAAATATACAAACCATTATACAATTACAAATATCCAGTAACGCCCTCTACTTTAAACAGAGGGCGTTACTGGATATTTGTAATTGTATAATGGTTTGTATATTATATATATTAAGTTATTTTCTCCAAAAGCATTCCATCTAAGTTTAACTCTAAGATTAATTTCATAATTTATGTTTCCATCGCTATGAATAATCTCTGTTCAAAGTATTTATAAATGTTAACTTCTAACTTATCATTATCAATTTTTATTTTCTTTTTCTGAGAAAATCCATTGAACATTATTTTAGACTTTTTAGCATTTATTTTTACTCTCTGGTTTCTCATTTTAATCCACTAAGTATATTTTGTAAATTTGCTGTAAAAGATTTTGGATATATGGAATCATTCTGTCATAGATCTTTATCAATGTTAGCTTTCTTAGTGGCACTACTAATCTAATCACTACTGTTACATGTAAACAAATATTCTTCAGAATATAGCGATGTTTGGGGTTTATATCTTGATAGTTCAAAGCTTTAATCACTGTGAAAATACTTATGGAATCAAATGCTTTTTTCATAATTTACAAATCCAAAATAGAATGGCAACTCAATCTCATTGGGCCATTCTATAACTTTTTTAATACATAGATGTGATCCACTATGTTAAAACCACTTTTGAATAAATCTTCTTTTGATTGCTTCACAACAGATAAGTTGTAATTTTCTTCATAAAGATTTTGTATGAAGCTGATAAGTCATCATACCTAATAATTTTTTTGCTATATTTTTTGAAAATATTAAATTCCTTACAGCATTCTCCAATCTCCTAGTGTATATTTAATATTTAGAATTTGGTATATAGTTCTGCCAATATCATTTTCTGGACTTTTTTGTATTCTATAGATTTAATTGCATATGTCACTTTGTTCTTTAAAGATGTTGTAATTGTAATAGTACTTTCATAATATAATTTTTTTGTAAAACTCTTACATTTTATGTTATTTCTCTTTTTAATAATATCTTCCATTGTTTCTTTTTATTATTGAAATAACTTTTCCTTCAATATCAAGATGTTGTTTTATACTTTTGAGATGCTTATTCTCTTCTATAGCTTTTCTTGCCAATTTCCAGTTTTATTTTCTTGAATTATTAACTCATTTGTTTGCATTGCCAGTGTTCAATTTTTCTTTATAGAACATTTTTAAATATTTTCTTCTTTTTTTCCATATGATATTGTTTCATTTAAAAATTCATTTGGTTAATTGCTGCTTTTTGTACTAGCTATTTGCTAACAGTTTTTGATGAATATCAATTTTCTTCTTATTGGATATTTTAAGGTATGAATTTAAATTTATTGGATTTTTTTTTGTAGGTTAGGTATATAAACTGTTAATATTAGCTTTTTAAATAGTTTTCTTCTCTCTAGTTTTGCATGAATCCTTATCTTACATCTCATTAATTGATAATCTCTTCTTGTGATCATTACAATCTTAAAACACTATATTTTCTTATAGACAAAATATAATCCAATTCTGTTGTATTTTTATTTGGATATTTTCTTATCAATTTCTGGTTTGTTTGTTGTGTTTTTTTCAAAAGAAAAAAATATATAAATTTTAATAAAACTTCAATAAATTTAGTTAATAGCTGGTCAATTAAAAATGAATAAAAAATTATATAATAAGATAGTATATTTAAAGCTATATGAAGTATGTTTCTATTTATTTTGTAAATTATTATGTTATATAATCAAGTTTTTTAACTTTTTTTCAATCTCAATAACATAATTTTATTTTATTTACATTTTACTTTGTTATTATTGTTATTTTACTTCTATTATAGAACCATTAGATAGTGTTCTATTCACAATAATTGGTTAACATTAAAATAGATGTTCAACATTTGAGAAGAGCACAAAAATATACCCTGTACTTATGTTCAGTTATATATATATATATATATATATGTGTGTGTGTGTGTGTGTGTGTGTGATATTTTTGTTATTTAATAGAATTCATAATGTATAGGGATTTTTTCTTCAAATTACATAAATCTGTATTTTTTTCCATTTCTGTCACTATAACCAAATGTAATGATAGCACTTCATTTTTCAATCTAGCATTAAGATTCTCCCATGATTTATAATATTGTTTAATTAAAGGGGATTTGACACAGACTTTCAAGCTTTCTTCAGTCATCCACTCTATCTTATATAACCAATACACATAACTGATACATGTGAAAAAATAAATGATCTTCAATATATGTATTTCATTCTGAACCAGAAGTTATCAGTTGGTCTGGATCATCATCTCCCACACATATACATAATCAGTGTTTAGTTTAAATTAAGATAACAAATCTGAAAACTTTAAAAGACAGGCTTTAATCCTTTCCACTCTCCAACTCTTCAGTTATTCATACCATTAAAAACCTGATGATGAAAAATCGTGGATGGCTGAAGAGTTGGAGAGTGGAAAGGATTCAAGCCTGTCATTAAAGTTTATATATATATGCTATCTTAATATAAACTAAGAACTGATTATATATGTGTGTGGAAGATGATGATGTGGATCAAATGATGAGTGCTGGTTCAGAACAAAATACATATATTGAAGATCATTTATTTGTTTCACATATATGTAGTCATGTGCATTAGTTATATAAGATAGAGTGAATGTCTGAAGGGAACTTGAAAGTCTGGGTTCAAATCCTCTTTAATTGCATCTAGTTTAAGTATATACACTGTATCACTATTTAAATATTGTTTAATGTAATAAATGCATTTTACATATCTATAAAATATTGTGCTTCTACATTATTTATAAAGAGCACTTGTTACGGTTTTTCATTTGATATCTTTCATTAAGTTGAATAAATAATATAGCTATTCAGTTGGATGTGCCATCAATTTCCACAATGTTGTTCTTCCACTTTTTATTTGTAATGAAACTCACCCCACTTGTATTTCTAATATCTTTACAGTGTCTGTCTACTTTTCAAAACAATTGTTTCTTCATCTTTTCTTTTAAATTCACAAAATATGACAATGTCACCATTTAACATAGACAGCTCTTCTTCTGATTCATATGAAATTCTTTCTCTTTATAGTGATATTTCTTGATAGCTTACTAAATAAAAGATCATTAAATGGCAGCCAAGTATGCAATCAACAGATTCTTAGCACCCAATGTCCTCTTATTTTTCTCCTTCACTTTTTTTGCATATCTTCATATAATCATATATTATTTATAATACTTCACTCATATACACTTTAATGCAATTAATTTTCTTAAAAACTTCTTTATTTTCTTACAGTTTCAATTGTCCAGCAGTCTTCTTCAGAGCTGCATTAAAAGTGTATATGAATGAAGTATTATAAATAATATAGCACCCAATGTCTTCAGTCACAATTGCTAATTGGAGGATAATTTTCCAGCCTCCTGGAATAAAAGTCATAATTTAGTTTTGTCTGTCCTGATTATAAATATCTAAAGAACATAATACACATATATTCATCTTGCCTTCAAGATTATTATTGGTCTTAAACTCAAAGATAAAAATCAATAAACTCATCACACTGGTTCATGTGTGTCAGCTACCGTCCATCCACATTTATTTACCATATAAATAATCACTTAATGATAAGAATTGCAATGGCAAAACGTTTGTAGTTACAATGGTAATTTGCCCTGCTCAATTATTTTAAAACCTCAAAGAGAAATTAAAGATTCTCTTTTCAGTTAATAATAGTATTTATCTATCTCTTATTACGTTCTCTCTTTCGAAAAATACTTCCTTTATTATTAGATCACATAGTTTCAGTTTGCATTACAAGTATTAATTGTTTGCTGCATGGATAAATGATATCTAAAACATTGTCTAACTATTCCAGAGAATCATATATAAATACAAAGGATAATATAAACTACTCGAGGAATAATATTTCTATCAGTTTTTTAGATTGTGTAAAATTACTTCTTTCCTTCATTTTATTATTATTATTAATTTAGACTTGCATTTCTTCTAAAATTCTGAATAATAGACAATTTAAAAAATAAAGAAATAAAAGCTTCATTTTCTTAGTAAGTATTTTCACTTCTTATTATTATGATTTTTTATAAAATAAAATGCTCTTAATTCTCTTCTTTGATACAAATCTATACTTTTAGGATTATTTCATTTGTCATTCCTATAACGAAAATTATTTAATAAAACTTTTTTTAGGACATTTCTCTAAATTATTATATAACAAAATATCTTCCCTTTAATCTCTTGTTATAAAAAATCTACTTTTCCCTTCTAGAGTACATTTTACAAATCCATTAAGCCTATTAAATTTATTTAATATTTGCTATCTATCCATATGTACTGCAAATAATCAACACATTAAAAAAAAACTTTTTAAACTAATTACCCTTATAATCAATAACCATTTCCTCTACACAATTAATATAAACAATACCAATTAATATATATATATACCTATTATTCATCCCTCACTTTTTATAAAATATTATGAGTAAAATGCTTAGAATCTTCTAATAGTAAATGAAAATTTAATTACCTTGTTTTCCAATACAGTATATACTAATTCTTTAATCAAATAACCGTATTTGCCGGAATATAGAACACCATTTTCCCTCCTCAGAATACGCCTAAAATATGGAGTGCGTCTTTTGCGACTAGAATCAAAATTATGCGTTTAAATTTTACTCAGTCTGCTTTACATTAATATACATATATAAGGATTCTATTGCATTTTGTTTTTGTGCGAAACAAAAAAATGTTTATAAATATTTATAAAAACACATGTGTACAAGCATTCATGCATTTTGTACTTTTGTGAAATAAAAATATTTACAAATACACATGTATGTAAGCATGCATATACGCTATATATATATATATAGCTACATAACATAGTCATACTAATATATATATAGTCTCATAATTTTTAAAAATATATTTTAAAATTAAGTGGTCAAAGTATATAAAAAAAAGTTATCTCAGAAATATAAATCTATCCACAAAGTAACTAAAATACATTTAAAAAAATAGACAATCTTCAAAATGTTTAACTCTGGAGATGAATTTCTGGGTTTTGAAGATAAAGATTAATAAAAGGTACCTTACATGTTTTGCAGACATAAATAATTATAACAATAGTACAGTAAATTATTATGTAAATTCGTGAAAAATGTAGACAATGATTTTTTTCGCTAAATTGTGCATAAAAACGGGGGGGGGGGTGCAACTTATATGCCGCTGAATGCTATATGCCAGTAAATATATATTGAAATAAAAACAATAATATTATCATTAATCTCAGCACTGACTGATACATATTTTTAATATCTAAACCACCATTCATTCAATTATCTTCTATCTTAAATTTAATACTCATATCAAAAGCTTCAAAAGAAAATGAAATAGTATGATTACTAAAAATAACAAAATCTTTTAAAAATTTATAAGAAACTTTGGTAATCTTATCAACTACACTCGACCCTTACTGAATAGTATTATATTTAGTGTTTAATATTTCTTTTAAAGCAATGATTTAGATATATTAGTATTCGTACATGTATTTGTAATGAAAAGCACACACATATTACATAATAAAATGTTATGTAATTATTTAATTGAATCGACATACATTTCTCCTTGAACAATGATTTAAAATTACAATAAATTGTTCGATTTGGTTATTTAGTCAGTTCAGAAGTCTAAATATTATTACTTTTTTTTTTTTTTTTGTGCGTGTTAAATAAAAATGTCAATTAAATTGTTATTTATGAGAGTGCTAAAATAGTTAATATATATGTCTTATTTTTTTTTTCGTTTTGAAAAAAAAAAAAAAAAGGAAAAAGTTCTTCAATGTTTTGAGTGATGTAAGAACTAATGAAATTGACATTATTTATTACTTAATGTGAAAGAGTGGGGTGTTTTTTTTTGTTTGTTTGTTTGTTTGTGAATAGTTGATATTGCAAGCTGATTATACAAACACTTGGTTAATAGTCTTAATGTTAATGATACTGTAACTGGCTACCAAGCAAAAAATTAAAAAATTACGTAAACCTAAGGTTGTTTTGTAACAACTTTTTTTTTCTATGGAAGTAGAACAAGTAATAATTAATTATTGTATTGAATTGAATTACTATTTTATAAAAATAATTATAAAAAATATTATGAAATACGAAATATTGTATTTAAAAAAAAGTAAGGATTATAGTTTATGTTTCTAATTTTTAAGAGATTAGAATAAATGTTTTTGTAATTTAACGGAAAATATTAATCTTTAGAAAAATTGTTGGTGACAAAATAAGAGAAAAATCGGTCATGAGATAATAGATGCCATCATCGTAATAATGAATGAGTAATAGGTCATTCTGGAGAAGGCTATTTATATAATCTTATGTTTTACTTGGTTGCCCCAAATAATAATTTAGATAGTTTACTCATAAGGTTTTGATTTGTGTTCGACATCGAGTAAAATTTATTTGTAAATTTTTGAAATGATTTTTTATTATTGATTAGTTGGGCTATAATATTAAGATAGTATTTTAAATGATTCCATTAAATGTATATAAAGAAAGACTTGGAATCGGGCGATCCCAAGATTGATTTGAATGCTCGCTGATCTGGCGCTCAAAATTCTTATGAACTCCTGAGAAATAAAGCCATATGTCTTTTTATATATATAAGCTTGAAAGGCTGATCTTTAGTTTATTACAATTTATAAACATAGTGCTATATAAAATAAATGCCTCATTTACATATGTTTGGTTTCATTTAAGAATGACGTTTCGTAAATTCTAGATAATTTTGTGGGAGTCATTCATTCAGACATAGTAAAAAGTAATTTAAAGTGAGTGGTTTATCCTCACGCTTTCATTTCCAGTTCTTAAGATTTGCCCATATATAAGCATTTGGATTGAAAGAATAGATGGATTCATTCTATTTTTTCGAAAAGACTTTATCTTGTGTTGGAAGTGAAAGTATTCATTTATTAATATTAATATTCATAAAAAGCGCATGTACGTTAGCTTGAAAGGCTGATCTTTAGTTTATTACAATTTATAAACATAGCGCTATATAAAATAAATGCCTCATTTAAATAATTACTATTGTAAATTAAAGTTAATAGTATACAAAATAAATTAATAATGATTGTTGAAAAATTGATATATTATAAAACTGGGTGCCTACAATTATTTCCATTGTATCTAAAATTAACATTATGCAAAGGTAATTCCCACCAAAATTTTCTTTTTCTTATTATCAATATTTGTTAGTAATGCTATATGTTTTACAACTACATTACCATTAGTTATGCTAATTCTTATCTTTTATATTGGTCTACACCTAAAAGAGTCAATATTACTTAGAATAAAAAGGTCATTTAATATATCAAAATATAAATTTGATATTGGAAATAATTTCAGATTACTGTATTTTATTATTTGACAAATAGCTGATAATTGTGGATGAAGACTTCTATAACTAATCAAACGTTGGTGGCCTAGTGGTTAACATTTTATTATTTGACAAATAGCTGATAATTGTGGATGAAGACTTCTATAACTAATCAAACGTTGGTGGCCTAGTGGTTAGCATAGCTGCCTTTTAAGGAGCTGGTCTGGGTTCGCTTCCCGGTCAATGCATTTGATGTATGGAAAAATAGACTTCTATAACTATTAACTGAAGAAGAATGTTCTTAGTGTTATTTTTTTTATTGACTATGAATATTTGGTCATGGTCTTCCCTTCTTCTTTACCATCATTTTTTTTCTGAAACATTTAATGGCATGAATGTATCTTAAAATATCCTTTTTAAACATTAGTGCTTCTCAAATTAGAGAGGAAATCTTTTATAATATTGTATTGATATTTTTTGTTATGTCTGTTTTTTTCTAGCAAAGATTTTGAATTGGTATATACTTATAGTTAACTTTTTCATTTAATTAGTCTTTTGTTTCTGAGAGTTTTTAATCTCTGCTTTAAGTCAGTAAATCTTGATTGCAAACACATATTCTTCTTAGCTAGAAAAAAAAATAAAAGTTTAAAATTAAAATTTATTGGATTATATTTTAATGAAGTTAATATTCAAATAAATATTGAAATAATAATAGTTAATATTAGATCAATGAAATAAATTTATTCATCTTCTGAAAAGCTTCAAAAGATGGGATTAATAGAAATTGCACTTCAAAGGATATTGTCTGCTCAGATCTTTTTTTTTTTTTTGCTTTTTATATGGGATTGTAAGGTGTATTAATGATAAGATATCTGATTTATTCATAAGTAGCTAATATTTAGAACAAATTAAATGTTTCTATATATATATACAGGCCATATATAGAAAAATTATGTTAAGCAGATTGAAATTTTTTTTTCCTTGAACACTTATTGTATCACAGTAAACAAACCCATTTCCTTTTTTCTCCTATACCTTTTACCAATCTACAATAATCAAATTATTTTCCCAGCACCAATTTTTTTTTTACCTAATTCATTTTAATACACTGTACAGGCTTACACACACCTGCACATATATAATGTAATATATAAGGAATTCGAACTCAGACTTTCACATGACCTCCAACTCTCCATGCCATCTCATATTTCTCACCATCTGTTTGATTAGTTTCAATATTCTATTTTCATGATTTTTATTCTCGTCATCAAAACTTAAATACAAAATCAAAAAAAAAAAAATTACTTCTTTCACTTACTTTTTCTTTATAGTTTTGTCACTCTCCATATAGTTTTTTAATTCTATTCAATATCCTGTACCTCAAAAATAAGTGTTCATTACTTTTCCTTTTATCTCTACACAAATCATATCTATCCATTTTTGTTTGTTTCCCTTAGTATTTTATTTTTACAACAAATAACAATAACTACTTTCTAGAGGTATTATTTATTTGCTCAAACTCTCTTCATTTTTTATGGTTATACAATTCTCAATTATTTAATTTCATTGGTACTTAGTTTTCATAATTCGATTTATTTTTCTATAATTAATTTATTTATCCTCTTTTCCTATTTTTCATAATTATGTATCTATTATGTATTTTCAACTCATTTAACTCATTTTTATATAATAGATAGAAATAAATTTCTATATATTAATTTTGCAAATTGTACAACTTTTCTAACCCATGAGTTTATTTTTGCTGCATAATCCAATTAAATACTATTTTTATGTTTCAAAGGATTTTATTGATTAAATATTACATTTTTTATATAAAATTATTTAGAATAGCAATACAATCTGAAATAACCTTACAATTAATGGTATATTGAATTATATATAATAATATGTATTTCATATTTATAAAATCAAGATGCAATTAATTTATAAAAATAAGAAAAATAATGTTATCCTTAGTAGTGCTTCTGATAATTGGAGATAGCATGCTAGTGTCTCATATCCTGCTACATTAAGGACAAGGTATCAGAGTAAATATTGTGTGTGGAAGTCTTTTAATTTCTTGCTCCTAATGATTCTAATTTAATCCAGAAAATATTTTGGTGTTTCCTAAAATCATTATCATATTTAAAAAATGTGTCTGGTACATTAAAGTGCATACAGAATAAATATTGAACTCTAATTTCAGGGAATACTTCCTTTGAAAATGATTTAAATAAGGTTTGTATTTTGCAATCAGGTGGAGTTTGGAATACATTTGAAATTTCTAATTGGATGCTTTCAAAAGTCTGACATTCAATAAATATGTGAAATTGAATTTATGTGTCTCTATGATAGAGCCCTCTTTGAGAAACAACATTTATGCAGTATCTTTTATATTTATAAAAATATAACACTATTTTTATCAATTCATTTTTATTCTTATAATAATTTTTAGTAAATCCTTATCTATTTTTTGTCTTCATCTCAATTTTTTACATTTTTTCAACTGTCCAGATAATTTTTGGTTTGTTTCATTTAACAATATTTTTTGGTTTTTGAAAATAGTATCACGATTTTCATTTTTTAGTTTAATCTTCCCATTAATTATTAATATTTTAGATTTTTTCCTTCTGAAATTTATCCCCCCCCCCCCTATTTCTGCACCCATTTTATATTTAACTTTATTTAAAAATATATATATATCCACAAAAAAAGAGATCTGCTATATTAAGTATCCTCCTAGTTCCCACTATGTGAATTCTCACCTTTATTCTTTCTCTATTTATCTTGACCCCAATTCTTTTAGCACTACCACATGAACATCGAGAGAATTAATTCAACAAATAGTTTTCTTTTTAAATTAAAAATATATTTTATCCTGAATAGTGTTCTTGTTGTTATATAAACATGTTATTAATAAAATTAGATTATACAATAACACTAACAAATATTCATAGAATGTAATTATTTTCAAAAATGTTTTACAATATGAAATATCTTACAAATTAAAATCGAAAGATATCAAGCTTTGGTAGTTGAGTGGTCAGCACAGCTGCCATAGCAGTTTTTGTGGGTTCACTTCCCGGCCGATGCTTTGATACATGAAAAAAAAAATTAAATTCGAAAGATTATCTGGTTCTTGAGTATAATTCAACTGATGACGTATTACCCTGAAGGCACATCGGTCTAAAGTTGCGATTTTTAAGATAACGTCTCCAAGTGATCTGCAGACACATTTAGTCGCTAAAATGTGTCCGCAGATCACGTGAACATGGCACGTTAAAAAACGCAACATTAGACCGATATGCCTTCAGGGTAATATGTCATCGGTTGATCACGTGGTAAAAAACAAAAAAACATGGCAAAAATATAAAAATTTTAAAAAAATTTAAACATAAAAAAAAGAAAAAAAATGTAACGCAGGTCACGTGATAAAAAACAAAAAAGAAAGGCAAAAATCTGACGCAGGACAGGCAAATAGTAAAAAAATAAAAATAAAAATGTACATGCATGTGTCAAAATAATTTAGAAAAAACTATATTATAATTTATAAAACCACCCTATATTATGCTGAATTATAAAAAAACAGCACGTAGCGCTGGAGTTGGCGGGGGGGGGCCTTTGTGTTTTTGACAAGCCATAGGCTTGGCATACACCTATACCTTGTATTACTCTCATAGCTGTAATTTTTATAATTGCCCATGAATTTAAAGAAAAATAATTTTCTGTATGATATAATTCAGAAATTAAAAATTGCCGATGAATTTACGAAAAACAATTTTCTGTATGATACAATTCAGAAATTAAAAATTAAATTAAAATGTAATTCAATTGTAGAAATATTAACAAAAAATTTTTGTAAATTTTAAATAAACAGCTAAATTAAAAAGACGCGATTTAATGCAAATCTGGTATTAATGGCGTCATTTAATGCAAATCTGATATTAATGGCGTCACACCCTGTAATTTTTATAATTGCCGATGAATTTACGAAAAATAATTTGAGAATTGTAGAAATATTAACAAAAAGTTTTTATAATTGACGATGAATTTACGAAAAATAATTTGAGAATTGTAGAAATATTAACAAAAAGATTTTGTAAATTTAAAATAAACAGATAAATAAAAAACCACCCTATATTATGCTCAATTATAAAAAACAGCGCTTAGCGCTGGAGTTGGTGGGGGGGGCCTTTGTGTTTTTGACAAGCTGTAGGATTGGCGTACACCTATACCTTGTATTACTCTCATAGCTGTAATTTTTATAATTGCCCATGAATTTACGAAAAATAATTTTCTGTATGATATAATTCAGAAATTAAAAATTGCCGATGAATTTACGAAAAATAATTTTCTGTATGATACAATTCAGAAATTAAAAATTAAATTAAAACGTAATTCAATTGTAGAAATATTAACAAAAAATTTTTGTAAATTTTAAATAAACAGCTAAATTAAAAAGACGCGATTTAATGCAAATCTGGTATTAATGGCATCACACCCTGTAATTTTTATAATTGCCGATGAATTTACGAAAAATAATTTGAGAATTGTAGAAATATTAACAAGAAGTTTTTATAATTGACGATGAATTTACGAAAAATAATTTGAGAATTGTAGAAATATTAACAAAAAGATTTTGTAAATTTAAAATAAACAGATAAATAAAAAACAGTTTACCGGAATAAATTACGAAAAATAATTTTCTGTATGATACAATTCAGAAATTAAAAATGAAATTAAAACGTAATTCAACTGTAGAAATATTAACAAAAAATATTTGTAAATTCAAAATAAACAGATAAATAAAACACTTTACCCGAATTAACAGCTCAAAAAAGTAACTGTGATGCCGTGGATAGCAAAATCACAATAGACAGAAAAATCAAAAAATTTCCCAAACCTCTCTACGAATTTTAAATCTCGCGAGTGAAAAAAAAAAAATTGACTCTCTGATGGATTAATCATGTCAGTCACTTGGTTACCATGACAATGTTGTCATGCAAAAAACGTCAATGTCTACCGGAAGGGAAATCGGTAAGTCAAAAACGTCATTGGTTGAATTATACACAAGTACCGATTATCTTAAGATTTTTTAAGTCATCTAAATTTTGCAGATGATTTGAATGTTTTTTTTTTGTAATAATGCTTCAGAATTTTGGAAAATATTACAAGAATTCTCAGAAAAAGCAAGAATTTTAGGGCTAAAAACAAATATTCAAAAATCTAAATTAATTTCAATGGCTTATTCAAAAAAAATAATGGTAATAAATTTGAAGAAGTTAACAATTATAAATATCTTAATCAGATTATTAATGCAAACGACATTATAGAACAATATTATAAAACTATATACATTGTACACATATCAAGAAGTGCAAAAAAACACTAAATATCATATAATTCTTGAAAAACTTCCTCTAAGAGTTTACTTTATACGGTAAAATGTATAATATGACTCTTCAAATATCAAGGAATCAATCTAATTGCAGTATATTATATTGAAACTAATCTGCCCTTATATTCAGCAGAGAGAGAAAGTGGCTACTCATTCATATCATTACATAAGTGTAAGATATAGAGGCTATCACAAAGCTGGTATACCTGAAAGAAAATAAGCTTACCTTGCAATATTTTTAGTTCTTAGATCAAAATGATTTGTACAACTATCAATATTGACCTTCCTTTAATTTCCAAAATAATTTAATTTCCAGTATATAATCTCTATTAAGTAATTAGATTTCAGCTAGTTCAAAATATATTTAATTTATTAAATATAATACTTAATTGAGATTTTCACTAAACTCTGAAATTATTGTTTGAATAACAGATTTCTATATGCAAATATTTAAATTGCATTCTATTCACAATTAAAACATTTTAGAGGAGATTTAAACCCAAACTTTCAAGCTCTCCTTAGTCATGCACTCCATCTTATACAACTGATATACATGGCCACAAGCATGTGAAAAAGATAAAAGATCTCCAATATATGTATTTCATGTTGAACCAACACTCATCAATTGGTCTGGATTATTATCTCCCACATACATATATAATCAGTGCCTGGTTTATATTAAAATAGAACATCTTCAAACTTCAATAGATAGGCTCCAATCTTCTTCACTCTCCTACTCTTTGTCCATCCATATCATTGAAAATCTGATGAAAGCATGTTCAAAATCCTTGTTTGTCAATTTTGTTGTTATACCCATGTTGACCATAAGTCATTCTAGCCCTCATATGCAGGTCTTAAGATTGTTAAAAGGTTTCAAAAAGCTTGTATTAATTTTTAAGATAAAAAACCAGGTTCAAACCCTATATTTTGATTTGTTGTTACTGAAATCAAATCTAAAATATTTTAGTTTATTTTAAATCTTTACACATAGTATTCTAGTTAAATATTATAAATTTATTTGTATAGGAAAATGTTCATGAAAGTACTAATTAAAGATAGGATTTTAAAGTGACAGATAGGTGAATGGTGAATGACTAAATAAATATTATATTTAACATTTGTTTTAAAATATTATTTAATGTTTAGTTTTTTTTTTAAAAAAAGTCTATTCTGAGCAACTTGTCTAGATTAAACTAATAATGAATAAATATATTATATATTATATCTAATATTTGTTTTATTTTCAATATAATGTAAATTTCAGTTTTCAATATTTTTGTTTCATTTTAATGTTTAAGTAATTATTTTATTTATAACAAGGAAGTGTTTTAAATTAATTTTAGTTGTCTAGACAAAGTTGATTTTATTTTTAAAATATGAATAAATAATTAATTTTTCATTGGTATCTTTTCCTAATTATATTAGATCAAGAATTTGAACTAATCAAAAGTTTAATCAAAAGTTTTGTAAAGTGATCACATGGCTGCTAGTATAAATATGTGAAATGGACATCTGACCACATTCTTCTTCATTATTATTTTTACTCTTCTTTTCCCTCTTAAATCAGTTTAATCTTTTAGCAGGTGAATTTTAAAAACTCCAGTTAAATTTTAAAAATGTAATTTTTTACAAATTTTATTATTTCTTAGCTTAAGTATGGTAGGCTAAATTACAATATTTAGGCACAATTATCTGAATTTAAACACCAAAGTAACTGAAACCTTCATTTTCCAGACAGCTTTAGTGGTGATATCATTTAATTATTACAATATTTAAAATGTTAATCTTCAAAATTTTTGTACTGAGAGGCTTAGTAAAGAACTTTTAATTCTTAGGTTAAAGACTATATATTTTGCTATGGTGAGTATATTTTATCAGATGTTTAAAGAATTTATTTAAGTCTACAGAAGAAATATTTAAATTAATAATTTTATACTTCATTGGGAAAAATGTATTTGTTCTTATTTAAATGAAAGTCATTATATTGTTAACTTATGACAGCACAATTAAAAGAATTGAATTATTATGATTTTTTTCCTCATGAAAAAAAATAATTTTCTGAAGGTAGGGTAATAAAACAATCAACTTTCCATAAACTATATAATAAACATGTAAAGTGTAACTTTTCCACTTTGTAAAATCAAAATATAAAATATACTTGTGAAAAGACTATGTATTTGATTGAATTTAAATGATTTATTGCATTTTAATTATTTTATAACCCCTACAAAAATATTTGACTCCTGTGACCTCTTTCTCTCCCCAAGCATTGCTACGGAGACCACTATAGTTATGAATGTAACATTTAAAATAAATATTTTTCTCCTACAGATAGTTTATAATGTTGGATGAATATATTTTAATGGAAGTATTTTACTATAAAATATTTCTTTATTACAACAAATTAAGATAATTTCTTTTAATAGATTATTTTTTTGGAAAAACCTGAGTTTAAATATTAAGGAGATATTTATTGGAAATTAATGAACATTTATCATACTTTAAATCCATGGATGCTTACTTAATGAATGGCCATAAATTTATCTTATTATTTTGTAGCATAATTATTTGAAATTTTTATTAAGGGTCACTAGAAAGTATTTTTATCTTTTAGACTTTATATTTTAATTATATTGCATTTTATATTGGATATATTTGCTGACCACAAGATTTTGTTGCCAAATGATCCTGTTCCTATTTCAATTTAATTGTTTATTGGAAGAACAAAACAGAAGGACATCATTTAATTTAAATGGTAAAAAGTTAAATTTACTTGTATTTATGATTTTTACATATGTTTTATTTCAGATGGATATTATTATCATATTGTATTTGATATATTTTTAAAATATTGTAAGTTTAACTTTAAATTCTCAGAATAGCAATTTTATCATATTTGTATATTTTAAAATAGTATATTTTTCTTTTTACATATGAATTATTTACAAAAGTATATTGTTATGCTGTAAACTGAATAAGTATATATATGTTTCTAATAATTATTTTATGATTATTTATTGCCTAATGTTAATGGTGTCATATTTAGCAGTAATTATTATCTATCATCTTTCACATCTGTTAACTATAGTATTTTGTTAGAAATAGTACATTTAGTACCTCTATTTAGGAATACTTATTTATGCCAGTATATTTAAAGATGATAGTGTTAGTCTCTCATTATTATTTTGCTACCTTATTTTTTAAGAGATGGTAGCATTGTCTCTCTTATTATTGTCTTGCTAATGTATGTATGCTCATATGCATATATTTTTGGAGATAGTAGCTTAGGCTCTTTTATTTTAAGGCAATTCCTATTTATTATTTTGTCCTCATGTGCATTGTTATTATTTTTCCTGACCAATGATGAAGACCTAGATCCTTTATTAGCCCTCAAAATATGTATTTTTATTAGTTACACCATCATACTTTTCACTTTACTTTACTTAACTATTTGAATATAGATTTTGTTTATAGTTTGTAGTATGTTTAGTAAAAGCATGTGTAATATTATACTATGGCTTTACCTGGCATTTTGATTATTTTATCAAGGTATTAAGGAATTTCACCCTTTACCTCTATAGCGTTCTTGGTTGGCTTAAATGTGAATAAATCATTGTAGATTAGTAAAACCTATATTTGAGCTTTGCTAATAATGAGGACAAAATACAGTAAATAATTTTAAAATTTTAAAGTGCATTTAAGCATAAATTAAACAATATACATCTGTCTTATCATTTCTTCATTGCTGGATTTGTAAGTCATTGTTATTATTGAGTATGTCAAATATTCATAAAAAGGGAAACTATTTATATAAAGGCTATTATCATTGCATGAATGCATTGATAAGTGAAAATTTTTAATAATTAAGCAACAGAAAGTTTATTTTAGTCTATTGGATTATTTTTGCTTAATCAAGTTGATTTTTTTTATGAATCATGATGTCATAAATTTTGAAATAGTGACATTATGAAAGTCTTTGGCTATGTGGATTCAGAATATATTTAGTATTTGCAATTTTGTATTTGTTTTTTTTTTGTACAATAATATTTGTTTTTGTTATTTAAGAAATTTCTCATAGTTGTTTGTTCACATCATTCCACCTATCACCCAGAAATCATTTCACTTATGAACCAAAAATTGAAGTAATTATAAATATTATAAATTATTTTTAAGTATATTTACTAAAAGTTTACATGAACATTGAAGCTAATAAGAATCACCTTATTGCAATATTTAAATATTAAAATTACATCTAAGAAAGATATATTTTGCTTCATGAAGAAACTAATTTGATTTGCTTATTTCAAATCACTGTACATGTTTATTTTAAAATCATTTCATATTTGAAAGTCATATTTAATAATATATAATAAAATTTAATTTTAGCAGAACTTAGTTCATATTTAGATGTTCCAAGAAGATTTATTCTAGGATATTTAGAATGGCTATGAAATCCCCTACTCAATCTTAATATGTGAGTGTAATTCTAGCATATCATGTTTTATTTAATTTAGTAATAGTGTTGTTATTCTCATAATTGTGATAAGACATTAGCTTAGAAGAAGAATATGTTTTATATATTTATTTACTAAGATTCCATTCAATATTGAATAGATCTAAAGAGTCAAAAGAATTTATTTTATAAGTAAAATGAGATCATCTTACCCTGAGATATCCTTAAATTTAATTTTAGTGAATCATATTATTTAAAATTTATTTGTATACTGTAGAAATTACATTCAAAAGATAGATCTTATGAGGCATGGATTTTAAGAAAACATTTCTAAATATTATAAGAATTAAATATATATTTTATCTGCTCATGGCAATGAAATACTGAAGAGATAGATTAAATGATAATTGTAGTAAATATTGGTAGAAAAAAAAAATTTAAATGTAACCTCAATAATGCATATGCTCACAATATTAAGGGTCTTATTGGTACTAGAATGAGTTGAGATTTGTCCTCCTCTTGAGTTATTAAGAATGTTGCTTTGTATTTTTATAATATTTTATTATAAATACTTACCCCTGTAGCTTTCTATTGTAACATAGGAATTTATATTATAAACTTATTGAGATTAGCTATTGCATAAGATTTTAGCTTACACATTATGTAGTATTGTTGTTTAGCCAAGGTTGAGTGTATTTTCCATTATATTTGTAAATTGAAGACAGCCAACTGTATCTGAATCAGTTGTTTATATTCTCATGTTCATATGTTACAATTTGGTGCCCAAATGCATGTCTCAATTACATATAATTATCCAATTAAAGTGGCCTTTGATTGGATATAGGGCCCAGATAAATGTGTTATTGACTAGATTTACAGAATTATGTTAATTAGGTATCTTATTGTTATGCAGTTATAATATATTGCAATGATCAGATCTTCATGCCACAATCAAATTAATAATTATATTACTCTTATTTATATTGTTGTAATGAAAATTGATTATTTGATCAATTTCACAGTGATCCCAATTATAAGTTTAAAGTTTGTTAATACAAATTTGAATTGCTTATTGCCGGCAATTGCTATTTTTAATTATTTTATTAAGCATAAAGTGATGTGTACTCTTAATTAATATTATATGTTGAAATTGTAACAATAAATTTCAAGAATAAAATATTTTTAAAATTTCTGTAGATGAAATGAAACTATCTTATAAAACAATTTATTTTGGTGTTTAGAATATTTAAAGTTGCTAATCTATGAAGTGCTTGTTGTGAAGATTTAAGTGCTTTGAGATTGACATTTGGGATTTTTTTTATATAAAATATGAATGATTTTGAAATAAATGTTGATGATTTAAGTGTGATCCAAGAAATATTGCCCTCTGATACCCAGTATATTGATTTAGACATGATCAACAAAATGTTGATATGGAAGAAACCCAAGTTGGGTCATGCCCTAATTTATGAGATCCAGTGCTTCTTGACTTTCTGAAATGTATAATAGTCAATTTAAAATTCAGAATAATTGTAATGATATGAAAGAGATGAAAGAATCACTTAAAAAATTTGATACTAAATTTGAAATTCAGAATAATGAATTAAAGAGTCATCTCAAGATAAATCTTTAGAATTCTTGAAAGAAGAGACTGTGGCTGTTTTAAATCATAGATTTGAAGCCATGAAATTAAATTGTAAATTGGTGACGTTTGACTCACATCAAAAGTTAGATGGCATTAGAGATTGTTTGCTACAATATCAAAGTGAATCTGACATTAAATTTAGAAATTGAGGGGCCTAAAATAGAGAAAACTAGTGAAAAGTTATTTAACATATTATAGACATGAGCAATAAATGAAAAATATTGAAATTTAATCTAATTAAGTAGTTGAAAATTTTAAGCTTGCGCTAGAGTATTGTTTTAGTGAAACAGATAAAAAAACATGCTGAGTTGAATAAAGATATTGAAAAATGCCAAGAGAATATGTAGATAAAATTATTGGAAGTTGAGCAAAATATACCAATTACTTTAAGTATGCAGGAAAAGCAGAAAATGGTTGATGTGATGCAAGAATCTAAATCAGAAATAAAAGAAATTAAAAATTTTATGGTTTATTTAGGCAAAGCCGTAAACAGATACAAAAAGATTTAACAGACATACATGGTAGGATTGATGCTTTGCCTGATCATGAAGTAGATCAGAAAAATGATTTTATTCAGCAAATGAACAAATTTAACCAGGAGCAAAAACAATATATCGAGTTTTTGTTTGATAATATGAGGTTAAATTTTAAGTCTGATAATGTTAATGAAAAATTTAAAGAATTAAAGAGATGTGAAGGAACAAAATGTTGTTATCATTAGAAATAATCACAAATCAGTAGATAAAGTTGAGGCAGAAACCAATATTAAAAAGCAGTTTTCCTTAGATTATGTTACAGCACCTAATGTAACTATGTCTCAGTAAGAGGTTTAACCTGAGAATAATAATTTTAAAGTTTAGGCTTTCACTGTGGTGAAAGCTAAAAATAGCAACTCAATGGTGCTCAAATTTCTTAAGATTAAAAATTTTCAGGGCAAATACTTGAGAAAATCTATCAGAGTATTTTCAAAACCTGAAAGAATTATTTGCATTATGTCATCTTCTGAAACAAAAGAAATTGCTATTGTCAGCAACCATCTTTATGTTGCGGCTAAAGTCTGGTGACAATCTTTCTTTATGAAGCCTCAAACATATGGGGATTATAAGTTTTTAATACTGTCTAGTTTCTGGGGAGAGGACTGTTAGGATAATATATGATATCAGGTGTCCTAGGAGAAGTGTAGCACACAAAAAGTGGCTATACAAAATTCTTCAGAGGGCAAGTGGTCAAATTAAAGACCTTAACTGCCTTACCTTTGTCTGAGAACCAGATGGTTAGAATATAATCTTCCAAAATATAGAACAAATTTTGATCACAGCAGATCATTATACTGTTGAAGATGTGGTTGAAATTCTAAAGCCACTTGAGACCAGTGAGAGGAACATGGTAAGTTAAAAACAATTAGGTAATCCCCTTGTCCTTTGAATAATTTGAGTGTATCTGCTATGCAATGCCAAAATAGCAGAAAAATGATTCAAAGTTGATTATATAGTCATAATTCTGTTCATTTTGCTAGAAATTGTTTGGCATAAGAGCCAACCTAGGTTCAAACTTATAAAGTTGATCCAAAACAACCATCTACTAGTGATGTATAAACTATACTCAAGGTAATTATGAAAGACAAATCTAAAGTTGGTGCATCAAACTAAGTAGAACCTTCAAGAAAATTTCTTCACTGCAAGGCCCTAAATTTTCAGAAATGAGGGACAACATGATGTGGCTAATGAATACAATAGATTTGAATGTTGATTACTTAGAACCATATAGAGTAACTGAGTCCACCTATTTTGTATAATTTCTCTTTTATCAAATTGTCTGTTATGGGTATTAATATAGATAAATTGTTGGATGCTGAAAGTCAGACATCTATTTTGTCTGAAGATACTTATAGTAAAATAAGTAATATTGATCAGACAATTTTTTCTCTGCCAATAAAAACTAATCATGAAATGCTAGTAAATGGAAAGAGAACTAAGCTTTCAAATAAACAACTCTTCATTAATTTAAAAATTAATAAATCTGAATTTGGGCATGTCTTTTAATTATGCATGGCTTAATTCATGAAGCCAGAATTGAATCTAAGTTCATGAATCTCAACAATTGTTTTATTGATTATGATAATAAAGTTTTCAAATGTCAAAAGGAAATTTGTCCTTTTATTGTAACTTTTGACAGTCAGCCTAGTCAATTAATGTGTGCACAAATATTAACATTTGATATAGATATTAAATTTAAGTTAGATGGTTCATGTATTATTGGAAAAGAATACTACGAACAATTCTACCAATTCTTGTACAAAAGTGTTCCCTCCAAAATTTCAGGTATATTAAAAGGGTATACCCATAGGATTAAATTAATTAGTAATGAACCTTTTCATCAGTCTACATATCCAATATCAGTATCAGGCAGAAGTCCAATAACAGATAGATAAAATGTTAGAATGGTTTATTATTTGGAAAAATGCCCTCCATCTTATGTTAATCCTTTAGTTGTTGTAAAGAAAATGATGGAACTGTGTTTGCCTAGGTGCCCATGTGATCATTCACCATACTATTCCTGAACGTATCATACCTTACCGATACATGTATTGCTAATCAAGTTTAAAGACAAGAACATATTTTCAACATTTACCATTTCATAAAAATGATCAAAAATATACAGCATTTTGTTATCATGGCTAATCATTTGTGTTTGAAAGCATGCCCTTTGGTTTAATAAATAGTAGTTTTTGCTCAAATAGATGTCTAAATATTGTTTTCTTTAAATAATTAAAAGACATTTTGATTGTGTATGTGAATGACATTGTTTTCCACGAACTTAGTTGATCATTTAAAACATATATGTTTATTCCTATATGAGTGATCATTAAACAATATAAAAATTAATTTGGAGAAATGCATTTTAGCTGCAAAAGAAATCACTTTCCTTGGTCATTTGATCAATGAAGAGGGGATTGAACCCCATCCAGATAAAATTGTAGATATACAAAGCTTTTGTGTGCCTAAAACATAAAAACAATTGAGATCATTTTTGGGACTGTGTAATTATTATCACAAATTTTACAAAAATTTTGCTTTATATACACTTAATTTTTCAATTTTACTTAGAAAATCTAAAAGTTGGAAGTGAACTCTAGAGCATACTTCTGAATTTAACAAAAAAGAAAAAGAAATCATAAAAAAAAAAGAATATTATTAATGATAATAATACTAAATTCACAGATGAAGATTGATGAACTTAAAGGAAATGAGTTGAACAAATAGACAAAAAAAAAAATTTATATATTAGAATTATTTTTATTGAATATCAGGAGATAAAAAGCATTTTTGCAAAGATTTAATTTGATGATTAAGTCATGAGGTCTAGATAATGTCTGAATTATTACCGCTTTTTGAAAAAAGTAGTTGAAAAACTTTCAATGTCAGTGGGATGTTAATGACTTATGATATAATTATATAATACAAAGTTATTATTATTTAATAACATTTTAAAAATTAACGAATCGTATAAAAATAATTATTGGAAATTCCGCATTTAATAAGAAATAAGATATTTTTTATAGGATCTTTAACAGTTTTCAAACTTTTTCTTTTTTTTTTAATAATTGTATTCTACATTTCCCTTCAAAATTTAATCTGTACATTCATTTTAATAAATTAAATATTATTTTTAAAATATATTTTACAAATTCCTGTTAATTTAAACTGCTTAGAGAAAAACTGATAAAATTATTTTTGTCTTCGAAATAATTATTTAGAATTCAAAGAAAGAAGAATAATGGCAAAATACAATTTTAATATTAAATTTCTCATTAAATGTTATAAAAATTTTTTTTATAAACAATCATCAATGGCATGTGTAGAGATATTCTCACAAATTGGAAGAATGAAGACAGATTTTTGAATGTTTTCTTTTTTAATTAGATAGAACTAAAAAGACAGAAAAATTAAAAAATAAAAGATAAAGTGCCACTTTTGAATTTTTTAAAAACAAAGTTATATTTTCTTAGATTTTTTTTTTTGTAGACTGAAATCTCTTGAAAGTAAAAGCAATACATCTTTATGATTTTTTTTTAATGTTTTGGTTAAAAGTATGATGCATTTGCCTTTACTTCCTTCTTCCGGGACCTCCTGATTACCTGAAGAGAGGTAAATCTTTTTTTTTTTTAATGTTTGCTTTTATGATTAGCAATCATTCGGTATAAACAAATTACATACTGACTTATAATTACATATTGCTTGAGAAATAGATTTAATCTTAGTTTAAGTTCAACCCATCCCTCTCTTATTAATATATATATGGATAGTAATGTCTGATAATTTGAGGGGTTAGATTGACATAATATTTGCATGAGTATGATTATAATATCAAATCCATTCTATTGTTGATTTTCAATGAAATGGATTGTTAAATAGTTGGAAGGATGAGAAGATTAAAGCCTATCCATTAAAGTTTGAGGAATTGCTATCTTAATATAAACCAAGCACTGATTCTATATATGTGTGGGAAATTATGATCTAGCTCAACTGATGAGTGCTTGTTTTGCATAAAATACATATATTGAGGATCATGTATCTTTTTTGAATGGGTGTGGTCATATGTATCAGTTGCTTAAGATAGAGTGGTGGATGACTAGAATGAAAAATCCTGAGTTCAAATCCTCTATTTAAATTTAATTTTATAATTACTCCTGTTCTTTCATTAGCTGCACACCATTGTCATTGTTCAACAGACTTAACATGGTAAACTTTTAATAAAGCATATTTAAACTGCTATCCATGAATGATAAAAATTACAGAAATATTGTCAAGTGTTGAAGAGAATATTCTAAAAAAAATTTCTTAAAAAATCAAATTGGGTGCTTTATTTAGATATGCTTAGGCCCTATCAAAGTTAAGAAAACCAATATTTTATTAATATTGACCATATTTCTGAAATAAAGGATGGATATATACTCTTACAATCTTAATGAAAAAAAAGTTTCATCCAAAATTTTTATTTCGCATCTTCATCAAAGTAGATATAATCATTCAAAAAAAAAAATCTATAGTGAATTATTAACAAAAAAAATAATAAAAGATTATGTATGATACAATAAAAACTTGATAGCATTAATAATAAAGATATAATATCCAATGCCAAAAATTCCTAGGAAATTAAAAAAAAAAAAAAGAAAGAGTCTGAATTTAAAAAAGAATAACATTAAGAATAAAATATTTCATAACATTTAAATATGTATATAACAAATTTATCATAGCCATTAATTACAATAAGAAATCTCTAATCATTAACAATGTTAAATTGCCAAACCTTTATTAATTATAATAAAACAAAGAGACAAAACCCTAAAATCTGTTAGATTATTAATAATTTTTATTAGTTATTCATTAGACCAGAGATTATTCATTTAATGAATAATATTTTTGTAGTGTAATTTTCGCTACATCACTCTCACACAAAGTAGGGACTGATTTCTATCCACTTTTGACATCTTGTGGAGAGGTATAATCATTAACATATCCCAAGATGCACATTTTATGTTGAACCACTATTCTTTCTGGTCTAGATCACAATCTCCTACACACATATCATTATCATTGTTCAGTATATATATTGTACAGGATAGAAAGTCCATCCTTACTTTTTCAAGCTATAATATGGTTTTAAAAAAATGTCTTTGTTATAGTTTTATTAAAGGATTTGTAAATAAGTTATTAGTGTATTGTTAGTAATTGTTTTGTTGTTATTTAGTTCAGGTTTATTTATTTATTTTTTATGATATCTGCTTTGTTTTGAAATGAATTATTGTAATGGCAAAATATGTGTATATAATTATCAATGTATGTATAAAAAAATAATCATTTGCAATAGTATTTAAATTGCTAAATATAAATATATTGTACCTTTATTTATTTTAAAAAATTAAAATAAGTATTTATTTGGTTTTATCACGTAAATCTTTCAATATAATATATATATGTTGTTGTTTTTTGATTGAAATTATTTCTTATTTTTTATTTTGTAAAAGTTTAAATTGCAAACAAAAATGTTAAAAAAGATTGTTGAATCAGCACGTGATTTATGAAAGGCGGGAATCTTTGGGCAGGTGATGGAAAATTAAAAGAAGGAAGACATTATTATTTTCGTTCGTCATTGTTTTTCAAATTGTTCTTATAAATTTCATTAAAAAATATTGGATTAAGGATTTCTACACAAAAACGATGTGCTAATTTACAACTTTATCATTTTGGGGCTTGGCTTTTCGGCTTGCCGATTATTAACATCAGTGGAAACTTCAGGGAAACAGGACTTCAAAAATAAACCGGTATTTGTCAAAAAGTTTTAAAAATAGCTATTATACTTAAATAATGCATCTCATTATAACTTTCAAATTATTTAGTGATTCGAGGATTATGTTCAATTTCATCGCATATATAACAGAGCAGCCAAGAAATGACTAAAAATAATGGTTTAATAACAAGAAGTAAATCTTTTCCTTTATAAACAATATGTACATATTCATGTCAATCAAGCTATTTTAGGATAAAGAAAATAAAGTCAGTGCTGAAGATAACTTTCAATTATTAAACACTAGTGCAATTAAGGTAAAGAAACAAACTATATCTTATTTTTTATTTTTATGTAATATATCTTTGTAAAGGAATACATAATTGAAATGTTAACACTAGCTTACAATTTATTTATTTTTTGAATTTAAAATTTTAAGAATAATGAAAGTCGATTTTAATATATACGTTTGTATATTTATTTTAAAGATATTTTGTAACTCAAACTATGCCAATGTGTGTTATTATAAATATATATAATTTTTTTTTTTGCTTTTGACATTCAAGTATAATAAATAATAAAATTCATTTGTCAATTTAAACTAGAATGCAATAAATTAAATTTAATACATATAAGAATTGTAAGTGTACAGATTTATAAAACTGTATTTATAAGCAATATCATTGTTTAACAATTATCTTAGTTCTTCAATTAGTATTTTAACAACCTGATTACATTTATTCATATCCATTAAATCTTATAATATTAAAACATTTAATATTTCATACGTGTGTGCATTATATATATTCGTGCCAATATTTCATATGCTAATCATTATCTTTAATTATATGGAAGTCAGTTGATTGTTAAACCTATTTGTTGGTGCAGACATTACTTATTATTTATTGAGGTTAAAATTATAGTAATAACTTTAGTCCATTATTGTAGAGTTTTTTTATTATTATCTTGGTATTGTTAGCTGTAGAATAGCCTTAATATATCAGGCCTTATTTAGTACAGTTAGTATTGTTACTGGATAGAGTGGATAAGATCCCCATTCCTATTAGTTATCCATCCATGAGTGATAGTGCTTATATTTCTAGTGATGGTGATCACATATTTCTAAATACTTAGTGTGTTGTATTTTGGTGAGCCTCACCATATATATATATATATTTCTTGTGCACTGAGACATAAAGGTCCAGGCATCTTCTTTTACCTCAAATGTAGGTGTTATTTTGGAAGTCACCACACTTTTGATATTTATGCTAGTTGCATTATAGAGTCCTCTTTTGATTTATCACTCATGAGATTTAATTTAAATTTTCCACCACAGTAGGTAATGATGCTTGTATTTTAGTATGCAATACCAAGATAAGTTTGTTTGAAGGATGTGATTCCTTTAGGATGTACTCAACTATATTAGTGCTTTAGATTATAAGAATGTCTGTGTTTTGTATTATCCTAATTTGTAATCATTTTGCAAACCAACCAACAATGTTTAGTAATTATAAATGTTTGAATTCATAAGCTTATGGCCAGTTAGTATAATCCACACATGTTATGTATATGCTATCATCATCTAAAACTTTTCCAATGTAAATGTAAATTATTTAGTTTTTAAATATTTACTTAGATGATTTACATTATATGGACAATGAATTCAGAACTTATATGTGTATAAGTGACTTTTGACAAATGCCTCATTCATTGAATTCATTTATTATTTGCTCATTTAGTCATTTGCCATTTATAATTAATATTTATTTAAAGTAGTATTTAAAAGAAATGTATTAAAGCAGTACATATATAATTTAGATTATTGATGCAGCAAGATATCTCCAATTTGTTTATTGATTTGTATATTTATCCTATTTCATAACATCTTATACAGTTCTTATATAAACATAAATTGCAAATTATTAGTGTTATGGTTAAACTCTATACTTAGTTTACACATAAAAAAAAAAAAAAAATTCAGTATTTGCAAAGTAAAATTATTCTCATGTTTCCTCAAATATGTATATATGCATATGTATGCTGTTATGAATATAAAGTTGCAATGTTAAAATAAAGCTATATCAGTTATTTTATATAAAAGAATGATTTTGAGTTTTATTTGAGATTTATTAATTTTCTTTGTCTCTATTTTTAGTACAGCAGTTCTACCAACTAGTCAATGTGGAAGTATTAAAAAAAATTGGTAATGTCAATTGAATAAATATATTTTGGATTTAATAAAATTCCTTTTGTTCCAAAATGTATTTAGTATATAATTAAACATAAGTTAAATTAGCCCTGAGACCTAATTAGCAATATATTTCAGTCAATACTCAAGATTATTAAGTTTGTGATATAGTTAGCCGTGGTAATATTATAGTTTGATATATTTATTTTGAAGTAATTTATTTTGTTTTAACTTGATGTATGTACACAAATGCTATTAAATAGGTATTACATTTATATATTATTTCTTCTTGCATGGCATATTCATTTTATTATAGTGACAAATTACTATGAAACTTGGTTAATTTATGAGTGCCTCATAGATATATCTTATTTAAATCTTTTCTTATTTCTAATATAATCTATCCATTATAAATGCTGCTCAATAATTTAGGCCATATCATCGTCTACTATGGTATATATGACATGCTACATTGATTACCAATGTTTAAATTCATCTTTCTTCATTTATATTAATTTCATATATTTTCCATTATAATTGTCATCCAACTACGATTGCGTATATATATATAAATATGATATATTATTAATAACGTACTATTTCAATTGACGCCTAAAATGTGAGGCTTGATTCATTATGATTCATTTATCAGAATAGAAAAATGATCCAGTGATATGTCATTGAATTGTTATCCATTACAATTGGCACCAACGTTTGGGGCCTTCTTTCTTCAATTTAAATGGAATGCAGCATTTACTATCCATTACAATTGGCACCAACGTTTGGGGCCTTCTTTCTTCAATTTAAATGGAATGCAGCATTTACTCTCTCTCTCTCTCTCTATATATATATATATAGAGAGAGAGAGAGAGGGGGGGGGGAGAAAGAGAGGGGAGGGAGAGTCAATTACTAAAGTGTTTTCCTGAAGGTTTGTGATAATGGTGTTCTAGTTGTATTTTTATATTGAACTATTTCCATAATTTAATATAAGTATTGAATGTCTTTAGAAAAATTTAACTTTTATTTAAATATTCCAAATACATTTAAATGTTAGTAATAGCAAATCAAACAGGTTAGTATGTGGCCTGTCCAGTGACAGCACTAGCATGGGATTCGAACCTGGACCCTTAGATTCTTGAGTATTGAATTTTAAGGTAATGCTCATGGCTCAGTTTACCTTAAAATTCAATACTCAAGAATCTAAGGGACCAGGTTCAAATCCCATGCTAGTACTGTCACTGGTCAGACCAACAACACCTGAATAAGAGAGGAGCATAATACCTCTCAAAACATTGTGCATATACTAATCTCTTTGATGTGATATTACTAACAATTGAATGTATTTGGAATATTTAAATAAAAGTTAAATTTTTCTAAAAACATTCAATACTCATATTAGATTATGGAAATAGTCCAATATAAAAATAGTCAATTACTACAGTTTAATTGACAAGTGCCAAACTTACTTTCCTCACAATTATGACCAAACCCACTTGATGGAAGTGTATTAATAATTTTTAGTAGTCATTCATTAGACCAGAGATTATCTACTTAATTAATAATATTTTTATAGTGTAATTTTTACTACACAACTCTATTACAAATTAGGAATCCGCTTTTAATACCTTGTGGAGGGGTATAATCTTAAACATATGATAAACACATGTAAAAAGGATGTATGATCTGCAAGATGCACCTTTTATGCCAGCACTTATCAATTGGCTGAAATCACAATCTCTTATACATATCTTTATCATTGTTCAGTATATGTAGATAGAAAAATTACTACAATTTAATTGATAAGCACTAAACTTTACATTGTGTGAGAATGGTGTAGTAAATATTACACTACAGAAATATTAACACCTCAGCAATCTGTTAGATTATGTTAAACAAGAACAATTTTGCTAAAAAATCTCAGGTCTTTATCTTCATTGTGAAATTAACTGAAAAAGACTTTTTATTTTTTAATCAATAGTCAATCTAATTGTGAAAATAGATATTTCTGAATGTTTAAAAAAACTAAATAAATTGCATTTAGTTAATAGCAATTTATTTTTGTAAAAATAGTACATTCTCATACATCCTTAATGATGAGAGAAGAAAAGGTGAATGTATTTAAAGTAGCAGACTATGGTAATATCAATGAACATATACTCAACTCAGAAAAGCAGAAAGGTAAAAAAATGAAGAAACTTCTCTTATGACAATGGTAAATTAGTGCATAATATATTTAAACTACTGTTAACTTTGCCCTTAAGAAGAAAAAAGGAGAAATTAGGAGAATTCTCATAGATAAGTATATTGAAGTGATAGATATGCACTTTACATGCATAATTTAAAAAATTCATTAGGAATTTTTAAAGTAAAGATTTTTCAACATTTTTCTAGGCAAAATGTATATATATAAATATGTGCACAGATAAAATGTATATGGCTTTATTAAATCTAAATCATTTTAAAATAAAATTTAAAACAAAATATTTTAGTAATTAACACTTGTAAAGGTATTTTATAATTAAGTAGGTGGAAATTATATTATTTTGATAAAAGTAATTAAATTCTAGATAAACCAATCAGCTAATTAAGAGATAAATATTGTATGTTGTTTAATCAAAACATTGTCTTTTATTTTGTTATAATCCCTTTTCAAACCTAATTTTTATAAAATCTGTAATTGGTTAATACACCATGAACCACAATGAAGTTGAGAACTAATCTGCAACCAATAAATATCTTGAAATCAAACCACAATGAAAAACTGATAAGGCAGCTCAGTGAACTATAAATAGGGATCTCTCAGAAGATTGAATTATTATGCTTATGCTTTGATTCTTTGTTCATTCATTCTTTCTTGACTATCAGAAGCAGTGATAAAATAATATGCAAGAGTAGAGAAACCTATTGTCTGCTCCACTCTGGACAGGCTTGCAGAGTGTGAACTTAATTCCATCATGAAGTAGAGAAGTTGGCATTATGTACTAAGAAACCATTACATTGACTTTTATGTCCAAATTATATGCAAAATGTATATCACCTAACTTCAAAAATGTCTATAGCTTTGGGAAAGAGACCAGCCATTATTTGAGCATTTATCTCATTTTTTAAAATTTAGACATCAATGTGGAACTCAATGTATAACCATGCACCCCTGAGTTTAAAAGTCCAATTTCAATTGTATATTAATTTGGAAAATGCTGAACAAATATTAATGGTATAATAAGAAAATAATGTAATGAATAAGTTTATTTTTGTTTAACATATTAAAATGAAGAAGAGGAAGATTGTTTTGCTTGTTAAAAGAGCAAAAAATAATATAAGTTGATTTTAAAATTCATTTAAAATTAATGATTAATTTCAAAAAAAAGTTTTTTTTTTGACAAATATTGCTAGTAATGAGATAATAAGTATATACATATATCACATACATTGCTGTATGGTTGAGAAATTAAAATATAAACCATATATGTGTGGTGTCATGAGACAAAATTTTGTTTTATTCATATATATATGTATGATATCATGATACATTGTAGACATTAATTTTGTTAACTATAATAGTGAATTTTCATGACAATGGTAAATAGCCTCATGAGTCAAACCTAGTGTAATAGAACATAATGTATGTAAACTATTGTTAATTTTGCCTTAAAAGGCAAAAATGGAGAAATCATGAGAAATCTCATAGACAAGTATATAAAAATTTCTGCTGACTATTATCTTTAATACAATAACATAACTGATTAGATTTTTTAAATTTAGTACTCATGAATTTAAATATTTCCAATTCAATTCTTATGCTACATCTGAAGAAAATGAGAAAATAAACCATTCAATGTTCATTACTAATCTGTCACAGTTTAAAAGTATATAATTTTAATTTTTCTAAAAACATTTAATAATTTCATCTTGATGTTGGTAATAGTCCAACATATAACTATAAGTAAAATTCCATCATCATAACACTTCAGACAAATATTCTTAGGTTTTATGATAATAAAATTGGTTAATAAAAATCTATGTAGTTTTAGTTTATGTTGGTATTATGATTACAATTAGAGAAAAAAAAGAGTTTAAATGTTACTGCTATAATCATTTAAACAATATTATTACTAATACACAAATCATTCATGCTTTAATATACTTCACTATTATAGTGTTAATTTTAAAAATTGACATATTTATTTCAAGTATTATTAAAAAGTCAAAATGATCAGCAAATGTAAGATATTGATAGTCTTTACCAATTAATTTATGAGTCTAATATTTTAAATATTAAAGAAAATTTTAAACATAATTATTTTATGTTTTAGTAATAACCAACACGCCAAAATATCTAATTCAAACAAAATACTTCTGTAAGTTCTACCAGTAAAAGTGTATAAGAATATGGATATTCACTAAAGTCAGATATCAGGAGAATTTTCATTAAATCATCATACTTAACTCATATAATATAAATGTGGAAATATCTGTTCTATTTTTATTTTTAAAAAAATCAGTCAGATGATATAGACAGTGACCAATAAAAATAATAAACTGTAAATGCATTTTGCTTTGGATGCAAAAAGCATTTACAGTTTAACATTTTTATTGTTCACTGTCTGTATCACCTGACCAATGAAAAAGCATTTACAATTTTCTATTTTCATTAGCCACTGTCTATACCATCTGACTATGATTTTTCTAAAATAAAAATAGAACAACTATTTCCATGATCTTAAAAATATTTCAACTATAGCATCTGTTAAAAATTATTAATTTATTATATATATATATATCAGGGATGAAGCTTGCATGTATTGAACGGAATGAGTGCTTCTATAGAAAAATTAACTAAAACTTTCAAAAGCTTTAATTAAAATTCAATTTAAAAAATTCATAAAATATATACATATTCAACCTCACAAAAACGATCCAGCAAGTTGCAAATACAATAGTGTAGTAAAAACAATAAATACATTAGAGTATACAAGATATTTTGCAAAACATTAAAAAAAATCTCAATTATTTTGCTAAACATAAAAAAGAACAAAATATTCAAACTTTTTTTTATTGTATAAAATTTCTGCTGACTTTCAACTTTTTTACCAATAGTTGAATTCTTTTTATATATAGCCAGGAATGAATTTGACCAACTCATTATTGGTTGATTATAAGACGTTCACACAATCCTGAAATCTAATTTACAATTAAAACTTAAGAATGTTAAAAGCATTTGCAAGATAAAAATATATTGATAATGTATTATCTATATTTAAACTAATCATGGTCTGATTAACATAAAAAAAGAATGAATAATTCAAACTCATTATTTTTGAATGGAATTTCTGTTGGCTTTCAATTTTTTACCAACAAATGAATTGTTTTTATATACAGCAAGGAATGCATTTGACCAATGCATTATATGTTGATTATAAGAAGTTCACACAATGCTAAAATCTAATTTACAATTAAAACTTAAGAATGTTAAAAGCATTTGGTAGATAAAAATATATTGATAATGTATTATTTATATTGTATTGTAACAGTCAGATTTGTACATTCACATAAAAAAATCCTGAGTCCAATACACTAAAGCTGATTGAAATGAAATCGTAAGATCCAGAGTCTGAACCAAGCTTCAACTCATTCACCAGCACTCTGTGGTTTAACACCATATGGGTGACATTTCTGAGGTTACACATGGGTCTTAATTTTAATTACGAACTGGCTCTGAACAGGGAGAAACATGAGACTCTAACCACACACCAATTGCATAAAATTAGACTAAACATCTATTAATGGCTAATCTAATATAATATTGACATTTTGTATGATAATATCTGGTAATATGATTAATAAATAAGTGGATTGGATTGAGATATGATAAAAGAATAATAAAGACAAGATAAATTTAAATACATTTATTAAAATTATTAGTAATGAAAAACAAAAATTAAATTACATTATTTAGGAATCACACTGAAATCAAATAGATGCTTGCAGGTGTTATACAATGAAATGTAATCACTCCAGGGTAATACAGTGTTCACACTCATTTAAATGTATTAGCTGACTTTCATGCTCAGCGAATAATCTATGCATATAATAATTTAATATGCCAACATAATATTCATTTAATATCATGGTTTGCCAAATGATAAATAACAATGCTAGCCAGAAATATAATTTAATTACTATAGCAATAATATTGCGACTGTTTACTAAGTTTCTTTAATATTTGAGCCTAATAATGTGGCTCGATAATGATATGAATTGTCATCCATCAAACTAAAGCTTATCTTAGTTTCAAATAAATCCCAAATAACATATTATAGAGAGAACTGCTGGAACTATCCCTAAATATATTCACTACAGGCACTTAAAATATGCTGTAAAGAGAGGGGGTGACTTAAATATATTAATACCCTCATTTAACAAACAATTAATTCACATCTCTAATCAGATTTAATAAAAAGAGAGGGAAAGCATATTTAAGAGGATCAAAATTAATGAAAATAACTAAATATACCTTATTAATATTTCCCTGACCAGAATTCCATTATTAATTAAATAAAATAATGCTTAAAATGATAATTTATCAGTATAACAAAGCAAATCATAATTATATATGAAATTGAATTCAGAGTTGATTTAAATTACTGCAATGATCGCAAGGCAATCAGTTATTAATTAATGAATTTTAATTTTGAAACAATGATTCGAAGCATTATATAATTACTAAATTGAAGATAGAAATATTATCTTTGGGATAAAATTATTAAAATATATACACTCCCTGGTTCAAAATATATTTGGCATATCACATATCTAAATGAAATATTAAGAACTTAAATATATAAAAGAGCATCAAATTCACTGCAAATTCAAGAGTAAAACAGAATTTAATTTAAAAAATAATTATTAAGTTTAGCTCTTTATCAGGTTCAAGATAATAGATTTTACAGAGATATTTTACAGTAAATCAAGTGAATATTTATTACTGGTTTTACAGGTTGAAGTAAAAGAAAGATTTGAACTATTAGACTTTAAACTGGGCATTTATTTAAATTTACTATAGCTATAGATTTGAAAATTAATAATTAAAGTTCATTTGAGAGCTCTTGCAGCAGCAGCTTGTCTCTTGGCTTCATTCTCTGGATAAGCAGCAGCTCTATATTTGAAGTATTGTTGCAGTAGGTTTCTATTAGGAAGATTATCCATCACTATGTTGGGTTGTACCATTTCAGCATATAGGATGGAGACGAAGATCACCATTTTTCATCCACCTAACTATTCAGCCATCCTAAACTTCAAATAGGCATGGATTTGGCTTGCAGACCTTTTTAAATTTTGAGTGAGTATATATTTTTTCCCCCCAATGAGTTAGCAATTAGCACCTTTAAATTTTGATTTTTTTAGAGACCAAAATAACTTTTAGCTTTTCTTTTAATTCATGTTTTCTTATATTAGGCCATTTACTTTCCCACAAGATTTTAGCAATCGACACAGTTGGCTAAATCTTGTTTACAACTTAAAATATATTTTGACAAACATTGTCTTCAATAAAATTTTGACTTCATCATCCTACCATATTAAGCACATGTGTGGCATGATATGATTTTTACAAATTATTTTTAAATAATTTAAAAATTAGCAAATGACTAAATAACAAGACACTATATATATGATGGTGGTATGTGGAATATACCTATATATGTGTGATCTAAGCAAAATAAAGTATAAAATTGATTTATAATTTAAACTAAATAACATTTTAAATTATACACGATCTTTTAAATATGTAAAAATTGTTGTGGCAAATAAAATAAAAACATTATTAAAAAAAGATGTAGTGTACTTCTGCTCCTAAAAAAGTCACACTTTATCATATATATATATGTTAAAACAAAGATTTGCACAGGTTAAATATATAAAATACATATTTTGCGGGTTCATCCATGATAAAAACTTTTAATATTAATATACTGACATTTCGACTTGGTCACACAAGTCATCCACAGAGTCATAAAAGGTAGAAAGATGGTTGTAGAGGTGCTACAATCACTGATTTGAATAAAATGTTAAAATTCCACTAATAACAAAAATGTTAAGTTTAGGAATGTTTTTTAAAAAAAATTTTCCAAATAGGAGGAAGTTTGCATGTATCATCTCACTTATTGATACAATCTGGCCTTTTAAGTATCTCAATGGCTTCTATAATTTTGCACTGGTAGAGATTATCACATCTGGATATGATCCTGGTACTAGAAAAATCAATTTTATGACCTGAATCTATAGTATGGAGTGAGAGTGCTGATGATGATGAGCATTGTTTAACTGCATTAGCATGCTCATCTCTCCTAACACTAATGCGACGATTACTCATACCTATGTAAGAAGCTTTACAATTTTTACATGAGATTTGATAGACACCATGAGATTCAAGAGGGATTGAATCCTTAGGCTTGGTTATTATATTGCTGATCTTTTGATGAGCAGAAAATGCTGTATCTATATTATAGCATTTTAATATACATCCGATACTGTCTGTAGTTCCTTTTATATATGGAACACAAATCCTAATAGCTGATTTATCATATTTTTGTTTCCTATTTTGTCTATTTTGGGCTTGAAATAAGGCTTTTTTTTATAAATTTGTAATTATAACTATTTGCTAATAAAATACTATTAATATGATTTATTTCTTTTTTCAGATGTGTCTCATCTGAAAGGTTAATTGCTCTATTTAAAAGAGTTTTGGCTACAGAAACTCTGAGTTGGGTGATGATGAGAATGGAAATGTAAATATCTATCTGTGTGTGTATCCTTTCTGTAAATAGAAAAAGATAAAGTATTTGGTGTTCTGGTGACTAGAACATCAAGAAAAGGGAGTTTTCCATCAGACTCTGTCTCCATTGTAAATTTAATATGAGGATGCATATTATTTAAATGTAAGAAAAAATCATCTAATTTATTTTTTCCATGTTGCCATATGACAAAAGTGTCATCCTAAACTTAACATTTTTGCTATTGGTGGAATTTTAACGTTTTATTCAAATCAGTGATTGTAGCGCCTCTACAACCATCTTTCTACCTTTTATAACTCTGTGGATGACTTGTGTGACCAAGTCGAAATGTCAGTATATTAATATTAAAAGTTTTTAACACGGATGAACCCGCAAAATATGTATATATATATAATTAAACATTTAAATATGTACAAATGACTTATCAGATGTTAATAGACTGTAATCAATAAAAATAGTAAATATTTAAATAATATCTGTTTGATACAAAGAGCATTTACAGTTTATTATTTTCATTGGTTACAGTCTACATCAGCTGACTATGATTTTTTTAAAATTAAAATAGAACATGTTTCCACATTTTTAAAAATATTTCATCTATTATAACATCTGTTAAAAATTATTAATTTATAATACATATTTAAATATGAGAAAATATTCTTATATTTTCATATTAAAAAAAATTATTATCAGTTCTTAATAGATAGTAATCGATGAAAATAGTAAATATTTAAACAATTACATCTGTTCAAAATTATTAATTTATATATAAAATAAGTTAACTTTTAAAAATATGCTATTCAATAAATTGTAAATTATAATAATGATAAATGATAACAATAATAATATATAATAAGTTAAGCAGAAATCCTTTCTGTGGGGTAATCTTTATCAACTGATATGAAAAAAAAAGCAGATATCATGTAATTTTTGAAGAACTGTGTCTATTTATTACACAATCTTTAAATTGGTTTATAAAAATTGCCTCTTTAATTTTTCTCTTTTATATGATGTTTTTTTCATTTAATATTCTTGTGTGATCTGGGTTAAAGTTAAATTTAAATTGCAAGATTTTTCATAATCAAAGAAAACCGAGGCAGTATTAGACTGATTGCTGATTATTTATAGCATTTTTTACATGATCATATAGTTATAACTGTTCTTTCAATCTTTTTTCCAAAGTACATCTCAATTCTTTAATGTGTGATTTTTTTGCATTCACATATAATTTGATATATATTATTTTTTTGCATTTTAGGAATAGTAATTTTAGAATTATTAACCAATTGGTTTACATTTGGGGGAACATAAAATGAAACATTGTATTTATCACTAAATAGTTTTTTAATAAATTTGAATTGAATACTACTTAAAAAGGGCATAGACATCCAATTTTTAATTATTTTTACTTATATTAATATTGTAAGATTTGTTATTAAACTTATTACATGAATGTAGAATTTAAACCACTAAACATCACATGATCACCAAGCCAGAAACTAGTCTGGGGATATTGGATGAGTAGGTTTATGCACAAGCCTTCTGGAATCCATTGATTACTCTGGCTTGCACTGAGTGGCACTACTGTATGGAGAGTTTTGCCTGTTTTAATGAATGTAGAATTTGTTGTATTGTATCTTACATTTATAAGTTCTTGAGTAAAGAGTTTAATATTTTGAATTTTATCACTTTTATAACTACATCACTTTTATAACTACATAACTTTTCATTAAGATGCGAAAAAAAAAAATAAAGCTAACCACTCTATGTATCATTGGTATATGTGATTTGAAATAAATGCAATTCTTTTCTTGAATACGTTTAACATGTAATTTATAGTTTAAACAATTATTTTCTTTAGATATCTGAAAATCTAAAAATTTTATAATTCTGTTTTGTTCTTCATTGGTAGTCCAATTTAAATTGTTTAATTTATGTTGAAGTGCTTCAACATTATAGATGCTCTAGCATATATTTTAATATTTCTAAAATTATCAGAACTTAACACAGCTTCTTCATATTTAGTAGTTCAAATCGCTAATTTACACAACTGTAGGGAGATCCATGGTCCATCCTTTAGCCTATTTTCCTTGACTATGAATAATCTTGATAATTTTAAATTTACCTTCAAGCAAAATCATACAAGAATATTAATTGAAGAAAGACATCATAAAAAAGAAAAAAATTAAAGGGGCAATTTTTATAAACCAGTTATTGATATATATAGTTCTTGAAAAATTACATGATATCTATTGCTTTTTTTTTGTTTTGTCAATATGATATCAGTTGATAAAGATTGCAATGTAATCAAAAATATTTCTCTTTAATTTATATATATTATTGTTATCATTTACCATTTTTATAATTTAAAATTTATTTCTACATTACAGATGTTTTATGATGTCTATATAAACTAATCAAAGAAACACAAAACTATCTAGATAAAATCCATGCTGGTTCATAATTTTCTTTGAAAAAGACTTCAAAGTCTTATTTAATTGTAGCTGTCCATTGTATTTTGACTTCTGACATATCTTCTCAATAAAAGTCATCAATTCTGTACTTTTTAGAGTGTTTTTGAGATAATGTTTTAGTATAAATTGGGTTCTGTTTCTTTCAGGTAAACCAGTCTTAAATTGAATATAAAATGTTTTTAAGATCTTTTCAAAACCTCCACACTCTACTCATTTTAAAGCATATGGATAGTCATTTAAAAGGTACAAATAACCATCAAGATGCATACTTTATGCTGAATCAGCACTCATATTTGCTCAAGTCTTAATCTCTTACATATGTCTTCATTACTTGTTCATTATTAACCAATATCAAATTGTTATAATTTAATTTATAAATATCATATTTTTTTGCAATCACCACTTTAACGGAAAGCATTTCATATAAATACACTAATGATTATTGTTAATCAATTATTAAACTAGAGATTACTTTTAACCCAGATATAACCTTTAAATCTCAATTAAAGATTAATATATCTGTTATTAATTATATATAGATATAAGAAATAATTTACCTCTCTTTTTTTATGTTTAATATCTTTTTATGAAGTCATGTATTGTTTATTCATTTCACATATCCAATTTAATGAAAATATAATTTTGTAATAGTGAACTTTATGGTTTCACATTCAGCAATCTGAAAAATGTATTGATTGCTTTTATGGTATTGGCATTCTATTTTTAGAATTTTGCAGAGCATTCAACAAGGGTCCAAGTCTCATTTCCATAAAAAATTTGTGAAATAACAACTCTCTGTGTAACTAATTTAGTTGCAATAGTTATATCTTTATAATCAATACCTATTTTTTAATATATTAAATACAGCAAAAGAATATTAAATTCTGTGCTGCATTTCAACACCAGTCTACTCAAATTGGCTCACTTTCTCAAGTACATAACTATCCAAGCTAAACTTTGTTTTCTAATAATTTGCTGATAAAAATCTTGAGATTTTTCAACATTAATTACTAAACCATTTTTTTCACATTACATTCAAAATATTAAGTAAGTTCAGTTCTATAGCTCATTTTTGGGATTGACAAGAATAACACAGTCATTATTATATTGCAAATGCAGAAGCCAAGAATATGAAGCACATATGTTAATAGTTAATATAGGTAGCATACCAATAGTTCAAACAAGCTCTTATTTAATAAGTGTGGTAAGATAAAATATTTAAAATCTCTATCTAAAATATTCTTATCTCCAGACCAATTGGTTTCAAGATTATGGCTCACCTCAGTGAGGATCTGAATATTCTAAGTCCTCACTGAAGTGAGCCATACACTCAAAATAAATTGGTCTGGGGATAAGAATATTTTAGATAGAGACTAAGTATTTTTTCTTTATTAAATAAGAGCTTGTTTGAGCTATTGGTACACTCCCTATATTACATATTTGTAAATACAAACTTTTAAAAGCAATGTCACATTATATATGACTTGTTTTACTGATTATGTTAATAGTTAAACATAATTTGTAATTAATAAAGTATTTTATATATAAAAAATATGAAGATTTTGATTTTAATTGATTCATATTTGAAAATTCCTTCTACCACTGCTTCCTATAAATAGTTCCAAAAACAATTGTAAAAATTAAAAATAAAGTTAGAAATGATATATATCCTTGTTTGCCATAAGTTTTTATTTCAAATGCCTCACATTTTCCACCATTAAAAACACTTTCTTTCATTTTAACATGTAGAAGCCCATAATCTAAATAAACTAAACTAATTTTACATAGTGCCATAAACCTGTTTGATTAATTGTGACAAATACTATGATTTAATTGATAAAGCAATATATAAATCACTCTCATTCCCAAAACTTTTTTTACATTTGCTTGGAAAAGACAAAAAATGCTTTTTAATTATCTGTATAACATTTTTGATTATCTAAATAACATTTTAAAAAAATCCTTGCAAGAAAACAGCTTTGCGTTAGTGGATGACAATAATATTCTGAAATAATTATTGCATTCTTGTCAATACTCTCTATTTTTAAAAATTGAATCCATAGAAACATTTTAAAGATTAGATGGCACAATTTCACGAATGCATATATTCCTAAAAAAATTATAATGTTTCCTCACTGTATTTTAAAACTTCTCCCAGATATCTAATCAGGATTTACTACTTTTCCATATTTAAAAACTAAAGAACTGTTATAGTCACTAATCTAAATAATTGTTTAAAATTAAATGAGTAGATGGAATGGATATATCAGTAAATATCATCATCTCAATATTATTATAAGAGAGAGCCATCAATAAAGTGAATATGATGATGATATTGGGTTTTTTTTACATTTATATGCTATTTTCAGTAGATGAAAAAATGATTTAAAGTAACTATAATCAGTAAATGTCTGTCTCTCTTTTGCAATTTTAATCTGTCAATTATTTTTAAATCATTTTATTAGTCATTGAATTCTGCCTTTAAATGTTTATATTGATGATGAAGTTTCACATTCAGTTTATTATTCTGCCACATGGAAAATATCACATTTTCTGTTAATTAGACACTAATGATAAGATCACTGCCAGAGGTCAGTCATCTTTTTTGTAAATCCAAAGATACATTTTTTTATATCCACAACACATTCATTATGAGAATTCCATGGTTCCGCAATATGACAATCCTTAAAATCCAAATTTTAAATTTTAATGTTAAAATCTCTTTAAATTGGCCATGAATAATAAAAAATGATCATGTTTTTATGATTGAAATAAAATCAATTTTTTAATGGAATTATTATTTTATTCTTGAAGAGTAATCATCTACAATATATCCAACAATCTGCATTTGCAAGATCTTGAATAATATACACTTTTTACATATTCTGATTAGTAATAGTATACTAAATGTCATTGCTTTGATAGTAAATGCATCCACATATTTTATAGAATTGTTTTTTTTTGTTAAACAAATATTTATAATAGTTATTCATATATTGTGAAAAAAATCAGTAATATCAAAGTATTTGAATTTACTACACTATTGCCAATATTTGAATACAAGTAGCCAGTATTCTGTCCATCCATCTTCTGTGTATTTAAATGGGCATATTGAGGTCCTACATATTGTGAGTGTGACATAAGGTCAACATAGATATGACAATAATATTAGCATCAACAAGGACTTTGAATATTCCACCATAAAACTTTCAATGATATGGGTCGCTGAAGAGACAGAGAGGATAGGATTGAAGTCTGTCCATTAAAGTTTGTAGATTTGCTATCTTAATATAAAACATGCACTAATTATGTATGTATGTGTCAGAAATGATAATCCAGACCAACTGATAAATTCTGGTCCAGCATGAAATACGTATATTGGAGATTATTTATCTTTTTTTATATGTATGTGAACATGTGTATCAGTTATATAAGATACAGTGAATGATTGAAGGGGGTTGGAAAGTATGTGTTCAAATCCCCTGTAATTACTCTATTAACATTATATCTAACAATTGTTTACACTAACACGTATTAAAGTCTAAAAGAAAAACATTGTATTTTTTTCATTTTGAAGATTTTTGATTCTAATCAGCAAGAAATGAACATCTTTTTTCTTTGAATTATGTGAATGAAACATTAAATCATATGCATTAATAAAATAAGCACATGTACACGTCAAGATTAATACTTTTTAAGGTCATTAATTCTTCATTGATACATCAAGCAATTCCAAGAGTAAAATATATTAATTTAAAGTTTAAGCAAATTCAACACCAAGAAATGTCTTTTTACTGGTTAATGTACTCCTTTTTTAAGCCATCTACATATTTTATTAAATTTCTTTTATCTAGATGGTAAATTGTAGTTAGAATATTTGTATCAATATTATATTCTGACAATTCCTTAGCTATAAGTGTTATCCTTAATTTGGGAATTGAAGAGTTTGCATTATTACTAAAATTCACACATTACATGTAAATTATATTTAGAAAAAATTAGATGTATAATATTTACATTTAAAGTACTCCCCCAGCTACTATTTTCCCCACTATTCCTCATTATATGATTATTTCTACCGCTTTAGTGATTAATCCTTTAGGCAGACAATCTAGGCAGACTGTTTCAGACAGGCCATTTTTAGAGCATCTCTAGGTTCCTTCCACTTTTATGATACTCAAAAAACATTTAAATAGAGTTATCTAAAACATATAATCTTTACTAAACTGGAAGTCCTGTTCCAAATCCAGTTCCACATATTCATTATATTGCCTTGAACAGAAAAATCCCAATTAAAATTCCCAGTCTACTTGCTTTGTTAATTCTTGAGAGCTTAAAATAAAAAAGGAAAATGAAGTCAGAAATCTGACTATATACTAGTCATAATTATCAGCTTGCCATAATGAAAAAACAATAAATTAAAAAATAAAATAAAAGTGTAAATGACTCATATAAATTAATCATATTTTTAGAAGTGCTAAATCTGGTTTGGAATAACATTTTTCGTCTAACATTTTTTATCCGTTAAAAATTATTGACAAAAATATTTTTTTAAACATGCCCTCTGGTCATAATAAAAATTTTAGTAAACTTTTATGTTAATATTTTTTGTTATAATTATTGTTAAGTATTTAAAAGCTTTATATTTATGAAGTTGGTTAAGTCAAATAAACTGAAAATTCCAATATATATATATTACCCATTTTAATATGGTATTGAAAATAAAAGTATTTTACTAAAGATAAAACTTATAAAATAACATTATAAAATTGTGTATGTGTGTATATATTTAATAATACATGCTTATATAATTTTTTAAAATAAATTTATCCATAGGTAAAGACTTTGAATTTTTATGGATTCCTTAATTTTAATTCAGCATTCAAGATAAAAACTTTTATGAGTTACATAATGTACAGCTTTTTTGTTCTTTGATTTTTTTTTATCTATATTTTTCCCTATAGATAAAATTAAAATTGTTTTAAAACAACTCTGTGTGAGATAAAAATATCTAGCTTTGATCATCAACAACAATAAAAATAGTGAAGATATCAATATGTCAAGACTAATTAAATATTATGGGCAAGGATTATAGTTATTTATTTCTCTAAATAGTTATAGATAGATAGCCATTAAATAGTCAATAATAATTGTTAGCAATTTGTGTTATAAACAGGTTATATGACAGAACAATCCATGTTTTTATCTAGCCTGAATTTGAACTTATGTCATGGAAATGGCTGGATAGTTGCACTAGCTTTTATTAATGGAAGTTAATAATCTTATGCAACACTTCAAATTTTCATTCATCTCTTAAAATCTTCTATAACATTTTGATTTATCTACCAATTTTATTTTCAAATTTTCTTTACAGTTATTTCTGAAGATGATCAGTGACAACCATATAATAAGGTTTTTTTGATAACAAATAGAAAGAATATGATAATATTCTTTTTTCTTTTCTTCCTAATAAGTTTTAAAATCACTTCCATGATTTCAAAAATCAAAATTTAGTTAATGTTCTAAAACTCTCAGTGCCATCTTATATTGCTGACCCACCTGATCACACATGTTGAAAAGATAAATAATTACCAATATACGTATTTCATGCTAAACTAGCACTCAACAGTTGGTCCAGATTACCAGTTGTAGGTCAGATGAAAGTCTGAATTTAAATCCCGATATTACATATATAAATGCAGGTGTAAGCCTGTACAATATATTAATCTTCTAAAGAAAAAAGAATATAAGAAAGATTTAGTTATTTTAAATAATTAAGTTTAGTTTTAGAAAAAGAGTATCTCTCTGAAAATATTCAAAAATCATAAATACAAGCCAAGATATGTATGTGTTCGAATGTGATGTGCATGTATAATATAAATAATTCAGTAAGTTAATTTTATTGTGCTTAAACTTGTGGGCAATTTGCTCTATTTACTTTGTTTGCTTCACATGTGCATCTGAAATTAAAAAGGTTTAGTTTATATATTATAGCAACATGCCTATTCCTAGATTACATCTAACATATATATATGTTTACATTTTGTTACTTTATTTGATTTTGTGTGAAGTTATTTACTTGTTTATTTATTTTCATTCTTTGCCTATAAACTAATTAATTCATATTTTTACTTAGAAATGTTTATTTTAAAACATTCACAATTTTAAATAAATGTTAAAAAAAAGCTTAAATATAATTTAAATCTAATTAATAAATTAATTAATAATAATTGTATTCATGAATTTAAGTAAGACAAGTACATAAAATACTATATTTAAGAGCCCACTATATTAATTTTCATATAAAATTAAATAGTTTATATTTTTCATTAATCTCTAAAGTTCTAAAACATGAACTTTCAATGTGTGTATACCTATTCCAAATTTCCTATAAAAAATAATAAACATCACAACCTCATGTATTCTAGAACTCCTAAAACAATGTGTATGCAAAGATGTGGTAGAAAAATGTTAATAAGAAAAAAAAAATCAATTACTATTTGAACTAGCTGATGAGTGCCAGTTCAGCATGAAATACATATATTGGAGATCATTTATCTTTTACATGCATGGGTAGTCGTGTGTATTGGTTGTATGAGGTAGATTGGAATGTTTAAAGGAGCTTGAAAATATGTGTTCAAATCCCTTATATACATAACTCCAGGTATATAAATTATCCTTGTATTCAATCAAACATTATAAACTTAGTCTGTATCCTGCCCCTCTTTCTTCTGTTTATTTAAATGGATAAGGTCCTATACATAAGTGGTCAGAATGCCCTGAGGTCAACATGGGCATAACAATAATATTGGCATCAACAGTGGATTTGGGTGTTCCATCATCAGATTTCCAATGGTATGGATAGCTGAAGAGTTGGAGGGTGGAGTAGTTGAAGATTGTCTTTTAAAGTTTGATGATTTGCTGTCTTAATATAAACCAAGTATTGATTATATACATGTGTGGAAAGTGATGATCTGGACCAAATGATGAGTTGGTTCAGCATAAAATATGTATATTGGAGATCATTTATCTTTTACCAATGTATGTGGTCATGTGTATCAGTTGTATGAGATAGATTGGATAGCTGAAGGAAGCTTTAAAATCTGTGTTCAAATTTACATATATATATATAAAACAATTGTCCTTAATGATATCATTTTTCTAACTAGTTTTGTTCCAATGAATCTTTATTTCACTAAAATTTAAAAGAATAAACTCAATTGATTCAGTTACTATGACAGTCAAACAAGAAATTTTAACAAAAATCCTTACATTAAAATGAAATTTGATAATGTGGATACTTCTAAAGTACTGATCCAAATTCACTTCATTATAAAGCAATTATTAATAAACATTTATTAAAATATTTCTTGCTATAAAACCACCTTCTACCCAGATTATTTAATCATTAAACATCACATGATTACTATCTCTTATACAAGCACATAATTGTTATTAAACAAGGCAAAACTCTCAATACAGTAGTGCCACCCTGTGCCAAACAGAGTAATCAATGGATGCCAGAAGGCTTGTGCATAAAATCCCTATCTAGTGCCTACTCATCCAATATCTCCAGACTAGTCTCTGGCTTGTGACCTTCATCAGTGATGAGGAGCTTTGTATCTGAGAGCACTGAACCTAGATCTTAGGATCTAATGCAATCTCCAGCAGTCACCTATTATCTCTACTTAACTACAAAACTATGAGAATGAAATTGAAAACAATATTTTCAATTTAAGCTCAATAGCTTATATAGTAATATGGGTCTGAACTCAGTTCAGCACTGATACATTTGGGGGTCTTTGGCTCTTTAACAACCATAGCCACCACTATCCTATTAGGCAGGATTGGTGTTAAACCACTAAACATCACATGATCACTATCTCTTATATAGCACATAATTGTTATTAAACAAGCCAAAACTCTCCATACAGTAGTGCTACCCTGTGTTAGTATAAGAGATAGTGATCATGTGATGTTTAGTGGTTAACACCAATCCTGCCTAATAGAATAGTGGTGGCTATGGTTGTTAAAGAGCCAAAGAAACCAAAATGTATGAGTGCTGAACTGAGTTCAGACCCATATAACTACATAAGCTATTGAGCTTAGATTGAAAATATTATTGTTTTTTTTTAATTTCATTCTCATAGTTTTGTAGTTAAGTAGAGATAAAAGGTGGCTGCTGGAGGTTGCATTAGATCCTAAGATCTAGATGCAGTGCTCTCAGGTCCAATGCTCCTCACTGACGAAGGCCACAAGCCAGAAATTAGTCTGGGGATATTGGATGAGTAGGCACTAGATAGGGATTTTATGCACAAGCCTTCTGACATCCATTGATTACTCTGGTTGGCACAGGATGGTCTACTATATGGAGAGTTTTGCCTTGTTTAATTATTTAATGATCATGTTGAAATATGTGATTATTATTTATTATTATCTATCAATTATTAATAATAAAAATTTTACTGGTATATTTAACAATTTTAGTTCTTTTACAAACATGTACTTATTAGTTATTTTATAATTCCTATTAATTTGAACATTTTCTCTACTTTCGCAGATATTTTTTGAAAATCAGTTATCTTATTAGGAGTTTTTTTTCTATTTATCTAAAAGTAATATTTCATTTTAACAATCCTTTGAAATTATTTAAATAATTAATTTTTGAAAATAAATATCAACTCTCAAAAACTGAATTAAATTATTTACTGTAAATATAATTAAAAACTATATCTATTGTATTTGCCTGAAGGTGTGTGATGATGGTGTATTAGATGTGATAATATGTTGGACTGTTTTCATCATCTATCATTAAATGTTAAATGTCTAGAAAGTTTTAAACTTTATTTAATCTTTTCAAATATAAATAATTTGTTTGTAATAATACACAAAATAAGCAATACAAGTTAGTAGTTACATAATGTGTTGAGTGGTAGTATTCTTACTTATTGCTGAAAAAAAGTAGAGAATAATAACTACTCAAAATATTGTGTAATTACTAATTTGGGTTGCCTATTTGTGTATTGTTACTAACAAGTTGTTTGTATTTGAAATGTTTAAATAAAGTTTACAATTTTCTAGACATTCAATGTTTGATGTAGATGATGGAAATCGTCCAACATATTATCACATATATCAATTATAATTTCTGTATATTTATTTAATTGCATTAAATATGTTTTATGGATTAATTACTTTCTACAAATTTGATCATTTATATTTATTTATTTACAGAAATATGCATTAATTAAAGTTAAACAAAAAATGTACAGATTTCTTAACAATAAGAATTATGTGTGGAAAGTAATAAAGTCTAGTGAAAAATAGTATGTGGATAAATAATTAATAATAATAAAGTAAATATCAAAATTTAGACTAATAATAATATATCTATTAAAACTCAATTCTTCAATGTCATTTAAAACTAGAGATGGATAACACTGATGTGGTTAATGGCTAAGACATATTATCTTGATCCCATATGCAAATCCAGGACATTCGATTGTGGATACTGAGAGAGATCTCTTTGTGTTAGAAGAGACAAATTCAATATGTCCTGACATATATTTTGTGTATGTTACTAGAATTATTTTAGATAGATAAAATTAATTTATTGAATATATACTATATTTGAGAAATAATCCGTGCATTAAAAAGTTTCTTAAGAAACATTTTGTTAAAACATTTATTGCTTACTGAATCATAATAACTTTCTCCTTACCCCCAACCCACAAATGTAGTAATTAGCAAAATAACTATTTCTTCTGTACTACAAGTTCAATTCATGTGCAATTTAATTAACACAGTATCTATGTACAGGTAATTAGAAAATTATATTTGTCTGAGAATACTTTAAAATCTATAATAGGAATAATTAAAAACATTAAAATAGTTTTTAAATATTTTAATAAAATTAAAATTGTTGGGGAAAGAAAAAAATTCCCATCAATAGTCGTATTTTTCAAAATTTAGCATATGTAGATTCTGCTATGAAATCAAGATCATTATTAGGCTTAAATAATGCAAAAAGAAAGTAGATATTTTTGATGAAAATTAAAAAACAAAAAGGGAGAGGAAGTAAACAAATAATTTGTGTATTTCTAAATCAAAGTGAAATATTTTTGACAAAAAAGGAAATAAAGATGTACAAAAGTATCTTATTATTGAAGAAACATTAGATGTCTTGAAGTGCTTTCAAAAAAGAAATCCTGGAATGAAAAGATTATTGGTAGCAAATCTAAAAGCTGTTTCAAAAAATCTTTTGATTAATCACTTGGAGATGTATCATGAATGTTATATTAAAAATAGGAGTAAACTGTGCAATCAGTATCTGTATGAGACTAACATCTTCTCCACCAATGATAATGGCTATATTCTTTTACAATCATTTGTCAACATAGATAGGATGACAACCTTGGCATTAATATGGGCTTTGGACATTCCATCATCAGATTTTTGATGAAATGGATGGCTGAAGAGTTGTGGGTTGGAGTAGTTTGAAGCCTGTCCATTAAAGTATGAAAATTGGCTGTCTTAAAATAAAGCTGTGCACTGATTGTATATATGCATAGATATGGTAATCTGGACTAACTGATGATTGCTGTTTTAGCATGAAATACATATATTGGTGATTATTTATCTTTTCAACATGTGTGTGATCAGGGGGGTCAGCAATATGAGATGGCATGAAGAGTTGAGAGTCATGTGAAAGTGAGTTCGAATCCCTTATATAATCATTCGTTTTGTAGTAAGTATATCAACATTATTTGATGAATTCTGGTTAACCCATAACTGTCACTCTCTAATTAATCTTACTTACTGGTCTATAACTGGATGATAAACAGGGTGACTCAGTAGTAGCACTTAAAAGGAAAGAACGATTGGTGTTTTATGAAGAAAATGTTATCTTAATTTTGAACACAATTTAAAAATCACAATGAAGTCTTCAAATTTATAAGAATAATTTTATTTGATTCATTAATTTAAAATTAGTTTTTGGATAGAAATATAAATGCATGTTGCACATTCATGAGTTGATATATATTCAAATCATAAATTGACGATGATAATCTTGAAACTTCAAGGGGAAAAAAAAACACCTGTTAAAATAGCTAAAAAATCAAATTTGTTTTATAATAAATTAAATGAAGATATTAAGAATCTAATGTTAGAATGACTTTAAATAAAAGATGTGATATTTGAAAAAAAAACGTGAAAAATTTACTGTCCAGATAATAGATTATGAAAAAAATGAGACGAAAATATTTTGGATTACCAAATAGAAGAATAAAAATACAGTAATCAGAAATGTATATAGTGTTGTGTTAACGAGTATCTATATAATAAGTGATAAAATATACTCTATATTACAAAAACAAATTATCTTTTTAACATCTTTAGATAAAATATTTTAGAGGCAGTGGATGGAAAGAATATACAGGAATCTTTTGATTAGTACGGTTTCACTATAGTACAGTATTAAAACAATAGAACAATAATCCATTAAAAATTGTGTTATTCATCATTTTTAGCTTTTAAAAAATTATAATCACTCCTTTTATAAACAACCATGGGTGCGATAAGAAGAAGTTCTGGAAATAACACACGTAAGTGGTTAACATTAAAACTAAAACATGATATAATAAAGTTTCATGAAGATGATGCTTCCTTTGCTAAAATAGGCGTGAAAAAGGAACGAACGAATCATCAGTTAGACAAATTATTAAAAATAAAGATTAATATAAATCGCATGGTATAGCTACAGCATCTTATTTATCTAAATCAATAACTAAAAACAGAAGCAGTCTAATGGAAGATATGGAACGACCGTTATTGTTATGGGTTGAAGATTTAAATCAAAAAAGAATTCCTCTAAATCAAATGAAAATTCAAACCAAAGCGCTTGGTCTCTACAATGATTTGAGAGAAAACCAAAAAAGAAGCAGGGGAAACTAGTGAAATTTTTACAGCAAGTTTTAAAAAGCGAACTGGCATTCATAATGTCCTATTGTAAGCGAAAGTGCAGATAAAGAAGCTGCTTTAAAATACCCTCAGGAAGTAAATGAAATTATAGAAAAAGGAGGCTATAAAGTATATATTTTTTGTTCAATTATACATTAATAAAAGCTTTTAAATTTATTTGTCGTTTTATTATTTATTCATATCATTGTATTATTTATTTCAAGCACGGAAATCATAATTAATATATCGATAATTGAAAAAAGGTGCTGACAAAAAAATTTATTGGAACCAATTACTATAGCTTTCATTCCTCGATAAATGCAGTTTCAAACAGTGCGGTATATTGCTAGAACCAATTAACACTAATCGAGGCATTCCTGTATATATATTGCAAAAACCAAAGATGTGTTAATGATTGCGTTTCTGATTATACTGGTTTGAGCTGCGATTATACAAAAACAGAATAGATATAATAAACTGGTCAAAACGAAGGTAGCCAAGCTGCGACAATCTGATAAAATTCTAATTTAGCCAAAGAAATGTATGGAATATATAATTTATATAAGAAATGTTTTTGTAACAAGTTACCCAGCTCAAAATATTTATTTTTTATTACTTTGTAGATTCCGAAATCCGTTTCCAAAATAAAATACAAATATGTTAGCATTAGTATATCTAATATTCTAATTTCAGATTCCAAATTACGGTCACTCAGTTATAGAATAAACTAAAAATTAAATGTGCACTACATAATCTAGTTATATATATATATAGTTCATGTTAAAATAGCATTTCTGATTTATTGTCGCCATAATAAGATTTGAAATTATTTTACACCAATTAAATTGACAGAATCTAGTTGATGTGATGTGATGTATTATGGCTTCTCCTTAAACGAAGTCAAGAATATCTCAGCAATTAAGCCCAGATAAACCTGTTAGCCACTTTCTTTTACATTCCCCACTCTAAATTTACCCATAATCTGCTCTATCCCATTTCCACAACATAATTTTTGTCAACTCTATAACCTTTATATCTAAATCCCCCTTATCTTTTCCCAAACCTAGCATAAAAACCAATAATTCACTTTCTGTATAATCACTCTTTTCATATTTATTTTTCCACAACTTCATTATATGTACCCTTTCTGTTTTCAAACATTTACATTCAATTAACAAATGCCTAATATTTTCAATTCCTTCCTTACATAATTTACAAAATAAATCACCCATATTTTTCCATTTACATGTATATTCTTTTGTAGCTAAAGATCCCGTTCGAGCCTTAAACAATAAACTACTTTCCTTACTATTATCATATATTAACTCACACCTAATATTCTGTTTATTTCTATATATATTTAAACTCTTTTTACTCTCCATACTATTTCTCCATCTCTCTAACTCCCTAGTCTTTATTAATAAATTTATTCTTTTATCCCATTCCTTACTACTATAACACTCAATAATCCTCTTAACACAATCATCCCATCTTTTGTACAAATATACTGATATAAATTCTTTATCCAAATCTTTTGCATAGCGCATTACCTTTCTCACCCATCTTGTTACCTGCCCTTTACTCATAACCCAATTAAATACTATTTTAGCTATTCTTTTATTATCCATAAACTGCAATCTACCAAACATTTTCATTTTACTTTTTGCATCTCTCATATGAAAACTTGACCATCCCATTTCTCCTTGAATTGCCTCCCTTGCTGTCCATACTTCTGCATCCAATGCATGTCTTCCTACTTCCCTTTGAGCTTTTTCTAAATAATCTAATATCTTTTTACTAACATATAATGCATCATTACCATATGTTAACCCTGCTACTGCAACTCCTTTCCATATAATTCTAGCTACATCATATTTATTATATGAAAATACTGTTAATTTCTTTATCAATCCCTTTCTTTTCTTTGCTTCATTTATCAATTTTTTCTCCCATTCATCCAAATAATTTTTCTGATTACTTAAAATAATTCCCAAATAACTATATCTATTCACCACACTTAACTTAATATCTCCCAATAAAAATTCTACATCTTCTCTTTCCTCAGTATTAACCATCATTATATTTGATTTTTCTTCACTAAATTTAATCCCCATCTCTTTACCCACCCTTGCACATGTCCTCAACATAACTTCCATATCTTCTCTTTTTTCTGCACACAAAAATATATCATCTGCAAAAAAAAAGACCTGACAAAATATATACTCCCTTACTACCTATTAACGGTATCTCTATCCCTCTTCCTAATCTTTCTATTGCTCTTTCCATTTCACTCAAATACAACACAAACAAAATAGGTGACATAGGGCATCCTTGCCTTAGTCCCACACCATTTTTAACTTTAATTGATTCTATATTCTCTAATTGATATATATAATAATTATTTTCATATAATTTCTTAATAATATCTATTAAAGCTTCATCCATTCCCAAATTTGCTAAACTTATCCATAATCTATTTCTATTTACTCTATCATATGCCTTCTCTATATCTATAAAACTCATATATAACTGTTTATCTGCATTCCTACTCATATCCATAAGTTGTGTAACTACAAATAAACTATCTCCTATACGCCTATCTAATCTAAAACCTCCTTGCATTTCACCCACTACATTATTCCCTTCCATCCATTTTACAACTTTACTAGCCACCATATACGAGAAAACTTTATATAAAACTGATGTTACCGCTATCGGTCTATAATTATTCAACTTTCTATGATCCTTACCCTTTCCTTTAAATAACAACCTTACTCTTGTATTACTCCAACTACTTGGGAAAACTCTATTCTTTGCCATTTTATTAAAACAGGATAATAACTTTACTTTTGCCCTATATCCTAAATTCATTACCATCTCTGCTGCCCATCCATCTAAACCTCTTGCCTTCCCACTTTTCAATTTCTTCTCTACCTCATTTAGTTCATTTTCTGAAAAACTAATATTCCCATTACTATATTCTTTCATATTTTCTAATATTCTATCATTCACATCTAACATCTTTTCTATATTCATTACATAACTATTTAAGATTCTCTCTAAATCTTCTCTAGAACTACACTCAGTTCCCTCATCATCTAGTAATACTAACTCTCTCTCCCCTACATTTCTCCTTTTAATATAATTCCAAAATTTTTTACTTCCATCTCTTCCACTTTTATTAATATCCTCCAACAATTTACTATTCAATTTCATTCTCTCTCTATAAATATCTATTTTAGCCAACTTCTTCTTTTCTAAGTACTTTTCCCATTTAGCATTAATATCTTTTTCACTTTCCTTATTCTTAATAGCACACTTATATTCTCTACATGCTTCTTTCCTTTCTTTTACACTTTTACTAATTTTAATTTTTTTATTACTTTTATTCTTTTCAATATTCTCACCTAAAACCCTATTTGCAACTTTTTCTACTTCCTTACACCAATCCTTATACTCATCCCCAACCCACTCTTCCATTATTTCTTCAACTTGTATTTTATACTCTTCCAACTTATTCTTATCATTTACTCTCCATCCACATCTTTCACTATTATTTCTACTTTTATTTCTATTCTCCATCACATTACTAACCATTTCAATTACAATGAAATTATGATCACTAGTGCATACTTTTTCTTCATTATCAAATACCTTAATTTTCCGTATTTTATTTATTCCCTCTTTCTCTACCAATACATAATCTATTGTGTGAAATATATTATTTCTGGACCATGTGTATTGTCCCTCATAAATATTTAATAAATTTCCAATACTCAAATTCACTTTCTGACAAAAATTTTTCAAAAGCTGTCCATTTTTATTATCTACATCATCAATTTCTTCAATATGTCCATTCATATCCCCTATAACCATTATTCTCTTCCCCTTTTCTTTAAAACTTTGTATATCCTTAACTAAACATTCGTATATGTTACTATTCCACTCCAATATAATTTGACTATCTCCAGTAGCTATATAAACTATAGCCACCATCCATTCTTGTCTACCCAACCTTATTTCAAACCACAAGTGTTCTTGACATTTAACAATATTTAAATATTTTTTTGATATAACACCTATACCACCACCCCTTTTTTCTTTTTCTTTTCTATTTATACCCTGCCATACCAACTGTTCCAAAATAGGTTCTTCTTCTTCTCTTAAATGTGTTTCCACTACTGCTAATACCTCAAGCTCTTCATTTTCAATTGTTTTATTTAATTCCATCCACTTTTCTGGTTTCCTACCACCTTGCATATTCAAAAACCCAATTTTAACAATTTCTTCTTTCCTAACTACTCTTTTATAAATTCTTTTAATTCTTTCTTCTCCATTACATTTATAAATTACTTTCTTACCATTAATTTTACAAACCCATTCCTTCTCCATATCTATATTTATATCAAAATCAAATTCCTTTTGCTTACTTCTTATATTCCATCCATTCTTTTTAATAATATTACAATTTAAAAACCCACCCCCCCTTTATAAGTTTCCCGAAAAAAATTCTTTATAAATCAAACTCCCTAAAACTTCACTTCCTTGTTTTCCTAAATGCAACCCATCTTTACTATATAACTCTCTCTTTCCAATAAAACAATCCCACACATCCACAAACATAACATTATTTCTCTCACACAATTTTTTCAATCTCTCATTTATAGAACATGCCCTATCTAACAAATAACTCTTGTCAAACCTTGGTAATAATCCAACTATTCCTACTCTTCCTTTAATCATAATCAAATTCCTAATCAAATCTACATACTCATCCATTATTCTCTCTGATGATTCTAATAAATTATTAGTCCCCACCATAACATATACATCTCTACTACCTTGTTTTTTAACTTTATCTGCTACATCCCTAATTCTAGCTCCAGGCAAACATACTCTTACATACCTACTTCTATTTTCCCTTGCAATTATATCCCCACATTCTCTAATTAGTGAATCTCCTATCAATACTGTTTCATAATCTACTTTTTCTGCTCTATCTATAACATTTTCTAATACCTTCTGGTCCTCCTTATCTATTTCTTCCTTATCATTCCTACTCAATAATTCCTTTATCTCCTCACATTTTATCTCTAATGATTTTAATTTTACTTCTACATCCTTCAATTCTTCCTCTATCTTATTTATTCTTTGACTAATCATCTCCATTACACTATTACTTTCTCCACCCACTATTCTTCGACTATCTACACTTTGAAAACACTTTCTCACCTCTTTTATCATATTAATACACTGACTGCATAACCATAAACCATTTACATCCTTCCTAGTCTTATTTAAACATTTCAAGTGATATACCCCATCACATATAGTACATTCTACAACAGCACGCTTAATTTCCTTTTCCCGATTATATAAACATTTTGAAATACAAATATAATCCATTTTTTTTATTTTACGTTTTTCGAACGTTATATTTTTCTTAAAAGTAAATCTTTTAATAACAAATTTACAAAAAAACTAATCAACAAAATAACTTTTAAAAATAAAAAAATAATAATAATTCTATATATAAAATAACAATATATAAATAAAACAAAACAAAAAATAAATAATAACTTTTTTAAAAAATTTCTATATATAAATAACGTTTTTCGAACGTTATATTTTTCTTAAAAGTAAATCTTTTAATAACAAATTTACAAAAAACTAATCAACAAAATAACTTTTTAAAAATAAAAAAATAATAATAATTCTATATATAAAATAACAATATATAAATAATAAAACAAAACAAAAAATAAATAATAACTTTTTAAAAAAAATTCTATATATATAAATAACAAACTGAAAAAACTTTAAAACAAATAAAAAACACAATTTTCAATCTTTCAAATACTCTTAACCACTAATTATACTTTCACACACAATAATAATTAATAAATATTAATGCTCTCAGACTAAACAAATTAAAAGAAAATTTTTTGTTTGCTTATCTGAAAATTAATTTAACTGCTGCCATCTTTAGTTTGATTTGAAGATTAAAATACAAAACATTTTTATTATTGAACAAAGAGTTTTTCTCCCTCATCAGAACTTCTATTCGGCGTGGGGTGGAAAGCCACTGACTTTTTTTTTTATCATTTAAAGTGCGTTTTTATTTTGTGTTTTATGCTAAAACTCAAATTGTACACAAATCACAGAGAGCTGAGACTAAGTATAAATAGTTCTGAGAACACATGGCGACAAAGTTAATTTATATATTTTTAAAATTTCCATTTATGGGCACAGTTAGGAGGATTATTATTGACAAATCTCGTATTATTCTTTAGTATTCCAGAGGTAATCTATAATATGCTTAATCTACTATGTCCAGATTTAAATAATCGAGTAGAAATCATGAGCGGGACAAACAAAGTTTAAATATAATGGTAACTGTGTGGGTGGGCACCACATACTTAGACAATGTATAAATTATAAACAAACTTTAATGGAACACATATGAAACATTATATTTAATTATAAACATATATATTATTAATAATTGTTCCTGCCATAATCATGAACATGAGATGAGTTCAAATCCTTAACTAAAATATTGAATAGTACAAAATATTGATTTTTACAGATTGCAAATTTAAGTCAAGTTATATTTAAAAAGATTTCAGGCATACGGAAAATAAAATAAAATCAGAGTGACTTTTATTAGTTAATTCTATTTTCTACACCTACAGAACCAGTAAGCGTATGAACTATCAGGGCCATTCTTCTAGAAACGGGCTAGAGATAACTACCTGGGTTTTTAAATCCCTTTGGCCCCTGTGATCATGTAGTCATTTCCAATAAATTTATATATTTCTTTTTACTATATATGTTTTGAACTACTCTTGCTTGGATGCAATTAACACTTTAATATGTTTGCAATTTTACATTATTTAAACAAAACGTTTATAGTAATATATATCTTATGTACACACTTTATATTAGTCAAAATAATTTCCAAGCACTATACATACATATAATAATTATCATATACATGCATATTAATATAAATTTTATCTGTGATTTTACATGCTTTTAATATACATATGTATAAATATATTAAAAAATCTTACTTTCCATCACATATTTGATTAAATGACTTATATATATATATTGTGCCCTTTTGTATGGGTCACCATTTAAGTTTTGTGCTAATTTAGTAGAAAATTTTAAATTTAAGAAGTATTTTAAAAGTGTGATGTTGACTTTGCTTGTGGTAATATTACCATAAGTTTAATTAAAGCAATCTATGAGTATTTGATATGTGAATTGTGTTGGTATTGGGAAGATATTTAAAATGATGATGATTATGATGTAATACTGCATTAATAAATTTAATAACAAATGTTTAAAGCTAAAGTATTTAAAAGACAAGTTAAAATTAGACCAAGATATTTATTTAATTTAAAATATATGTTAAAAGTGAATAGAAATATTTTAAATTATAAGTACTTAAATTGAGATTAATATTTGATTTTAATCATATCAAATAATTATTTTAAAATCTGATATAATATCTTATTTATTTTAAAAAATATTTATTTTAAAAAATGCAATTGTTAGTTTATTTTTAGACTATGAAGCGTTTCTTGTGTTATAAAAAAAAACAGATGTTAGTTAAATTTACACAAGCACGCGTGGAAGTTGTCTAATAAAGTTGCATAATTATTTTAAAAAATCATGTTATAAATTTATAAATAATACGTGAGTTATCACGAGATAAAAATAAAGATATTAATGTAAAATATTAAATCTGATTTTTAAAAATATTACTTTAAAAATATAACGTATTTAAAAAGATTTAGTTTATTTTAAATGATCTTATAAAAGTTAAGATTTAAATCAAGTGAGAAAGAATATTTTAAAAAATGTTTGATAGATTTGAATAAACGATAAAATTATTTTTAAAATGTGATAATATTAAATATTAAATAAGTCATTATTTTATTTTTAATAGTGTGTTGATAAATATGTAAATAAGCAAAGTTTGATTGTTTAAACGTACCAATCAGATGAGGAGTCTCTTCCAGTATAAAAGCTGGATTCAATTGTTGAAGGGGGCTCTCTGTAATTAAATTTCTAAGTTAATCGTGCTATTGAGAAAATAGCCAAGTAAATTTATAAACGCTCTTAAAATCAGTTGTAAAATCATAAGAGTGTTATTGAATAATTTATAATATTTTTAAAGTAATGAATATGCAGTAGAAACTTAATAATTCCCTATTGGTCTTCTCAATATCGAAACTCAATTTACGTACAAATGATCATGGAAACATCACGTATCGTAGAAATATATCAGAAACTTTATGCTAGAAAAGTAACAGACGCTGGATTAGTACAGAAAACTATAAGATGGAGAAAAGTAGTATTTTGGACTATAAATAGTTTTAAAGTTAAATTACTATTGTCTGTTATTAATAGATATTTTAAAGAAATAAAAATACTTCTGTGGAAAAAAGTATTTTTGACAAATTATAGAAGTAAAATGTATATCTTAAGGAAAGATATAAGAAGCAGTAGTAATTTTAAATAAATACTTGCCTTGTTAAGTCTTTGTGCTTAAAAGACTAAATATTGACGTTTTAAAAGGCAAATAGATTATAAATATGATTATTTAAAATCGTAATATAATAAAATTGCTATATTGAAGTAATCTAAAACGCTGGACGTTATAGATGGAGAAATTAATTCTTACCTGAATATGTTATTTTATAAATGCGCAAGTAATACATGGATGTCCAAATCAAATCAAACTAAGCCAAGCAAGCCAAGTTAATTAAAATAATTCAATGAAAATAATTTATAAACTATAAATTAGTTTAGAAATAATAACTTTTGAATAATATTTTATGAAGAACTGGATCCAGAAAGAACTTATAAACTATTTTTTTTAATTTTATTTGTTTTCTTGTTGGAACTTATTATTTTTTAAAAAATAAACGTTATCATTTTTATTATAAACTTTCAAGAAACACGTGATACAACGGAACAGGAAATAGTGTTCTATTGACTTTATACGTAGGATATTTGTTAGAACTTTTATGGTAGAACAAAAGTCATCGCTGGAATCCGTAATATAAATTTTTATTTTATTTATTTAACATAAAATTTAAAATATTATTAAACTATTAAAAAGTAGGTTAGGTACATTTATTAAATAGTAACTTAAAAATAATATAATAATTAATTACATAAATTTATTTTTATAATTAATATAACACGGAATATTTTAGTGAATGTTTATGAGTATGAATGTGTATTATTTTTGTTTTCTGAAGCTGCAAATTCCGAAGAATACTGGATAGCAGAATGGACATTATTATTATTGTGGTAAAAATATTGTATAATGATTTTGATGAATTTAATATGTTTTCTTTAGATCAACTGAATATTATGTTGTTGTAGAATGAATGGATAGATATTTTATGAAAACACATACATTATATTGGCAACGAACTTTATTAAAATATGCATAAGTTTTGATTTATAATATCAACATGATACAACATTACGTAAGAAGCTTAGAAATAATTATATGATTCTTTCATAAATAAATTTTGATATTTTTATTATGTTATAGTATTAGAATTATATTTATTCTTTATTTAAGTATTATTTTATTATTTGCAAGATAGGAATAGATTTGAAAGACTCTATTTTTTTTGTTTGTATTTTGTTTTATTAAATAAGTTAAGTTACGTTAGGTAGAAGCTTATATTTAGATTGAAAAGTTTATTAAGTATAGACGATGTAGTATAGGTAATTTAGATAATGAATATTTTATTTAAAGTTGATATTTATTTTCCGGAAATTTTTAGATAAGTTTAGAATATGTTTTATAGATAGAAATTTATTAGAAAGGATTAAAATAACACATAAAGTAAAGTAATGATTTTTTACATAGAAAAGAATCATAGAATTTATCTAAGGTAATGCTTTATGAATTTGAAATTGATAAATGATTTAAATAATAGTATTTGAACAGTACAGATATATAATGCATATTTGATAAAACATATAACAGGAATTACATTAAGTAAAGTATAAGTACAGTCAATTATTTGTTTTACATTACAAAGATACATTAATTTTATAAAGCTATTAAGCAATGCTAATAATAAAGTAAATATATGATAATACATTATAAATGGTAATACTTAATTAATGTAGCTATTTAATTAGTAGAGCTTCATTGTTTACACATGCTACATAAATAATTTTGACATATATTATTATTTGTAATGGAAGTTTATTAACATTTATTTTAAATCTAAGTTTTGAAAACATACTATGATATTATTAGTATAGTAATTGAAGAGTGTATAATTGCTTATTAAGCACATGAATTAGTAACAATATAAACTTCTGGTATTTGTAATTTCTTATTTTATTTTGATTTATTTTCTTAAATTCTAAAACTGTAAATAGTGTAAATAAATTTTATTTGAAGTTATTGTAAATAAATTTGTTAATTTGTTTTAAAAGTGTGTCGAGTTTCATTATTTTTCACCACAGCATTTTGACCTCAGATGATTTGAAATAAACATAATATTTGCACAAAATGAATTTGTTATTATTATTTAGAATTGAATACCATATTTGCTTAACATTATTTTATAAGAATTGATTGACATGAACATAAATATTACAATGGTCATAAGATGATTATAATACACATTATAAGAATACAATATTGTTTATTGCCACAGATTATTAAGTATAAGATTTTGATCTATTTTAAAATGAAGATACCATATGAAATAAAAGATATACATATGATTGTTTATTCATTTAATGATTGATTATATAATAGAAATAGATGAGATTAAATTACACTCTAAGATTAGTATTATTTATTATTATTATTAAAATAAGTTAGGTGTATTTAAGTTTGATATAAAATCCCACATCATACTTATTTACATAATTTATTATTATTTTAAAACAACTTAGAAGAACCTGAGATTATTTAATTATATTTTAAGTTAAAAGTTAGGAATTATTTTAGTATTATTAAAGATAATTTATTTCATTTAAAAGTCATAAGAATGCTATAGATGTAGTGGTAAGATGATAAGGTAGTGGTAGTATTCTTATGCCATTGAGACAGTATCTTGGGAGATATTGACTCAGTGTAAATCTGCTTATTACTTTGTAACTTTACTTCGCAGTCTCATAATTTTATAAATACTTATTTAATTAGTATAATCTAGAACTATATTGATTTTGATGATTGATAATAAATTTAATTAAGATATGATAATATAAAAGTATATTAAAGATAGATATGCAAATTTTAATTAAACATAATAATGTAACTGAGCTAGTTGTATTTTAAACTATTTTATATATCAAGAAGTAAGGGTACAATATATATGACTATATATTTATGGATATTTATTTATCCATATTTATATAGAAGAAATGGTTTCATATATAAAGTCTTTGAAGACATTTTGGCATTTTGAAGATCATTTTATTGATGGTATGAACTTGGACTTTTTTTTCATGTAGTAAACAAACTTTCTGGTCTTTAGTGTAGCTGATTTGCTCTAAAATGCTTCTTTTGCTAGATGGCTTCCTTAGCTATAGTGATTTCCATTCCTGGAATATTTCTCTTTGACATTTGTTTTCAGTTGTATTACATCCTTTGCTGCTGTCTATCTCATGTGGTTCCCATGTCTTCTGGAATGTGGTTCAGTTTCAATTTCACTTTTTATGATTTCTGAATGATTAATTTTTTGGTTTCTTTTATCCATCTTTTTTTAAAATATCATCTGGATGTCATTTCCAACCACAAATTCACTTTTTTTCACTTCTAATAAAATTGTGTCACTCTTTGCTTGCCAGTAGTAGTTTAACCTCATTTTTCAATTTCTGTTTAGCAGCAATTTAGTTAGAGGCTTTCCAGTAGCTCTGCTACATGTACAACTCCTCATACATTTGACAAGTGGCCTTTTTGAAATCTTGCTTTAATTAATGGATATTCCATTAGTCCCTGATTTTAGTCAAATCTGAAGCACTTCAAATTTAATTTAAATATATTGGAGTGTTTCTGGATGTTATAAATATCAATTGATAATATTTTTAGTTTCTTGTTTAGCATTACTACACATATTATTAATTAATAATCACTTTTTGTGTTGAATCTATTACAAACATTACTATGCTGAAATGCATATTTTCTGTTACCCAACATATTATCCATTAATGTTATATTTTCATTTTGATACTTTCATGTTAAAATTTTTTGTTTACTGTGATTTACATTCTGCTCTCTTTTGCTGATAGAAATTGCTATTCATTGTTTATATATACTTAAAAATTCTATGCCTCCACACAATTAAAAAAGGTGGATAGAGTTTACATGTAATTTATCCTTCATACTTTCATATAGTCTTTGGGCTTATCTAACATTAAGTTTTTCCCATTGATCAAAACAGATACTTCTGGCAACTCATGAAAGAAGATCTTTCATAATTTAGAGGTAGTTTCTTTGCATCTTTGCTTCAGAGTACCCCATATTTAACCCATCATGAATATTCTTGCACTAAGACTAAAAATTATGGACGTGAATAGGCTAGCATGATCGATATATGTATGCTTTGCCATGATCTTTGTGGTGTGTACTATGCTTCATATTATTTTGATGCCATCATTGTTTTCTGGTAATCAGATGTAGAGTCTTTGTTCTAACTGTGTCATAGTAATGTCAGTCTAAAACAGTGCAACAATCTTGATTTAGAATCATCTTCATTAGTGGCTAAAAGCTTTTATGAGATCATTGGATTACTTAACGTTCGCCAATCCACTTTGGTTTTTGTTCAGCCTGCTGCTGTTTACTATTTAATAGTTTCCATTTAAAGATTTTTTTTTTATATATTTATTTTCATTTTATACATGTATAGTAATGTTTCTTTATATCATTATTGACTTTCTTTATTACATAAATCTCTATACCTATATTGTATGGAGATTCAAATTACATATAATGATAGTGTTATTAAATTTTTACTTGTTTAGACTGGAAATCAAATTATTCGATTGATGTTCATTTGCATCATAAGCTCTAAAGTTTGTTTTGTTCAGATGCAGAGAATTCATATGTTTAGAGATTATTGACTCCCAATCCTTATTTGTCACTAATGACACTTCTGCTCATTAATCAATTTCTGATTTGTTTCAAATACTAACAATCACACAATTTAGCTAGAACTCACTGTGTCTAATATACTATTGTTGTTTGTTTGTTTTTCCAAGAGAACATGTTAAATGACCAAAGCCGCAACAACAATAATATTATTTTATTGTCATCAAATACTTGCTAATTGGTAGTTTTGCAATGATCTGTTTGTGAACATTAATCCTGCTGAATATCTATAACACTTTAGTATGGTCAACCACTATCTTTTGAGTCTTTTCTTATTTTTTTGGTTTATGATATAATAGATTTAATCACCACATTACTTGATTTTCCACTATTCCCAATAAAATTTCCTCTAATAAAGTTTCCTCAAAATAGTTTCCACCAAGTTTATTATGAGTTGTTTAGAGCTATAATAATAAGGTGATGTTTATATCTGGAAAAGTGTTTGAAACATATTAGTACTATTAACATAAAACATTTCTTATGATTTTAAATGATATAGATTTTTTTAAATTAATTAATAAAATGATGACAAAATTATATATTGGTTAAAATTTTGCTAAAACAATAAAAATTCAATAAAAAATAATGCAAAATGTAAAAACACAAGACATAAGACAACACAAAGAATCAGCATGTCTTATATCTTGAAACTAATGAATAAAATAAAAAAGATCACCAAACCAAAATACAACATGAGCTCCCAAATGCTAGTAAATCTCAACAGGCTGATAAACAATGCAAAAAACAGATTACAAAAGGAAGATACATTGCAGATAATATATAACATCCAGTGCAGTGTCCCAGGTTGCATAAACACATACTATTATTAATCAAAGACTAACATTGCAATCAGAATAGCAGAGCATAAATATTTATACAAGTATGTTAAAGACTACCCAGTAAATAAGTACATGTTCTGGAACCATGAAAAACAACTTTGTTAAAGCTTTGATTTATTGTCTGTCAACTTGGTAAGCATAGAATATGATGACTGAAAAAAGGAAGCTTGGTTCAAAGCTAACCACAAAATCATAATAAGTGAAAGAAAAAAAAACAGCATTCAATTATCACACAGATGGAACATTTAAATTACATGATTTATATAATATGAATTATCAAGATGGATTATAAATAGAGCAATAAGATAAATAAAAGAAAGGAAAGAAATAAAATTCACTTCATAAAGTAATCTAACTCTCATTCTATAATGTGTTGGAAAATATCCAAATTATTTATATAGAATGTTATCTTTACTAATTACTTCTTTTGATATGATGTCTTTTCTTTTTATGGAGATTATTACTTTGTTTAGGTCTAAAAATTACTTTAATTACTTTGTAAGTTAGCTTATCTACTAAAAATATTTTTATAATGTGTAATAAGTATATCTTCGCAATCTTTATTAGATACCATCCTAAATAATGCTTTTTGCCTAATCAAAATAATTCTTTTTATAGTATTTGGAATAATAATAATAATAGTGTACTCCAGAAGTAAAAATAAAAAGGCAGATTTTAAAAATACAAGTAAAAAACATTATGGGGGTTTTGATTAAAATACGGAAATAAGATAGATTGTTTTATATGATAACATTCATTAATTAAAATCTAAATCAAACATTCACTAATTAAAGTCTAAAATAAGGATTTACTAATTGAAGTAAAGTAACGATTTCTAATTAAAAACGAAAGTACAATTAATTAATTAAAAGGACTGATAAGGATCAAGCGAAAGCAGAACAAAGGAGAAAAAGAAAGCGAAGCCGGGTAATTTTAAAACACAGAATATTTCCAGCTTGCTGTGTGACCGGAGTGGGAATCTTTATATAGAGAAAGGGATATACGAACAACGGAGGTATAACCCAGAACTAGCGGAGTCTGAAGGTTCCAAGATCCGTATAGGTAATTACAGATCTTCTCGATCTTATTATTATTTTTGTACGCCTAAAATGGCTAATTTTAGAATACGGAATAATTAAAATATTAATAGACTTTAAGAAGAGGTTTTGGCAAACCGGCCATCTTAGAATAGAACTGTTAGTGGGGAAATCGGACACGCGATTATGTATATAATTTCTTATATGTGTTATGAACTCAAAATTGTTATAAACTAAAATATAAATAAATTGCTGTATTCTATTTGTAGTAAAATTCTTTTTATTTATTTAATTTGTTACATGTGAATACAAAGCAAATTGGCGCAGTCGGTTGAACGAACTTGTAGATAAGAAAATGTCGATTGGACAGGGGTCAATATCTGAATTTAATGTAGAAAATCCAGGGGAATGGCCATTATATAGAATTCAGTTGCAGAATTTTTTTAAGTTGAACGAAATTACGGACAATAGTAGAAAAGTGGCAGCTTTATTATGTTTGTCAGGGATGAGATTAATAGGAATAGTAAATAAGTTATTTGAGGGACCTATTTCGGACTCAGTCGAATATGAAGAAATAGTACAGAAAATAACAGATTATTTCAGCCCGCAACCGTCTAAATTCATAGCAAGATTGGCATTGCGTAACAGAAGGCAAGCAAACGGTGAAAAAATAAAAGAGTATGACATAGCATTAAGGCAGTTGATAAAAGACTGTCAATATGGAAATTATGGTGACCAAGCTTTATTAGATCAGTTGCTTTGGGGAATGGCAGATGAAAGGTTAAGACAAAACCTATTAACAGAATCAGATTTGACTTATGAATTGGCGATCAAAAAGGGTAACGCTTTTGAAGCAGTTTTAGAACAGGCTGCAGCATTTAGAAATAAGACCGAAGTAGAAAATAGAGCGACTATATATAAAACGGAAAATAGTTTTACGCGTACAACACTGAAGGCAGACAGAGAAAAAAATGATGTATGGAAATGTTATTGTTGTGGAAAAACAGGGCACGTAGCCAAGTACTGTCGATGGCGGAAGGAAAATTGTTATAACTGTGGGAATAAAGGTCACTTAGCGAAGGTTTGTAAGAAACCAAAACAAAAAGAGAAACTAGATACAGAAAACCGAAGAGAAGTGAAGTACGAGCAAGTTAATAGCACATCGGACAATACATGGCAAGACAAAAGCCAGTATGTACTAACAGTTATAATAGGGAAGAAGGAAGTAGTAATGGAAGTCGACAGTGGATCTGGTATTTCTTTAATTTCAGAAAAAATTTGGAAAGAAATACATATAAAAGACCAGTCGCTAGAAATAAAAAAGTCAAACATAAAAATAAAAGGTATAACCGGGCAGTCAATAGAACTAGTGGGAGTGACTAAAGTCCCAGTTAGTTACGGAAAAAAAAAGTGTGAATTACCGTTATATATTGTAAAAAATGAACTAACCCCGATAATCGGGAGAGAATGGTTTCGAGAATTAGGAATCTCAATAAATATAATTAAAAAAGTTACGGTGGAAAAAGAAATAATGGAAAAATATCCAGACTTATTTTCGGAAGAGTTAGGCTTGATTAAAACTAATCCAGTAGACGTAGAACTATTGGACAATGCTCGTCCAATAGTATGTAAACCTAGAAAGATTCCTTTTGCCCAGAGAGATAAAGTTGAGGAGAAATTGAAAAAACTAGTAAATAAAGGCGTTCTAATGGCAGTAGAAGATGCAGAATGGGCTATGCCCATAGTTATAATAACGAAGCCTGATGGACAGATCAGAATGTGTGGGGATTATCGTTGCACAGTTAATAAGTTTTTAAATAAAGGAGCGTATCCAGTTCCTAACGTGAGAGAAGTTTTGGCGAATTTAGCTAATGCAAAATATTTCGCAAAGCTTGATCTTAATTCGGCATTTCACCAGTTGAAAGTTACCGAAAATACAGCACGTATGTTGACGTTAACCACGCCTTTTGGGCTGTACAAATGCAATAGGCTTCCTTTTGGGATAACAACAGCGCCGAACATTTTTCAGGCTAAATTAAACTTATTGTTGCAAGGGTTAAAAGGAGTAATCCCATACTACGACGATATCTTAATAACGGCAACGTCTAGTGAAACTTTAAGGGAAAAAATTGCCGACGTATGTTTTAAACTAAATCAAGCAGGAGTGAAGTTGAATAAAGAAAAATGTGTGTGGATAACTCAGGAATTAGAATTTTTAGGCCATACTATAAGTGATAAAGGAAAAAGACCGCTGGAAAATAAAATCAGAGCAGTCAGAAATGCGGAAAAACCTAGAAACGTAAAACAACTTCAGGCGTTTCTAGGACTCGTGAATTTTTTTGAACCATTCTTGAAAAATAAAGCGATGGTAGCGAAACCTATGTACGAGTTATTAAGAAAGAAAAAAAATGGATCTGGACAGAAATCCAAGATAAAGCATTTCATGAAATAAAAGAATTATTAACATCAGATATTCTATTAATGCATTTTGATAGTAACCTGGAGGTAAGGATTACTACGGATGCATCAGACTGGGGAGTGGGAGCGGTATTAGCCCATCCCATAGGAGATAAAGAATGGCCAGTGGCATTTGCATCCAGAGTTATGTCGAAAGCAGAGGTCAACTATAGTCAAATAGATAAAGAGGCGCTTGCAATCATTTTTGCAATAAAAAAATATCATCAATATGTGTTTGGTCGTAGTTTTGAAATTGTTACAGATCACAAACCATTATTGGGAATATTAAGTAACGATCGGGCCGCTCCAGAGCATTTAAGCCCGCGTATGCTGCGGTGGAGAAATATACTCGCCGCGTATGATTATAAACTAGTTTATAAAAAGGGGAAGGAAATACCACACGCTGACGCGTTATCACGTTTTCCAGATAGGAGGGAAAAAAGCAAAATGGAAATAGAAATAAATTACATAGATTATATGAACTCAGGCGTATTAAATTCTAACACGGTCAGAAAATGGACAGAGAATGAAAAAAGATACGAATGCCTGATTCAGTGGATTAAGAATGGCTGGCCTAAATCCAAACCGAATTACTTAGCCATGGGGTTTTGGACAAACAGGTTTAATCTTTCAGTTAGTAATAAGTGTATTATTATGGGTGATAGAGTAGTGATACCTCCGGAAGGGAGAAAAAACACATTAAAACTTATACATGAAGGGCATCCGGGCATAGTGCGAGCGAAAGCTTTGGCACGTAGCTATGTCTGGTGGCCTAAAATAAATGAAGATATTGAAAATTACATAAAGCGCTGTGATGCATGTCAAACTGAAGTGCAGTTGCCAAGTAAAATATTGTCACAATGGAAGGAAGCAACTAAGCCATGGGAAAGAGTGCATATGGATCATGCAGGGCCAGTGAACAACAAGATGCTACTGATATTAGCTGATGCATTCTCAAAATGGATTGAGTGCCATATAGTAAGGAATACCAGTGCGGCTGAGACGATTAAATGTCTTAAGTCAACATGTTCAATTCATGGCCTGCCAGAAGTTATCGTAACGGACAATGGAGCTGGTTTTGCAAGCAATGAACTTAGACAGTTTTTTGATGCTGGGGGGATCCATCACTTATACTCACCAGCATATCACCCCACAATCAAATGGATTGGCGGAGAATGCAGTTCGGCAAGTGAAGACGTTTCTGAAGAAAATGAACACTACTAATATTGATTTACAGGAAAAATTACAGGGATTTATGTTAACCCAGCATACTACTCCATCGACGATTATGGGAAAAACACCAGCAGAATTGATGTTTGGATGGAAATTACGAATACAATTAGCAGTTCTGAAACCAACTGAAATGAAATATACACAAGATGTGCAATCGTATAAAAACTTTAAAATGGGAGAACCAGTCTGGGTTCGAGATGTCATACAGAAAACATGGATTAAAGGAACGATTGGACAAAATATATTGACACAAATATATGTAGTGGAAGGGGAAAATGGTAACAAATATAGAAGGCACATCAACCACTTAAGAAAACGAGAATTAGATCAAGTCCCACTGGAGTTTTGGCAGAATTTGAACAGCAACAAGACAGAGGAAAATGAAAGAAATATAGAAAAGAAATCAGAAAAACAATACGTAGGGGAGGAACACAAAGACGTTATAACGGAAGAACTTCGACCAGAAGCACGGAAGAGCAAATCACCCAGGCCGCTTAGAATTAAAAGGAAACCGGAAAGGTTTAAAGATTATGTGTAAGTGACATTTATATTTCTGGAGTAAGGGGAGGAATTATAGTATTTGGAATAATAATAATAATAATAATAATAATAATAATAATAATAATAATAATAATAATAATAATAATAATAATAATAATAATAATAATAATAATAATAATAATAATAATAATAATAATAATAATAATAATAATAATAATAATAATAATAATAATAATAATAATAATAATAATAATAATAATAATAATAATAATAATAATAATAATAATAATAATAATAATAATAATAATAATAATAATAATAATAATAATAATAATAATAATAATAATAATAATAATAATAATAATAATAATAATAATAATAATAATAATAATAATAATAATAATAATAATAATAATAATAATAATAATAATAATAATAATAATAATAATAATAATAATAATAATAATAATAATAATAATAATAATAATAATAATAATAATAATAATAATAATAATAATAATAATAATAATAATAATAATAATAATAATAATAATAATAATAATAATAATAATAATAATAATAATAATAATAATAATAATAATAATAATAATTCAATTCAATATCAATTCAATTTATTCTATGAAATAAAACAAAGTACATCACAAATATTTAAAAACTCCAAACAAGAAAAATCTTGTGTGTGGAATTTACATGTAAAAATAAATTAAATAAAAATACAATCAAAAACTCAAAAGAACAGTTTAGGAAATAAATAAAATTAATTAAATAAATAAAATAAATGCCAAAATTAATACATACTACACAACCATTGACACAAATATTTTTTGAATGATATATAAGAAATATTATTCAGATCAATTGAACATTCATATACAAATTTATTAAACAACTTTGACCCAGAATAAACATATTGTCTTCTACTAGATTCCTTAAAAAATTTTGGTAAAGGTAATTGAAATTTATTAGAAAGACGAGTATTTAGAACATAAACTCTAGAATTCAGAAAAGGTTTAGCACAAAAAATATCAAAAATAACTCTATATTGATATAAGTGATTTACATCAAATAAACCAAATGCAATATAAATATCTCGAACAGAAGAGGAACGAGATCTACCAAAAATAATGCGCAAAGTATAATTTTGCAAAACACGCAAAGAAGATAAAATATGTGGAGAAGCATTACCCCAAATAATGATATTGTAAGATAAAATACTCTGATAACAGGCAATGTAAATAAAAATGAGAGCAGACCTAGGAAGAAATTTAACTAAATAATAAAACATATAGTTTAAATTACGTAACCGTTGACAAAGATAGGTAATGTGATTTGTCCAGGACAATCTGGAGTCAATATATATTCCCAAATAACAATAATTATCTACCAAAGGAATATTCTCACAAGTACATATACTATTATAATGCAAAATATACTTACAGCAAATTTTAATCTTAAGAGAAAAAAAGTACGCTTGTAAGAAAAAAGAATAGCTTTTGTTTTATCTAAATTGACCAACAATGAATTATATGCCAACCATTTACCAATTGAGTCCAAATCCTCATTCACTAATTTTTCAAGAAGATTATAAGAAACAGCATTGCAAGATAAAGCAATATCATCAGCAAAACCAAAAATCTTAGAATGTAACTTCAATGAAAATAAATCATTAATATAAATTAAAAACAATAGAGGACCAAGTACTGAACCTTGCGGAACTCCAGAATTAATCAAGACAACATCACTGATAGTACCATAAATATTAGTAAACTGTTTCCTATCATTTAAATAACTCTCCAACCAACTACCAATAGATCCACGAAAACCATACAAGTAGCAACGCTTAATCAAAATATTATGATTAACAGAATCAAATGCTTTAGATAAATCAAGATAAATAGCCAATGTTTTAAGTTCCTGATCCAATGAAGATGTTAAATACTGAACATGATGTTTTAAAGCATCTAATGTACTTCTGCCAGGAAGAAAACCATATTGATAGTCAGATAAAATTTTATTTTTAAACAGAAATGACAACATTTGATCCCTAACAATCATTTCCAATAATTTAGAAAAAACAGAAATAATAGCAATTGGCCTATAATTGACCATAAGAGTAGAATCACCCTTTTTATAAACAGGAGTAATAACATTAACTTTCAGACATTCTGGAAATGATCCAGACTGCAAAGATAAATTAAATAAATGAACTAAAATAGGCAAAAATGCAACCTTATTTTCTTTAAGCATCTTAGGTGTTATACCATCTAGTCCAAAAGAAGTGACATTTTTTAAACTATCAATTGCTACAGACAACTGAGATTCAGAAACATCAGAATATAAAAAAGAATTCAAACTTGAATAAGAAGACAAAATCTGCTCAGGCACATCACGCATCGATAAATTTACAAAATACTCATTAAACCGATCAGCTAAATATTTTTCATTATTCTGTAACTCAATTAAACTTTCATTATATTTAATACATTTAATACGATCAGGAGAAGATTTTTTAATCAAAGAATTTATTGTTCTCCATTTCAAAGAAACATTTTTATCACTAAGAAATTCTTGATAATATCTAAACTTCAACTTTCTAATATCAGACTTAATTTCAACATTAAGTTTTTTTAAAACATCTGATGAGCCATCCAAAGATTTTAATACATTTCTCTGATTAATTTTACATACCAGCGCATCTGTCACCCAAAGAGATCTTCTTCTATTCTTACTTGTCAATTTTAAATGAAACTTTGCTTTAGCAATTAAATCTAAACAAATAGCTTGGAACCCCAAAAATGCATCATTTACATTATCTATCATAAAAATCTCATCCCAATTCTGAACAGATAATAAATAATTCAATTTAGAAAAAGATAATTTCTCAACATATGCACAAACATTAATATTATCCATACAATTCAATATTTTTAATTCAGTAGCAAAATGATCTGTAAGAAATAATTTAGAAAGAGACGAATCAGAAAATAAACTGCGGCTTAATCTAACAAAAATATGATCTAAAAGAGATTGAGATATAGGAGTAATACGCGTAGGTGAAAAAAGCGTTTGACTAAATCCATAGCTATAAAGTAAATTTAAATAATCTATAGTAGACTTACAAGCATTATTTAACAAATCAATATTTAGATCACCCATTAAAACAGCAGATTCTGAACCCAAATCTAATAACAAAGAATCAAGTTCAGTAACAAAATCCAAAACTTTACTTGTACATGATCTATATATAGCCAAAATAGAAAGCACACATTTAGGGAGTCTCAAAGTTAATAAAATACATTCTGCAGTATTAAATGTTGGAATATTGAAAGAAAAGTCTAAACCGGTTTTTATAAAAACCATAACACCACCAGATCGTAAATGCATACGAGGAGAAAGTATACTCGTATAGCCATTCAAACTATATAAATTTTGTTCTTGTAAAGAAATCCAAGTTTCCGTTAAAATAATTATATCAAAATGAAATAAAGGAAAATTATTTAAATAAACTACAAGTTCATCAAAATGACATCTAATGCTACGTATGTTTAAATGAAATAATTTAAGTGAAGCAAAATCTTTTTCCTGAGAAATCAAATCAGAATTTATCATAATAAATAAATTTCAGAATGACTCCAAATCACTTTCATTTCTAATTAAAACACGAGGAGAATTATAATCTTTTCTCACATACACTGATCCATTATGAATGAAAGCAAAACCTTGACCAGAACGTAACTTCTGTTTCGCCAACCATAAAAGCCTTCTATTGAATGGAGTCAAACGCTGATTAATATAAATACGTTTGTTATTATTAACCCCAGGCAAAATTTGAGAAACTGTTAAAACAGATTTTTTATTTATTAAAAACTGTATGGCAGAATTTCGTGATTTAAAACGAGCTACAACAAAACCTGGAGCTCCTGATTTATTTTTTGTACGAAAAACGTTTTCCAAATCTACAGCGACATCTGTAACACCGAGCTTGTCCGCCACGTTAGTTAAAATTAACGGCAAATTTTCATTTTCTTGACAAGGCAAACCCTGTATTTCAATTTCATGATCCAGATTAAATCGTTCCATAGAATGTAATTTATCTTTCAATAACAAAATCTCATTCTCATTTGAAGTACAAGAATTAGAAAGACGAATTATTTCTTGATTATTCCGATCCACATTTTCACGCAAAGAAATAACTTCTGTCCGCAAATTAGCAACTGCTTGAGATAACTCTGAAATTGTGTTGTGAATAATAATAATAATAATAATCAATAATCCCAATAATAATAATAATAATAATAATAATAATAATAATAATAATAATAATAATAATAATAATAATAATAATAATAATAATAATAATAATAATAATAATAATAATAATAATAATAATAATAATAATAATAATAATAATAATAATAATAATAATAATAATAATAATAATAATAATAATAATAATAATAATAATAATAATAATAATAATAATAATAATAATAATAATAATAATAATAATAATACTCTGCTGAGGTAAGAAGCAATCCTTAAGTTCTCCGATGTAAGTATTTATTTTTTACTTTTGTTCCAACTTGTTATTCGCAAAACAAACATAATACAGGAAAAATCGAATTATATAATAGATTAATAGTGTTTTTTGAAAAATATCGGTGTGTTTTAATATCTTTTTTTTAAAAAAATAAAAAAATACTGACTTGAGTCAGAATAAATCATGGCTACTGCCCAGTCAAGCGTGAGCGAATTAAGCACCAATACGAAATTAACAACATCGTTAGTTTCAACATCGCCTATTTCGTATGCAAAAGTACTTAAAAGTAATAGCAATACTACAGCACCAACTCAAATACCGCGCTTCCGTAGAACAAACACAAATGATATAAAAAATCTTGATCTAAACACTAGAGAGGAAAATCAACCCCCAGCCGCAATCTGGACAAAAGAAACGCTTGAAAATGTGACGGACCGTTTCAGTAATACGGTGCCTCGTACGTTATTTGAAACATTTCGCAGGTTTTTTTCACCAACTTCGTTAGTACTCGCAGTAACCGATAATCAATGCTCATTATATCGTTTCCCAAAAGCTTTATTATATGAAGCAATCACGCAAAATGCACTATGGGAAACAATCTCTTGTATCGCGGATCACCCAAATTCTCGATATATAACCATTGATTTTTATACTCAGCAGCAAAAAGAACGTTTTCAATCCACTATTTTAGCACTTGATAATTACGCACTCGTAATTATAGATGAAAACCGGAAAAATATAATTACTGGAGTGCTTAAAAATACTTATCTTAAATACAACGTACAAGATTTTCAAAAAATGATAAACCCGTTTGGAAAAGTAATTGCCCTACAGCCTATATATTTAAAAGACACACCTATACCGATATGTAGTAATCGTTTTGAATTTAAAATAAAACTACATAAAAACGTAGACGCCTCAACGATTCCAACACAGATTACAGATCAAGAAGCGACACTCTCTCTTCACATAAGAGGTCTAAAGCCACTTTGTTTTGGCTGTGGACAGAGAGGACACCTAGCAACTCAGTGCGATAACACAAAAAGCAATCACTGTGAACAAACTAAAATCCTCTCCCCAGAACAACCCAGTGATGAAAATAAAATTTATAATAACACTACATCCATTGGCAACCAAATAATAGAAACCGGAAAAAAACAGGATCAAACACCCACAAACAAAAATAATAATGGATCAGAATTGCCTATCCCAAAGACCAACCAAAAAAATAATAACACAAAAACTAACACAGAAATCCAAGATTCAAACGAAAATAATTCTCAAGAAACCACAACACAAAATACAGCAATTACATCACAGGATCAGCATCTCAATAAAACAAAATGTGTACCAAGTAAAAATCAACAAACAGAAAGTAAACACACACAGTTATATAATGAAAATATAAATCCAGATAATATAAAGATACCAATAATAAAAAAAACTACAATTATAAACAAAACTGCATCAAACATAATGGATGCAATAGAAGCTCCTCTTCCACCTATTCAAGAAAATACACCAGAGGGAAAAAGAAAACCAGGTCGACCACCAAAGAACCATGAATCCAAAAAGGCAAAAAAAACAGACCAAAAGCACAACTCATCAGACATATACAATTTAGAAAATGATGAAATAGAAATGGATGTAAGCCAACAACAAATGGACACCTGTTCGGTTTCATCGCAAATTGCCTGTATAGAGTCTGAAGCAATATTAAATGAAAGAAAAACTGATAATAAACCCAACAATGTCTTAAATATGTATCAGCATCCATCTACTGCAATATAAACAAACATTTAGTATTAAAAATAAAATAAAAATCAATACCCTGTTAAAAAATTATTTAAAACATGAAGATAAAAATTGGATCTCTCAACATTAGAGGCTTAAATGCCACCAAAAAACTTTTTGATCTCAAAAAATGGTTACATACAACACAACCACACATACTGGGGCTTTTGGAAACAAAAATATACAGCAGCTCTCAAATTGATCCATCAAAATATTTAGTCAACCAAGGTTTTTGTGCCTGCTCAAGGCAATCATCATCACCATCAGGTGGCACAGGCATAATTATTTCCCACAACTGCCCTTTCGATTCTTTTAAAATTATATATATTGACTCTAATCTTATCATATTAACACTCCATCATAAAAATATCACACTTAACCTAGTATTTGTATATATACCACCAGGCCCTGTCATCATCTCCAGAATAATAGCAACAATAAATTCAATGCTTACAGCAACACCAAATCCCATAATACTCCTGGGAGATTTCAACATGACCTACCAAACTTTTGTCACCAAATGGATCCATCAAATAACAATCCCACTTATGAGTGCTGAGGGTTTTCTCCCAACAAACTCAATTATCTTTTTTTATAACAATAGATATAAGTCACTTATTGATTTGTGTTTCTACTCACCAATGTTACATCATTATTTTAATCTTGAACTCTGTCCATCTATAATCTCAGATCATGCTGCTCAGTTCATCACCCTCGACCTAACAAAAATACAAAATACAACAATAGCCCTCCAAAAGACTATGCGAATACTTCTTCCAGCACAAACAACTGAATTCTTATATTCAGAAACATATATAATGCTCCAAAAACTTCAAAACATGTCACTCGATCCAGTACAAAAGTATATAGCATTCACCAATATACTTTCTTTCAACATCAATCATATTACCTGCAACTCATTACAACCCACCAGATTATTAGAATTGGCAGATGAACTACATAAAAGAATAACCATTTCCAGACCAACTACAGATAATCAAACACAAATTAAAAAACTTACAGAAATGTACAACAATACATGCAATACACTAAAGCAATATGTAGCAATAAAAAAGAAAAAAATATGCCTTACACAACAACATACTTGGACCAGAGCATACATACGGTGGGCATTGGGATACCCATCCACAGTCAGAGTGCCTATGGCACTTGAAATAGATGGCTCTATAACAGCTGGACATAACATGATAAACCCAATATATCAACACTTTAAAAAAATACTGCAAAAACAGAGAGTGTACATACCAAATGAAGACATATTTGGAGACCCTGAAACAGACACACCAATAACAACAACTGACATTGTATTTCAACTTGCAACAATAACAAACACATGTCACCCAGGACCACAAGGAATTCCCAAATTTGTGTTCAAACATCTTAGTCACTTCACAGCAAAATACCTGTGCAATCTAGCCAATTACATATCCCAAAAAATTTACAACATACAAAGTCTATACCCAATTGCAATGGTTCCATTTAACAAAAAACAAACAGCAATATCATCTTTATCTAATCTACGACCAATTTCAATGGGACCTTTAGGAATAAAAATTCTTGAAAGAGTGATAAAGGAAAAAATAGAACAACACATACTCCCTGTGTTATCATCAGCACAATATGCCAAAAAAGGATCATCCATTGGCCAGGGTGCCTTAATGTACAAAACAATTATCGAAGTAGTAAAAAAAAGAAAGAAATATGCACCAATTATAGTTCAACTAGACATTGAGGCAGCTTTTGACTCAGTGCCTATAGCCAAATTATTAGACGTGCTGAAAAAAACAACAACACCTCCATCCCTACTATATATAATAGCAAATCTGCTACTCAGCCGTGAAATTCACATCACATTGAATGGAAAAAAATCACCAGCCTTCAGACCGAGTCAATCCATCCCACAAGGATCCCCCCTTAGTGCCTTGCTCTTTACAATATATATAAATCCTCTATTAATAGAGATACAGAAAAAAATAAAAGGCATTCAAATTCCAAACACTGCTTTAAATATATCATGCATAGCCTATATGGATGATGTAACCGTTTTCCTCCCCTCTAAAAAGAACCTCCCCATATTACAAGAGATAATCAAGAATTATACCTCAAATTTTAATTTAAAAATTAACACAAATAAAACTGCAGCATGGTCAATATACACAGGCAAGCACTGTACAGAGATGTTTAATGGTAAACCATCTGCTTTCCTTGGTTTCCCATTCTACCTTGGAACCAATGGAATGAGGCAAAAAATTCAAAATAAATTAAAAATAGATGCTGAAAAAATCACAGCCTCACTTGAAAAGTCATACCTGTCAATATATGCAAAGGTAGCACTATTTAATCAACTTATAACTACAAAAATTACATACTATACACCTATAATCAAATTTGCAAAAACATTCATATCTAAAATCTCGTCAATCTGTAACAAACTAATATGGAAGAGAAAGACAGTGGCAATCTCTTTAAAAAATCTGAGCAGACCACCACATAGCAATGGACTTGGACTCCATACAATCAATGTTTTTTACACACAGAAATCAGTAAATCTAATAACAGCAACCATAAAAAGATTTCCAGACCTGGAGTGTGTAATCAGTATAATACCCACAGACAGACCACCCCCTTCATATGGATATCTATCCACACTGATTGAAGAACTCAAGCCAATATACAACAAAATATCACTCAATAATGACAACAAGTATACATACTGGGACATTTACAATATACTACATCCAAACCAGACACCCAATCTACATCCATCAGTTCTTGGAATAGACAACAGGCAACTACTGCAACAATTCAGAAAATGGTCATTAGAACCAAAATTATTCGATTTTCTGCTTAAGCTTAATCTCAATGCTCTACCCACAACCCATTTCCTTAGATTTCGTAGATTCTATACCAATATAGACCCCATGTGCGGGCTATGTCATAGAGAAGAAGAGACACAAGATCATTTTCTTCATTCCTGCAGTGCCCTAGAAACAATACGTCGCACAATGTTTACCACATACAGAAAGGCTATCATTTCAATAGATGAAATAATAAATACATTTAAAAAAGGCAATAACCCTGCTATTCGTGCAGCAACATACAGCCTTTATGCCTACTGGTGCACCAGATGCACTTTTGCACTTGCCAATAACCCTCGACGCCACCCAGCAACATATTCAATAAAACTAGAACTGTTAAGAAAAAGAGACAGCATCCTAGCTCAACCAGATATATTTGCAGCCACATGGTCACACTTGAAACAGAGATCCAGTCTATGAAATATAAAGACCAATAAGATAGATGATGACATTTTCAACATCAGCATTTTTTCCAACTTTAAAAAAAAAAAATGCAAGCATAAACTGAACTAGATAGAAGACCAAATTTAAAAACAAGAAGAAAAAAAAGGATGCAGAAAAGATAAAGACTTATATACTGAAAGTTGTAATTTGTTTTTCATTTGTAAAAAATCAATATATGACTCTGTAACTTTTTAGACTCAATAAAGTTTTGCTTTGAAACATAATAATAATAATAATAATAATAATAATAATAATAATAATAATAATAATAATAATAATAATAATAATAATAATAATAATAATAATAATAATAATAATAATAATAATAATAATAATAATAATAATAATAATAATAATAATAATAATAATAATAATAATAATAATAATAATAATAATAATAATAATAATAATAATAATAATAATAATAATAATAATAATAATAATAATAATAATAATAATAATAATAATAATAATAATAATAATAATAATAATAATAATAATAATAATAATAATAATAATAATAATAATAATAATAATAATAATAATAATAATAATAATAATAATAATACCGCAGCAAATCTCTGCTGAGGTAAGAAGCAATCCTTAAGTTCTCCGATGTAAGTATTTATTTTTTACTTTTGTTCCAACTTGTTATTCGCAAAACAAACATAATACAGGAAAAATCGAATTATATAATAGATTAATAGTGTTTTTTGAAAAATATCGGTGTGTTTTAATATCTTTTTTTTAAAAAAATAAAAAAATACTGACTTGAGTCAGAATAAATCATGGCTACTGCCCAATCAAGCGTGAGCGAATTAAGCACCAATACGAAATTAACAACATCGTTAGTTTCAACATCGCCTATTTCGTATGCAAAAGTACTTAAAAGTAATAGCAATACTACAGCACCAACTCAAATACCGCGCTTCCGTAGAACAAACACAAATGATATAAAAAATCTTGATCTAAACACTAGAGAGGAAAATCAACCCCCAGCCGCAATCTGGACAAAAGAAACGCTTGAAAATGTGACGGACCGTTTCAGTAATACGGTGCCTCGTACGTTATTTGAAACATTTCGCAGGTTTTTTTCACCAACTTCGTTAGTACTCGCAGTAACCGATAATCAATGCTCATTATATCGTTTCCCAAAAGCTTTATTATATGAAGCAATCACGCAAAATGCACTATGGGAAACAATCTCTTGTATCGCGGATCACCCAAATTCTCGATATATAACCATTGATTTTTATACTCAGCAGCAAAAAGAACGTTTTCAATCCACTATTTTAGCACTTGATAATTACGCACTCGTAATTATAGATGAAAACCGGAAAAATATAATTACTGGAGTGCTTAAAAATACTTATCTTAAATACAACGTACAAGATTTTCAAAAAATGATAAACCCGTTTGGAAAAGTAATTGCCCTACAGCCTATATATTTAAAAGACACACCTATACCGATATGTAGTAATCGTTTTGAATTTAAAATAAAACTACATAAAAACGTAGACGCCTCAACGATTCCAACACAGATTACAGATCAAGAAGCGACACTCTCTCTTCACATAAGAGGTCTAAAGCCACTTTGTTTTGGCTGTGGACAGAGAGGACACCTAGCAACTCAGTGCGATAACACAAAAAGCAATCACTGTGAACAAACTAAAATCCTCTCCCCAGAACAACCCAGTGATGAAAATAAAATTTATAATAACACTACATCCATTGGCAACCAAATAATAGAAACCGGAAAAAAACAGGATCAAACACCCACAAACAAAAATAATAATGGATCAGAATTGCCTATCCAAAAGACCAACCAAAAAAATAATAACACAAAAACTAACACAGAAATCCAAGATTCAAACGAAAATAATTCTCAAGAAACCACAACACAAAATACAGCAATTACATCACAGGATCAGCATCTCAATAAAACAAAATGTGTACCAAGTAAAAATCAACAAACAGAAAGTAAACACACACAGTTATATAATGAAAATATAAATCCAGATAATATAAAGATACCAATAATAAAAAAAACTACAATTATAAACAAAACTGCATCAAACATAATGGATGCAATAGAAGCTCCTCTTCCACCTATTCAAGAAAATACACCAGAGGGAAAAAGAAAACCAGGTCGACCACCAAAGAACCATGAATCCAAAAAGGCAAAAAAAACAGACCAAAAGCACAACTCATCAGACATATACAATTTAGAAAATGATGAAATAGAAATGGATGTAAGCCAACAACAAATGGACACCTGTTCGGTTTCATCGCAAATTGCCTGTATAGAGTCTGAAGCAATATTAAATGAAAGAAAAACTGATAATAAACCCAACAATGTCTTAAATATGTATCAGCATCCATCTACTGCAATATAAACAAACATTTAGTATTAAAAATAAAATAAAAATCAATACCCTGTTAAAAAATTATTTAAAACATGAAGATAAAAATTGGATCGCTCAACATTAGAGGCTTAAATGCCACCAAAAAACTTTTTGATCTCAAAAAATGGTTACATACAACACAACCACACATACTGGGGCTTTTGGAAACAAAAATATACAGCAGCTCTCAAATTGATCCATCAAAATATTTAGTCAACCAAGGTTTTTGTGCCTGCTCAAGGCAATCATCATCACCATCAGGTGGCACAGGCATAATTATTTCACACAACTGCCCTTTCGATTCTTTTAAAATTATATATATTGACTCTAATCTTATCATATTAACACTCCATCATAAAAATATCACACTTAACCTAGTATTTGTATATATACCACCAGGCCCTGTCATCATCTCCAGAATAATAGCAACAATAAATTCAATGCTTACAGCAACACCAAATCCCATAATACTCCTGGGAGATTTCAACATGACCTACCAAACTTTTGTCACCAAATGGATCCATCAAATAACAATCCCACTTATGAGTGCTGAGGGTTTTCTCCCAACAAACTCAATATCTTTTAATAACAATAGATATAAGTCACTTATTGATTTGTGTTTCTACTCACCAATGTTACATCATTATTTTAATCTTGAACTCTGTCCATCTATAATCTCAGATCATGCTGCTCAGTTCATCACCCTCGACCTAACAAAAATACAAAATACAACAATAGCCCTCCAAAAGACTATGCGAATACTTCTTCCAGCACAAACAACTGAATTCTTATATTCAGAAACATATATAATGCTCCAAAAACTTCAAAACATGTCACTCGATCCAGTACAAAAGTATATAGCATTCACCAATATACTTTCTTTCAAAATCAATCATATTACCTGCAACTCAACACCCCCCACCAGATTATTAGCATTGGCAGATGAACTACATAAAAGAATAACCATTTCCAGACCAACTACAGATAATCAAACACAAATTAAAAAACTTACAGAAATGTACAACAATACATGCAATACACTAAAGCAATATGTAGCAATAAAAAAAGAAAAAAATATGCCTTACACAACAACATACTTGGACCAGAGCATACATACGGTGGGCATTGGGATACCCATCCACAGTCAGAGTGCCTATGGCACTTGAAATAGATGGCTCTATAACAGCTGGACATAACATGATAAACCCAATATATCAACACTTTAAAAAAATACTGCAAAAACAGAGAGTGTACATACCAAATGAAGACATATTTGGAGACCCTGAAACAGATACACCAATAACAACAACTGACATTGTATTTCAACTTGCAACAATAACAAACACATGTCACCCAGGACCACAAGGAATTCCCAAATTTGTGTTCAAACATCTTAGTCACTTCACAGCAAAATACCTGTGCAATCTAGCCAATTACATATCCCAAAAAATTTACAACATACAAAGTCTATACCCAATTGCAATGGTTCCATTTAACAAAAAACAAACAGCAATATCATCTTTATCTAATCTACGACCAATTTCAATGGGACCTTTAGGAATAAAAATTCTTGAAAGAGTGATAAAGGAAAAAATAGAACAACACATACTCCCTGTGTTATCATCAGCACAATATGCCAAAAAAGGATCATCCATTGGCCAGGGTGCCTTAATGTACAAAACAATTATCGAAGTAGTAAAAAAAAAGAAAGAAATATGCACCAATTATAGTTCAACTAGACATTGAGGCAGCTTTTGACTCAGTGCCTATAGCCAAATTATTAGACGTGCTGAAAAAAACAACAACACCTCCATCCCTACTATATATAATAGCAAATCTGCTACTCAGCCGTGAAATTCACATCACATTGAATGGAAAAAAATCACCAGCCTTCAGACCGAGTCAATCCATCCCACAAGGATCCCCCCTTAGTGCCTTGCTCTTTACAATATATATAAATCCTCTATTAATAGAGATACAGAAAAAAATAAAAGGCATTCAAATTCCAAACACTGCTTTAAATATATCATGCATAGCCTATATGGATGATGTAACCGTTTTCCTCCCCTCTAAAAAGAACCTCCCCATATTACAAGAGATAATCAAGAATTATACCTCAAATTTTAATTTAAAAATTAACACAAATAAAACTGCAGCATGGTCAATATACACAGGCAAGCACTGTACAGAGATGTTTAATGGTAAACCATCTGCTTTCCTTGGTTTCCCATTCTACCTTGGAACCAATGGAATGAGGCAAAAAATTCAAAATAAATTAAAAATAGATGCTGAAAAAATCACAGCCTCACTTGAAAAGTCATACCTGTCAATATATGCAAAGGTAGCACTATTTAATCAACTTATAACTACAAAAATTACATACTATACACCTATAATCAAATTTGCAAAAACATTCATATCTAAAATCTCGTCAATCTGTAACAAACTAATATGGAAGAGAAAGACAGTGGCAATCTCTTTAAAAAATCTGAGCAGACCACCACATAGCAATGGACTTGGACTCCATACAATCAATGTTTTTTACACACAGAAATCAGTAAATCTAATAACAGCAACCATAAAAAGATTTCCAGACCTGGAGTGTGTAATCAGTATAATACCCACAGACAGACCACCCCCTTCATATGGATATCTATCCACACTGATTGAAGAACTCAAGCCAATATACAACAAAATATCACTCAATAATGACAACAAGTATACATACTGGGACATTTACAATATACTACATCCAATCCAGACACCCAATCTACATCCATCAGTTCTTGGAATAGACAACAGGCAACTACTGCAACAATTCAGAAAATGGTCATTAGAACCAAAATTATTCGATTTTCTGCTTAAGCTTAATCTCAATGCTCTACCCACAACCCATTTCCTTAGATTTCGTAGATTCTATACCAATATAGACCCCATGTGCGGGCTATGTCATAGAGAAGAAGAGACACAAGATCATTTTCTTCATTCCTGCAGTGCCCTAGAAACAATACGTCGCACAATGTTTACCACATACAGAAAGGCTATCATTTCAATAGATGAAATAATAAATACATTTAAAAAAGGCAATAACCCTGCTATTCGTGCAGCAACATACAGCCTTTATGCCTACTGGTGCACCAGATGCACTTTTGCACTTGCCAATAACCCTCGACGCCACCCAGCAACATATTCAATAAAACTAGAACTGTTAAGAAAAAGAGACAGCATCCTAGCTCAACCAGATATATTTGCAGCCACATGGTCACACTTGAAACAGAGATCCAGTCTATGAAATATAAAGACCAATAAGATAGATGATGACATTTTCAACATCAGCATTTTTTCCAACTTTAAAAAAAAAAAATGCAAGCATAAACTGAACTAGATAGAAGACCAAATTTAAAAACAAGAAGAAAAAAAAAGGATGCAGAAAAGATAAAGACTTATATACTGAAAGTTGTAATTTGTTTTTCATTTGTAAAAAATCAATATATGACTCTGTAACTTTTTAGACTCAATAAAGTTTTGCTTTGAAACATAATAATAATAATAATAATAATAATAATAATAATAATAATAATAATAATAATAATAATAATAATAATAATAATAATAATAATAATAATAATAATAATAATAATAATAATAATAATAATAATAATAATAATAATAATAATAATAATAATAATAATAATAATAATAATAATAATAATAATAATAATAATAATAATAATAATAATAATAATAATAATAATAATAATAATAATAATAATAATAATAATAATAATAATAATAATAATAATAATAATAATAATAATAATAATAATAATAATAATAATAATAATAATAATAATAATAATAATAATAATAATAATACTCTGCTGAGGTAAGAAGCAATCCTTAAGTTCTCCGATGTAAGTATTTATTTTTTACTTTTGTTCCAACTTGTTATTCGCAAAACAAACATAATACAGGAAAAATCGAATTATATAATAGATTAATAGTGTTTTTTGAAAAATATCGGTGTGTTTTAATATCTTTTTTTTAAAAAAATAAAAAAATACTGACTTGAGTCAGAATAAATCATGGCTACTGCCCAATCAAGCGTGAGCGAATTAAGCACCAATACGAAATTAACAACATCGTTAGTTTCAACATCGCCTATTTCGTATGCAAAAGTACTTAAAAGTAATAGCAATACTACAGCACCAACTCAAATACCGCGCTTCCGTAGAACAAACACAAATGATATAAAAAATCTTGATCTAAACACTAGAGAGGAAAATCAACCCCCAGCCGCAATCTGGACAAAAGAAACGCTTGAAAATGTGACGGACCGTTTCAGTAATACGGTGCCTCGTACGTTATTTGAAACATTTCGCAGGTTTTTTTCACCAACTTCGTTAGTACTCGCAGTAACCGATAATCAATGCTCATTATATCGTTTCCCAAAAGCTTTATTATATGAAGCAATCACGCAAAATGCACTATGGGAAACAATCTCTTGTATCGCGGATCACCCAAATACTCGATATATAACCATTGATTTTTATACTCAGCAGCAAAAAGAACGTTTTCAATCCACTATTTTAGCACTTGATAATTACGCACTCGTAATTATAGATGAAAACCGGAAAAATATAATTACTGGAGTGCTTAAAAATACTTATCTTAAATACAACGTACAAGATTTTCAAAAAATGATAAACCCGTTTGGAAAAGTAATTGCCCTACAGCCTATATATTTAAAAGACACACCTATACCGATATGTAGTAATCGTTTTGAATTTAAAATAAAACTACATAAAAACGTAGACGCCTCAACGATTCCAACACAGATTACAGATCAAGAAGCGACACTCTCTCTTCACATAAGAGGTCTAAAGCCACTTTGTTTTGGCTGTGGACAGAGAGGACACCTAGCAACTCAGTGCGATAACACAAAAAGCAATCACTGTGAACAAACTAAAATCCTCTCCCCAGAACAACCCAGTGATGAAAATAAAATTTATAATAACACTACATCCATTGGCAACCAAATAATAGAAACCGGAAAAAAACAGGATCAAACACCCACAAACAAAAATAATAATGGATCAGAATTGCCTATCCCAAAGACCAACCAAAAAAATAATAACACAAAAACTAACACAGAAATCCAAGATTCAAACGAAAATAATTCTCAAGAAACCACAACACAAAATACAGCAATTACATCACAGGATCAGCATCTCAATAAAACAAAATGTGTACCAAGTAAAAATCAACAAACAGAAAGTAAACACACACAGTTATATAATGAAAATATAAATCCAGATAATATAAAGATACCAATAATAAAAAAAACTACAATTATAAACAAAACTGCATCAAACATAATGGATGCAATAGAAGCTCCTCTTCCACCTATTCAAGAAAATACACCAGAGGGAAAAAGAAAACCAGGTCGACCACCAAAGAACCATGAATCCAAAAAGGTAAAAAAAACAGACCAAAAGCACAACTCATCAGACATATACAATTTAGAAAATGATGAAATAGAAATGGATGTAAGCCAACAACAAATGGACACCTGTTCGGTTTCATCGCAAATTGCCTGTATAGAGTCTGAAGCAATATTAAATGAAAGAAAAACTGATAATAAACCCAACAATGTCTTAAATATGTATCAGCATCCATCTACTGCAATATAAACAAACATTTAGTATTAAAAATAAAATAAAAATCAATACCCTGTTAAAAAATTATTAAAAACATGAAGAAAAAAATTGGATCGCTCAACATTAGAGGCTTAAATGCCACCAAAAAACTTTTTGATCTCAAAAAATGGTTACATACAACACAACCACACATACTGGGGCTTTTGGAAACAAAAATATACAGCAGCTCTCAAATTGATCCATCAAAATATTTAGTCAACCAAGGTTTTTGTGCCTGCTCAAGGCAATCATCATCACCATCAGGTGGCACAGGCATAATTATTTCACACAACTGCCCTTTCGATTCTTTTAAAATTATATATATTGACTCTAATCTTATCATATTAACACTCCATCATAAAAATATCACACTTAACCTAGTATTTGTATATATACCACCAGGCCCTGTCATCATCTCCAGAATAATAGCAACAATAAATTCAATGCTTACAGCAACACCAAATCCCATAATACTCCTGGGAGATTTCAACATGACCTACCAAACTTTTGTCACCAAATGGATCCATCAAATAACAATCCCACTTATGAGTGCTGAGGGTTTTCTCCCAACAAACTCAATATCTTTTAATAACAATAGATATAAGTCACTTATTGATTTGTGTTTCTACTCACCAATGTTACATCATTATTTTAATCTTGAACTCTGTCCATCTATAATCTCAGATCATGCTGCTCAGTTCATCACCCTCGACCTAACAAAAATACAAAATACAACAATAGCCCTCCAAAAGACTATGCGAATACTTCTTCCAGCACAAACAACTGAATTCTTATATTCAGAAACATATATAATGCTCCAAAAACTTCAAAACATGTCACTCGATCCAGTACAAAAGTATATAGCATTCACCAATATACTTTCTTTCAACATCAATCATATTACCTGCAACTCAACACCCCCCACCAGATTATTAGCATTGGCAGATGAACTACATAAAAGAATAACCATTTCCAGACCAACTACAGATAATCAAACACAAATTAAAAAACTTACAGAAATGTACAACAATACATGCAATACACTAAAGCAATATGTAGCAATAAAAAAGAAAAAAATATGCCTTACACAACAACATACTTGGACCAGAGCATACATACGGTGGGCATTGGGATACCCATCCACAGTCAGAGTGCCTATGGCACTTGAAATAGATGGCTCTATAACAGCTGGACATAACATGATAAACCCAATATATCAACACTTTAAAAAAATACTGCAAAAACAGAGAGTGTACATACCAAATGAAGACATATTTGGAGACCCTGAAACAGATACACCAATAACAACAACTGACATTGTATTTCAACTTGCAACAATAACAAACACATGTCACCCAGGACCACAAGGAATTCCCAAATTTGTGTTCAAACATCTTAGTCACTTCACAGCAAAATACCTGTGCAATCTAGCCAATTACATATCCCAAAAAATTTACAACATACAAAGTCTATACCCAATTGCAATGGTTCCATTTAACAAAAAACAAACAGCAATATCATCTTTATCTAATCTACGACCAATTTCAATGGGACCTTTAGGAATAAAAATTCTTGAAAGAGTGATAAAGGAAAAAATAGAACAACACATACTCCCTGTGTTATCATCAGCACAATATGCCAAAAAAGGATCATCCATTGGCCAGGGTGCCTTAATGTACAAAACAATTATCGAAGTAGTAAAAAAAAGAAAGAAATATGCACCAATTATAGTTCAACTAGACATTGAGGCAGCTTTTGACTCAGTGCCTATAGCCAAATTATTAGACGTGCTGAAAAAAACAACAACACCTCCATCCCTACTATATATAATAGCAAATCTGCTACTCAGCCGTGAAATTCACATCACATTGAATGGAAAAAAATCACCAGCCTTCAGACCGAGTCAATCCATCCCACAAGGATCCCCCCTTAGTGCCTTGCTCTTTACAATATATATAAATCCTCTATTAATAGAGATACAGAAAAAAATAAAAGGCATTCAAATTCCAAACACTGCTTTAAATATATCATGCATAGCCTATATGGATGATGTAACCGTTTTCCTCCCCTCTAAAAAGAACCTCCCCATATTACAAGAGATAATCAAGAATTATACCTCAAATTTTAATTTAAAAATTAACACAAATAAAACTGCAGCATGGTCAATATACACAGGCAAGCACTGTACAGAGATGTTTAATGGTAAACCATCTGCTTTCCTTGGTTTCCCATTCTACCTTGGAACCAATGGAATGAGGCAAAAAATTCAAAATAAATTAAAAATAGATGCTGAAAAAATCACAGCCTCACTTGAAAAGTCATACCTGTCAATATATGCAAAGGTAGCACTATTTAATCAACTTATAACTACAAAAATTACATACTATACACCTATAATCAAATTTGCAAAAACATTCATATCTAAAATCTCGTCAATCTGTAACAAACTAATATGGAAGAGAAAGACAGTGGCAATCTCTTTAAAAAATCTGAGCAGACCACCACATAGCAATGGACTTGGACTCCATACAATCAATGTTTTTTACACACAGAAATCAGTAAATCTAATAACAGCAACCATAAAAAGATTTCCAGACCTGGAGTGTGTAATCAGTATAATACCCACAGACAGACCACCCCCTTCATATGGATATCTATCCACACTGATTGAAGAACTCAAGCCAATATACAACAAAATATCACTCAATAATGACAACAAGTATACATACTGGGACATTTACAATATACTACATCCAAACCAGACACCCAATCTACATCCATCAGTTCTTGGAATAGACAACAGGCAACTACTGCAACAATTCAGAAAATGGTCATTAGAACCAAAATTATTCGATTTTCTGATCTTAAGCTTAATCTCAATGCTCTACCCACAACCCATTTCCTTAGATTTCGTAGATTCTATACCAATATAGACCCCATGTGCGGGCTATGTCATAGAGAAGAAGAGACACAAGATCATTTTCTTCATTCCTGCAGTGCCCTAGAAACAATACGTCGCACAATGTTTACCACATACAGAAAGGCTATTATTTCAATAGATGAAATAATAAATACATTTAAAAAAGGCAATAACCCTGCTATTCGTGCAGCAACATACAGCCTTTATGCCTACTGGTGCACCAGATGCACTTTTGCACTTGCCAATAACCCTCGACGCCACCCAGCAACATATTCAATAAAACTAGAACTGTTAAGAAAAAGAGACAGCATCCTAGCTCAACCAGATATATTTGCAGCCACATGGTCACACTTGAAACAGAGATCCAGTCTATGAAATATAAAGACCAATAAGATAGATGATGACATTTTCAACATCAGCATTTTTTCCAACTTTAAAAAAAAAAAAAATGCAAGCATAAACTGAACTAGATAGAAGACCAAATTTAAAAACAAGAAGAAAAAAAAAGGATGCAGAAAAGATAAAGACTTATATACTGAAAGTTGTAATTTGTTTTTCATTTGTAAAAAATCAATATATGACTCTGTAACTTTTTAGACTCAATAAAGTTTTGCTTTGAAACATAATAATAATAATAATAATAATAATAATAATAATAATAATAATAATAATAATAATAATAATAATAATAATAATAATAATAATAATAATAATAATAATAATAATAATAATAATAATAATAATAATAATAATAATAATAATAATAATAATAATAATAATAATAATAATAATAATAATAATAATAATAATAATAATAATAATAATAATAATAATAATAATAATAATAATAATAATAATAATAATAATAATAATAATAATAATAATAATAATAATAATAATAATAATAATAATAATAATAATAATAATAATAATAATAATAATAATAATAATAATAATAATAATAATAATAATAATAATAATAATAATAATAATAATAATAATAATAATAATAATAATAATAATAATAATAATAATAATAATAATAATAATAATAATAATAATAATAATAATAATAATAATAATAATAATAATAATAATAATAATAATAATAATAATAATAATAATAATAATAATAATAATAATAATAATAATAATAATAATAATAATAATAATAATAATAATAATAATAATAATAATAATAATAATAATAATAATAATAATAATAATAATAATAATAATAATAATAATAATAATAATAATAATAATAATAATAATAATAATAATAATAATAATAATAATAATAATAATAATAATAATAATAATAATAATAATAATAATAATAATAATAATAATAATAATAATAATAATAATAATAATAATAATAATAATAATAATAATAATAATAATAATAATAATAATAATGTACTCCAGAAGTAAAAATAAAAAGGCAGATTTTAAAAATACAAGTAAAAAACATTATGGGAGTTTTGATTAAAATATGGAAATAAGATAGATTGTTTTATATGATAACATTCATTAATTAAAATCTAAATCAAACATTCACTAATTAAAGTCTAAAATAAGGATTTACTAATTGAAGTAAAGTAACGATTTCTAATTAAAAACGAAAGTACAATTAATTAATTAAAAGGACTGATAAGGATCAAGCGAAAGCAGAACAAAGGAAAAAAAGAAAGCGAAGCTGGGTAATTTTAAAACACAGAATATTTCCAGCTTGCTGTGTGACCGGAGTGGGAATCTTTATATAGGGAAAGGGATATACGAACAACGGAGGTATAACCCAGAACTAGCGGAGTCTGAAAGTTCCAAGATCCATATAGGTAATTACAGATATTCTCGATCTTATTATTATTTTTGTACGCCTAAAATGGCTAATTTTAGAATACGGAATAATTAAAATATTAATAGACTTTAAGAAGAGGTTTTGGCAAACCGGCCATCTTAGAATAGAACTGTTAGTGGGGAAATCGGACACGCGATTATGTATATAATTTCTTATATGTGTTATGAACTCAAAATTGTTATAAACTAATATATAAATAAATTGCTGTATTCTATTTGTAGTAAAATTCTCTTTATTTATTTAATTTGTTACATGTGAATACAAAGCACTTTTATATTATTTGTTTCATAATGCTGCTTCTATGAACGCTAACATCTCTACCTAACATTCTTTTTTTTTCTTTTTACCCCTCATAATATATATAAATATGGTTCAAAGTTCAACCATACTAATTTGATTTGCTGTCTTCAGATAATGAAATATGAGTACCCACTGAAATATTGATTATATTTACAACCACACACATGAATAAATAAAAACAATATTTATATGTTTTGACCAAAAAATCTTTATATAAAATGAAGTGGATACTTCATAAGCAGTTTTAGTGATTTGCAGAAATTAGGTAGAAGAATTGAAGATAGTATATCTAAACTTGGTTAGAAAAAGAGGTTAAGTTATATAACTTTTATTTTACTTAATATTTATTATAAGATTTAAATATAAATATCTGTACACACAGACAAATTAAATTATTTATGTGTGCATGTTTTGAATGTGTGTGTGAAAGTTTAGAGTTTTCCAAGATTAATTTAATAAATAAAAAGTTATAACTTTAGTTCTAATCATATTTTTCTAATGGTAAAAGAATAATTTGGTTTAAGAATAATTAATATTTGAAGGTGAAAAACGCACTTATTTTTTATTTCATATAAGATATATAGGGTATATGAGCAAAAACTTAAAGACGACCCACCACTCTCCACTCTATCTTATATTACTGATACACTTGAACACATATATGTCTAAAGATAAATAATCACCAATATACATATTTCATGCTAAACCAGCAATCATCAGCCGGTCCAGATTATCTTCTCTACACATATATGCAATAAGTGCTCAGCTATATATTAAGATAGCCAATCTTCATCTTTTAATGGACAGGCTTCAATTCACTCCACACTCCAATTCTTCAACCATCCATCCAATCGAAATTCTGATGATGGAATATTCAAAGGCCACCCTGAGGCCGAGATTCTCATCACACCCATGTTGACCTAAAGTCAATCTGACCCCTCATGTACAGGACATAATCCGTTTAATTTCATATAAGATAAAAAAAATTAGAAGGGAATTTAAAGTCTATTGTGTTATAAAACCATTTAAAACAAATTGCATTAACTTCGTACAAATACTGCTCATTTTTTAAAATTATAATTTCTTTGTCTTTATTTTAAAATTATAGAAAAGCCAAATGGCCTATGCATATGCCTATACTATCGTTCACTGCATTTTTTTCTTTTTTAACTGGTATATGTCAAGTTTTCCTCTGACAAAAAATGGATTTTTTATTTTTAAAAAAATTATTAATAAGTCAATTAAATTTTGTTTCCCTCGTTTATTAGATTGTATGGAAAAAACAAGATATGAATTTCATAACTGAAGAAATGAATTCACAAATGGATTCAACAAGCATTGAAGATTTTGAAATTTTTAGGTCTTTGGATTCCGAAGATAGTTTGTTGTCCAGTTATTTAGATCAATCATCTAATTCTAATTTGTCCTTGGAAGAAGAAAAAGCCCCATTTACCAGTCAAAAGATAAAGAAAAAATAAACAAAAATATACCTGCTGAAGTTAGCAGTATGCCAGGCCATTCATCTGAAAATTTAATAATATGCTAATATAGAGAATTTTACAAAGAGTCCAGATTTGAAGTTCCCTATTACATGTGAGTATTCAATTGTAGATTTTTTATTATTTGATTAAAAAATGTGTGATATAAAATTATTTATGAAAGTAATAAATATACTACTAAAGAAAAAAAATGTAATTGGGAAAATGTATCAAATCATGAGTTAAGACCCATGTAGTTCAGTTGAAGAACATTTGAGACTCTGATGCAAATTTGAGGCAACCTTATTTTGCAGATATAATGACTCTCAAATGGTTAAATAATTTATTAATGTATCTGCAGTTTAATGATAATAGGAAAAATGCCAAATAATAAAAGTAGTGATTTTGACTACATCTATAAAATTAGACTGATTATAGAGACAATGCAATGTACATTTTAAGGCTTCATATCAGATGCTCAAACAGATTGCAGTTAAGGAGACAATCACACAATTTACTGGGCATAATACAAGTGATAATATGAACCCTCATAACCAATAAAGAGGTTTTAAGTGGTGTATGTGTAGTAATAGCCATAATGGTTATGTATACCACCTGGAATTGTATGCAGGCAGAGAATCAAATCCAGATTCTCACCTATATCTTGGTACTCATGCTGATCAGTAGTTTTGCCACATTTTGCAATACAGTATCACATTATTTTCAAGTCTATATATAGCAAATGAACTATATGCAATTTAATTATGTTCCTGTGGGACAATAAATATAGCAAGAAAAGGTATTCCAGATATCGCTGATGTGCACAAAAAATATAAATGAAAAGAGGAGACCCATTTTGTTATTGATAAAGACAGTTGGCTTTAATTTCTAGTTTGGTTAAAATAAAAGTCAATTGTAATGATTACAAATGCATAATCACTTTCTGGAAATCATTAATATTTATTTTTTTAATCATTATCAGGAAGAATGCTTTTTTTTTTATAAATGTTTTGGGATTTTTTAACTTTTGGTGTACAAGAAAAAATAAAGAATTCTCCCTGTGCTGTTTTTGTAAGTACTGAAGCTATAAATTATTTAAGGCAAGAATTATTATATATTTTGAATCACAATTTTATGAGGAATATAATGAAATTATAAATAAAAATGTAATTTAAAAACTTAATTATCATAAATTGAAAATTATGAACAAACAGTAAAATAATGTTTTAGGATATTGAAATTTTTTTGCCATAGTCTGTTAATGATAATTACTATTGTTTTTAGTCTTATTTTCCTCTTGGTTTATCTGTTTTGTGTCAATATATAACATTTGGCTCTAACATTGCTAAAATTGAAGTTATTGTGAAAATTGTCTCAAGTCAATTCTTTAAAAATTCAATATGGTGATGTTTTGTCTAAACTAGTTAAAGAATATATCTTTTGTCCATTCATTCACTCTGTGTCTCTCTATGTTTGTCTGACTGTATCTGTGGAACAAATTGAAGTTTAAGTATAAAATTATGTTTTCTAAATTCTGTCTACAACAGAGTTAGTAAAAAAGGAGTCTATCCACTTTTGAGCCAAGTTACTGTGAAACATGAAGTACCAAAAAAAAAACCCTGATAATTGAAATATTTGATAAGTAAAAAACAACTTATGAGTGAATAAGTAAAAACTTTTAGGAATTCAACTTTGATTATTTGCTTCAACTCTAAAGTTATATTCCATATATTACTTCATATATTTAGCTACAATTCAATAAATATTTCTCCAATCATTATATAAAAGAATTCATCATAATTAAAAAAAAACTTTATAAGAGTACAAATTCTTTTTAATATCATACCTTATGCAAGAAACATTAAGAAATTGTTATCATTTAAAATATTTGGAATTCAGAGATAATTTGTATTTTTGTTTAAAAGTAACTTGGAAAATCTGTATACATAAGTAGAAGTTACATCCCAGCTTTTAAAAGACTTATTTAATAGAAGAAGACTGAAATTTACTTATTTTTAGATAGATTTTTATTATAACTTTTTTTTAAAAAAATAAAGGGAAAAAATCATTCCAAATATTTAACTATATCTACATAATGAGCATAAGTTTCTTAACTTTTTTTTTTATTCATTTAATTTTGTTAAAGAAAACATATTTATTTATTACAATAATCTTTTAATGCTTATTTGCACTTTATAATACTCTTTTTTAATATGCTTTTTTTTAAATATGGTCAAAGTACATTTCAAAATACATAAAGATATATTGGGAAGAATGGTAATAACTCCAGTTTTAATAATATAAGTCATTTGTTGCTAACAGAAAATTGGTCATGTCTAAACTTGAAATGAATTACTAGAAAATTATGTGAAATAAGATATTTTATATGTTAGTTTTACAATACTAGAAATAAATTCTAAAATTAGTCGATATTATTTTAATACAAGATAATAAGCAATATGATAATAGAGTTTTTTTAAAAAAAAAAAAATATCAAAAGGAATAATAAAAAAGCTTGCCTAATTAAGAATAAATAATATGATAAAGACAAATTGAAAAATTTACATTATAAAATCCACATTAAAAATCAATTAAAATTAGAATTGAATTAAATAGACTTCTTAATTATTAAAATAAAACTATTTGATATTATTATATAAATAATGTATGTATTTACACATGTAGATTTGTGTAGAAGGATTGTGACTGTTATACATTGTTGTAAATGAATACATTAAGTTACTGGGGTTTTCTTTAAATTATAGATAGTTGAAATATGAAAAATTGCTTATAATCCTTTTATAGTGTGGATGGAGAAAGAGAATATGCAGTTATCAGAATTGTTTTGAATTAATATCAGAGAATGAAGAAATAATCTATACATTATTTGTAGTAATATATGCAGTTGAGATTAATCATAGTTGAATACTATCAGAATAATTTAAAAGGTTAAATATAGAATTATACATATGTTTATGTTATATAACAATATGGATTATAATGTTTCATTTGATGTTATTTAATATATTTACTTTTAGGCATGTCCATTCATATGAGTTGAGATAAATCTTTACTGCAGATTTAGGTATGTTTTTGTTCTGGACAGTTAATATAGTCATATACCATGAGACATAGGAAAATATTTGAAATAACAAATTTATGTGTATTTTAGTATTAAGAAAAAGATTTATTAATATTTTGATTATTTAATTAATTTAACCATCCATGTTATACATGACCATAAATATGCTTTTTGAGATATTGTTACTGAATACATCTTGAGTATTGAATGAAGATTATCAAAAATGTTATGTGTTTCATTTCATTTGATGTTGTTTGGTAATCTAATCCTAATTATGTCTTAGTAATTTTATTAATTAGTTATATCTGTGAAGTATTTATCTCTGGTATGTTAAAATGTTGTCACACAGTGTAAACAAAGGATGATGATCTTAAGTGTTTTATTATAATATGACTAAGAAGAGATAAGATGATGAAAATATAAGATTAGTTTGCAGACAGATAATTTATGAAGTATTAAAAAAAGTTTGTTTTCAAAGAAAAAAACTGTGCTTTCAAGCTTACAAAAGTATATATATATATGAGTTCACAACATTGTTAGTATTACATTAAGGTCAAGAAAATAGTTTCTATTAAAGTAAATACATGTGACCACCAAACATCACATGATTACCATTTCTTATGCTTGCTCATAACTGGTATTAAAAGAGGCAAAACTCTCCATACAGTAGTGCTTTCAGATCCGAGGTTCCTCACTGATGAAGGACACAAGCCAAAAACTAGTTTGGGGATATTGGATGAGCTAGGCACTAGATAGGGATTTTATGCACAAGTCTTCTGGCATCCATTGATTACTCTGACTTGCACTGAGTGGCACTACTGTATGGAGAGTTTTGCCTGTTTTAAATAAATGTGATAAATTGTAATTGGTTTTTGATTATTATTCAGAAATTATTAAGATTTGATAATTGCATTTGGAAAGTGAATGAAATAATAAATATAGCACAAGAATTTAAGCTCATTTAAAAATACATTTTGTGTATAAATATTTTTGTGAAAACTGATATAAAAATAAAAGTGATCTCTTTAAAAGTTAATAAACTTTTTAAGTGAATCTGAAGTATAATATATTGAATAATCAACCAATGATGGAATTGTTTGAAGCTTATATATAATAACCCTATTATTATCTTTGCTAAACTTATATCTTCTTGCTTCCTAGTAATGGTTTTATTCAAAATAGGGATCATACCGCATTATAATTTTCTGAAAATTATTTTGAAATGAGTTGCAAGATATAATGGTTATGGATGAAAGAGAAAATGTACAAAGATCAATTAGACAAAAATGAGGAACCTCTCCAGATAATGGGATACTAATTTTCTTTTTATTTTGAGAGGTAATATTTATTGCTCTTATTTTAGAGAGCATATCTTGAAACCCAAAACATAAAGGCAACTTTTTGAAATGATTGGGATAAAATCAATATCTATCATTTTCCTAGTTCTGGAAAAATCTGGTGATCTCTAACCGAAGTATAAATAACTGCTAAAAAGCATCAGATAAACAGTGAATTGTTAGCATCTTTAATCCAGAATTTCAATTATACAGTGGCTGACTTCTACAATATTGCACCATCTATGATTAGTTTTAAAATAGGCATTGTCATATTTAAAAAAAAAAAGTTATTATTATGATTTTATGTGTTAGTGAATGTTTAAAATCATCAAGTGGTGTTTATCTTAATTTTGAAGTTATAAATACACTAAACACAAAGAATTTGCTATTTATTTTTATTTTATTTTTTAAACTAATATGATAAGTAATTTGCTATGTTTAACTTAATATTTTAATATAAAATTATTAGTAAATTTAAAAATGTATATTTTAATAGATTTTACAGTTATGTTATATCTATTTGTAAACTTTAACAACAATAGGCTTAAATAAATAAATAACAAGTTATATACTGTATATGTGTATGGATCTATGTGCATGCACATTGAATTATTGTGAATTGAAAATTACATATTTTAAAAATAACATTGTTATTAAAGATATATTATTTGCAATAATTTTTTTTGGTTAAACAAACAAATATTTTTTTTATTTTTAAGAGAAAATTTAAAAGAAAATATTTTATTGAGGATGCTGGATTTGTATTTGAATGAGTTCTAATTAAAGTGCAATAATTGCTCAATAAATTGAAAGGAGTAAATTTTGAATGAAACAGATATTGTTTCTATGTCAATGACCTAAATGTTATGTCAATAGACAAATGATATAAAAAGTTTGTAAATTAAGTTTACTCTCTATATTGAGATCATTGTGTTTCATGGAATACAACAACATAGTAGTGTGTATGTGCATATATATATATAAATTTGAAAGAAAAAGTAGAAATAAACACAGAGAAAAATTGTGTGTAGATATTTATATATTACATGGGAATAATAGTTAAGGATTAAATAATTTTGAATTTAAAAATAAAATTATTATAAATTAAACATTTAAAAAGGTTTAATTAATATTGTATTAATTAGGATTTTGAAATTTAAACAAGCATGTTTTATATTACAATAGATATATTAGTAATTATAAAATTCCACTGTCTATTTTGACTAGCAATTTTTTTTGTAATTAATGCTTGTATAACATATTTTGATAAAATCCTATGAAGTTGTTTTTCAAAGGATTAAGACTAATGCTTGACTTTGGAGGCATACATTATGCAAACATAGCAAAATTAACAAACTCATGGCTAATAGATTTAATGGGATTTGGCAATTACACAATAAAATCTTTTGAGTTTGTTCATTTAATTAAAGATGCAGTCATTAATGACAAATTTAAAATAGCAGCCATGGATATATCTGAACTCTATGAATCAATAAACAGAAGAGGATCAATTAGAATAATCAAAGAAGAGCTTCAAAATAATCACTGACCTGAACAAAAGATTGAATTTATCATTGACTTTATGAAATGGTTATATGAGAATATACTTGTGGCTTTTGAGAACGAATGGTATAAAATGAATAATGGATGGCCTATGGGTCTGCCAATAAGTGGAATTGTTTCTAGTATTGTAATTAGTTATTTTGAAAAACAGATTATATCGAAATTCCAAGAACAGACACCTGAAATAATTTATTGCAGGTATGTAGATGACATTTTCATCACTGCACCTAAACTAATCACAACAGCCATTCAAAATGAATTGCAAGAACATACCAACTTAATATTTAACTGCACAGATGAGAATGAATTAAACACAATTAATTACTTGGACTTAATAATACAGAGACTACACAGAGGCTTTAATTACAGTATGAAAGTCAAACCATTACACATTAGAGGATACATCCATACTAAATCTAAAACTCCAAGAGCCCACAAATTGGCAGTACTGTCTGCCTTTTTGTTCAGGAATTACCATTTATGTAAATATGAAGAGGAAAGAAGAATAAACATCAACCAGTATGTTAATGATCTAATAAAGGTTGGTTATGATTTAATAACCATCAATAAAAGAATCAAAACATTCCATGAAAATATAAACAAACCAAGCAAGGATAAAAAGCAACATATATGTCTGCCATACATACCTAATGTTGCAAGAGAACTAATCAAAAAATTACAGAGTGAATTCACAGTAGGTTTTCAAACCCCTCCAACTCCAATAGAATGATTAACAATTCCAAGGTCAAAATTGACCTACAAACAACACATTTGGTAAACAGGATGACATGCCCTCAAGCAAACTGTGGAGCAATATACTATGGTAAAACTCGAGCCACTATAAACAATAGCATGGCTAAACACAAATATTTATACAAAAAGGCATTGAGCTGAAATGAAGGTAGCTCAGTGTTTGTGGACCACCAAAAAGTGGCTAATCATGAATTTGAATCTGCAAGTGCTACAATAATTTCCACTGAAAGTAGTGATATCAAGAGGAAAATTAAGGAGGCATGGTATATAGCAAGAGATATAAATGCAATAAACAGAAAGGATACATGTTTTTCTATTTCAAAGAGATGAACAATATAAATGAGCTTGCATAGATTTGCATAAATTATTATGATTGAAGGCTATGAATATGGAGATGAAGGCTCTGAAAGCACTTAGCCTTAAGAAATAATTATTGCAACTTTTTTTAAGAATTTAATTTCACTATATACGTCAAGTGTATTAAATCTTTCAAAGGATTAAGGTAAATTGAAAAAAGTCATTAACTTTTTTCAATCAAGATAAAGAAAACTTATTTTCAATTACTGTATTTTTTTCAACCCTGACTATAAAAAGGTTGAAAAAGGATTATGGGAGTTTTTTAAAAAAGTTTGTACAGATTATGACAATAAGATGACTACTACTAAAAAGTGATAATTGAAGGCAAGAGAGTGCAAGTCCAGCTGCTGCTACTAATTTACCATAGTAAAGTTTTGATTCAGATGGAGGCCAGAGTCAGATTTTCTGTGGTTCATTAGCCTGTATATATATTGTGTATTAGATGGTTAGATTGCCTGATGGCAATTCAATTCTAGACTAAATGGAGTTGATTGAATACCATCAGTTACCATATTATATATTTCCCAATGATGACAATAAGCCAGTTCACTGTTTAGATGGAACCAGCTTACTTAGAGAGACCATCAGCTTACTGAAGAATTAATTCAATAAGCCAGTTCACTGTTTAGATGGAACCAGCTTACTTAGAGAGACCATCAGCTTACTGAAGAATTAATTATACATATGCTAATTTATCTATATGTAGAGAATCATAGATAAATGTGCTGCAGGGTATATATATAAAGTGTCACTGGTGAGTTACTTTAAATAATTTCTTTAGTGAAAATGAGTTAAAATCTATAATTTAAAAGTAAACAAGTAAATAATATTTGCTTGAATAAAAAGTCTAAAAAGCAAAGGATTGATTCATAGATAATTTTATTTTGAAAAAAAAAGTAAACTCCAAAACTTTTTCTAGATTGGGAAAAAAACTTGCTGGAGTATTTTAAGGATGTTTACTATTTATCAGGGGTAATCTGAAAAAAAAAAAAAGAAAAACTTTGATAAAGAACTGTCAAAGGAATAAATATTTTTTAAAAAAAACTTTTACTTACCATAAAAAAATAAGAGGCTGATTAATAGCATTAATTATTATCATCTATTGAAAAGTTTATAACAATTTAAACATTTTAATTTTTAAATTATTATATAGTACATCTGAGTGCTTATATATATATATATATATATATATATATATATATATATATCAGATGTACATATATATATATAATCAAAATTACCCCAAATCCAAAATTCAACCAGACTATCCAAGAAAATAAAATCTAAAATACTACCAATGGTTTGACTGCTACAAGCAGACTTCTCAAGTGTAAAGAACTACAAAATAGCCACATATTTGTTATTAAATTGCTCTTATTGTGTCATCTACAAGGCCAGCCTCTATATCAGCTATTAATTCCATTATTAGTTGATTCCAAAGGCTCCAATGTATCTCAGTCTGTATTCAAGGATGATCTTAGCCAAAAGGGGAGTAGTTTTGTTGTTGATGAGGTTGAAAAATGCAATTTTATTGTTATTATCTGCAGTAGAAATAGTCATTCATTCATTTTAGTGACATTGAGTTTGTGAGATAATTTTTTTGTAACTTTACAGAAAGATTGTTGCATTCCATTGCAATATACCCAGGAATGGTAGTATGCACTGAGATTTTGTTGAAGCACTTTATATCTTTCTTGAGGGTGCTTTTAAATCCTTTGATGATTATCCAAGTAAGTCTGATTGTAATAGTTTAGTAATTCTATCATGCTTGTATATAGACTTGCTAATTTTAATATGACAGCAGTAAGGGATAATATTAAAATGTGTGCATATCTGAGGTAATTTGAGATGGGTCAGGGTACTAATTGACAGGCTGAAACACAAGATAGGTTTGTAATCCATAATGTATGTAATGAAAAATGCATAGATTTTTTCTTCTATGAATTGTAATAAATATTAAGTGAACTGGGACACAGCATAGAGAAGTCGAGTAGTGTAGCAATATGCTGGCTTAGCACTTTCAAGGGCTTTTGGGTCCGCATATTTGTAGAAGAATGAGAATAGAAAAAGGATGGAAATATATATATAGATGGATGTTATTCAAATTTATGTAAATTATAGTTTAGAGCTTCCATTTTTTTTGTAAGGGGGGGGGCATGATTCTTTGCAATTTATAGCATTGGTGTTGATAGCTATATATCATGCTTCCTTAATTTTACATTTTGGAGTTGTTTCTTTCAGTGCCTTCTATTGTAGCCAAAGTAGGTTTGAATATATGTTCTATTGTTTTCTGATGTTCAAGGAAGTCAAACTATATTCTGGCTTGTCAGATGCTCTATTATATAAGTACTGATGTTATGATATGTGGTTAAATAGGGATGCCCAAGATTCTCCATAGTATGTTGCATTGGGGACATTTAGTTTTATATATGGTGTTGGGATCAGTTTTGGTTTGATTCTATCCTTGGAATTATTGTCTATTGATAGAGGGAAGGTTTGAAAACTTAGATGAAATGTTGGAGAAAAAGTTTTATTAAATGTTTCTGTTAGTGTGAAAAGGTATGGCGGGAATATCCAAGGTCTATCATCATTGGAACAGTTTGAGTTTGTGGCAATTATATGACTTTTCTTGTTAAGTGATTGTATTTAAATCCAATGGAGGTTAAGTCTTTTAAATATTGTTTTATATTTGCTTTGTGAGATGAATCATGTTTGCATAAAAAGTGATTGCAATATTGGAAAGTGAATACACTTGGTGAACTTATGAGAATGAGGAGAAGTTGATTTAGGATATGTGAATCTGTGAACTTCAAGTGGCTTGATGCATGTTGAGTTTTCTAGATGATGTGTAAATCTTTGTAGAAGGATGTCTAAGTATTTCAGACTTTGAAGCTATATGTAAGGCTGAGTGCCTGGAAGTTTGCTTTGATATTGTGTATTGAGGGCTCTGGTCCATTTATAAAAGTATCATTGACATTGCATATAGAATCAGTCAATCTTAGCACAAGATTGAGCTTCATTATTCTACCATTTAAACAGAACTCACCCAATATCAAATACATAAGTTGTATGTGTATTTCTGAGAAGCATATATAAGATTTATAAATATAAATTTTGAATAAAAAAATCCTTTAATTATTTTAGTATCATTAACATTGATAGATGTGGCTCAGAAATATACATATATTACATAAGCATATGTATATAATTACAAAATAATAAATGTAAATAATTTTGTATATTTTAAAATTATATATTTTTTACTTAGCAATTATTTTGTTTATAATTATATAAAAATTCAAGATGGAAGATGCAATCATTAATTGTCTAAAAGTAATACAAAGGGTGAAAACATTATATTGTTTTAGGGTTTTAAAATAAATTTTAATTCAAGTTTTAGTGAAAGTAAAATTAAAACAAAGCTAATGGATTTTATTTTAGTTGCAAACATTTTTGTCAAATCTATTTCCAATCTGGAAATTGATTTGAATTTATTTTTGGACAATTATCTAATGATTGCATCTCCAATAACAATAGACAAAATATTTCTTTAGATTAAAGATTATGTTTGGACTAGGAATTTAATTAAAAGCATTCCTAAGTTAATTAACAAAGTTATATAAATAGGGCTGAAAATATATTGTATTAGAGTTTTGTCTGCTGTTGCTACCATACTGCACACTCATTGATTTTTTGAAATGATATTCAAGTAGAGGGACCCAAGCCACCTTCCCTCAATCTTTAGACTATCTCAACTCCATGCAGCAGTATAGTTCTCCAATTAAAAGTGCCTGTGTCATTAGAGAACTGCTGAGGCCAAGAAGAAATGCCTTCAACCTAATTAGAATCTGCCTGCCCCAAAAGTTAAGGAATGCCACCTCAATACAAGATTTGTCCATACCATCGTTCCAGATGATCATGAGGTAACAAGCCCAAAAAGTCATTTTAATTGCCTTACCTGAGTTCTAACTAATTAATCTTAAAATTAATGTATTTTTCTTTTAAATGTTGAATCTTTGTTAACTCACTGATCGACGAGAACTTTAACCTAACTTTTAATTTCTGTAGATTGATTCTATAACCCAAACTAATCCTAATGTATATTCTTTCATCCAACTCCCACTTCTTATTATTCCTGTAATTTAATGCAGTAATAATTTCTTATTGAGGATATTTTTATATTTTTGCTTAATTTATATATGTAAATATCAATCAAACCCAGTCTTATGAGCTTTATCTATATCCTGCTGTGAAATAGAAAGGGGAGAAGAAAGTAATCAATTATTTTATTTTATTCATTTCTAAATAGCTCGTAAGATTGAGTTTCTCTTTCTAATAAACATATGCCTTCAAATAGTTATTTTTTATTTATCCAAGATGTATAAACAATTTTCCAATCTGGGTGGGCTTTGATTTCTATATTTTAATAATCATCGCCAAAAGACTGGCAACCCATTTTATTTTGTTAGCTGCATTCTTAAGTGAGCAAATTTGTTTTTTTATATATATATTAAGTAAAATGGGATTGATTCAAGGAGTGACTTTATTGTATATTAAGTAAAATGGGATTGATTCAAGGAGTGACTTTATTGTATATGGGTCATTATTTAAATATATCATTACATATTTATTAAACTATTTAAGGCTTTATTTTATTATTAAATCAAATCATTTCATGTCTTTATAATCACGTTGCTAGCATATGTCAGAATTTATTAATAAGTTATATTGCTTTGATCTGGTCCATCCATACTGTCACTCCAGAGAATCCCAAATTTCATTGTTTGTCATTCTTCTTCTTATATATTTTATTATATTGCTCATATCTGTCCATACCTTCACTCCAGAGGATTATGAAGCTTTCCTTCTTTTTTTAGTGTTCTTGTTCAAAACCGGGGTATAAATCTGTGCCCTGGAACAAGCGAGCTAGTGTAGTTGAAGCTCTGCATGGATTAGCATACATTGGACAATAGCAACTTCCTACCTACCTCTGGCACACCATTGTTAAATAGAAGAATGATGAACTTTTTTCAAAGTCGCCATATTTCCTCTTACTGATATATATGCTAGCACTGCAATTTCTTTATATTTTATTTCCCCACCTATTTAATAAAATAATTCATCATGATATGTGATAATGAATCATTTATATCTTTAAATATTTTTCATTGGAGTTTTTAGATCCAACCGTTCTAAAGCTGCCTTCCCCTTCTTTTAAATAAGCCATTACCATATTTATAAAGTTTTGCTAAATACTTGATCTCTAAATGTTTAAAATGAATAATAAATACTTATCTTTGTATATATGTATTCTTTTCAAATGTTGTAAATAAAATGCAATAAATGCTAAATAATTATCTGTATCATAATGCCAAGGGCAACTTAACAAAGTTATATAAATAGTGAAACCCCGTAATTATATCTTTATATGTAATTTCTTAATGTGTAGAACGTCCACCAATCACCCAGACAAACATTTTATGTAAAGTTAAATAAAATCTGATTTCCAAATATACTTTATTTATTGTAATACCACACTAGATCTATACCTGTCAATCTGTAAATAATTTATTTAAGATTGTCAAATGCTTGCAAATAAAAGAAAGTGTATATTGCATGAAGTTGGTAACATATATATAATCATATAATGTTTTGTTAAAATAAATATTCATACATAAAATTAATCCAGGGGTTTGAATCTTATTTATATATGTCTTTTAAATTAACTTTCTGGTTCACTCAATGTCTCATTTATTCATCATCATCAGTGAGATCTCATGTAATACGATGTAGCACTGGGCCCAAAAATAATGAATTTATGTGGTATTATTGTGGGTGTTGTCCGTAGTGTTATAGATTTGGAAGATGTCAAACAGGTTAGAATTCATGCTCCTGACGTGTGTATCTCGGGTATGAATGGATTCAGGGTACATTTGCTCAGATTCTTAGTCTTATTGGATGGACATACATTTTTGACCAGTACAATATGTAGATGAGGTCAGGAGTAAGTCGATTTATTATTTATATTTAGGGGGAAAGAATTCCTAAAGTTTTAAAAAATATTTATTTTTAGAATTATTATTTTAAAATTAAATATGATTATTCAAAATTTTTAATGTATGATTTGTTCAGAAAAAAAGTATACAAAAAGTAAAAGTTTAATGCTTATTTACAGTTCTTCAATGTGTGATTTTATTTTATACCCAGTCCCATTGATTTTTCATAACAAATCACTTTTCAAAAATAAGTCAGAATTGATTGAGAAATAAGGCTGCAACATTTTTAAGTTTAAAAAACTATTTACATTCATATTTTTCTACAAAAGTTTATATTCTTTTTTTAAATTTTCTCGGTTGTTTTTTCAAATGATATTTAGGATTATAAAAATTATATGAAATATTTATCCTTTGTTATTTTCTTAGTTGTATTTTGTTTTCCATTCTATTTTTCTTTTATTAGTAATGACTGTGTTTTTAATTGCTTCACTGCTTTTATTTTAAATATAAAATTTGATGCTGGGAGATATTTTAATATTCAATAAGTCCATATGTAAATTGAATTTTTGCATAAACATTTTGATTAATTAATTGATTAAACATTTTATTATTATAATTATAAATATAATATAACATTTACAGCTTTAACTTTATTTTTATATATATGATTTTTTATATACCTCTAACAAAAATAGACTAGTTTAGTTTGCATGAAGAGAAACATATACAAAATGATATAATTAATTATATAAGTTGTACTAGGATAAAAGAAGGAGTAAACCTGTGGTGATGACAAATCATCATTATCCATCGCAAGTCAGCAAAATATTTTAATTAATGAAATTTAATATAATATTTAATATATAAGTAATGTTATGTATCAAGTAATATAAAAATAATGAAATGTAAAATTATGAGCATGAGAGATCTTGAAAAATCATTCTGATAGATCAGCACAGCTAACTATCTTAAGTATAAGCATAATTAACCATAAGTTCACCAGCATTAAAAATAAGTATATCATCATGAATGATCAATAATTAAAATAAATCAACAATCAATCTGATAACTGGATTTGAAATGGGTCTACTGTAGACCAGGCTAACTATTTAGCCACTGCCAGCTTGGGGCAATTATTTAAACATAATTTGGATGCACAAACTTAAGTGCTAATCTATCAAAATATATAACAATAAAGACAATAATGCTGGGATATTAAAACATGCTGATCATCATCATTGCTCTAACCACTTTTGGCCAATTATAAATTTAATGTCTAATAGAGACTAAACTAAATAAATTGCAGTACATGGACTTTAAAGAAAATTCTCTTTATGCCATCCAGGATGATTATCAACTGGATATCCATAAACACTAATACCCACCCATTTCATATATTATGCATCAATCTAGCTCAGAGACTCTTGCTGTGATCAAGAAATGATGCATCATATAATATTCTAACTATTTAGAATTAAATAACTTACTGGAATAATTTTAATAATAAATCATCAATTTATTAATAACAATAAAAATGACATTAAAGTCTGAAAAATATGTCTATACATATATGAATTAAGCCTTCTGATTTTGATTAATGTGAAAACAAAATTTACGTTACCATATTGTGATTTTGGGGACCATTCCAGGATTTCATCATCAAAAGAGATATAATCAGGTAATTGCTGATATTCAATCAACTCCACTTAGACATCAGGCCATCCATCTAAAACTATGTCAGCTATGGAGAACACAGAGAAGTTGGTTCTTCCTTCTAGGTGAATCTAAACTCCACCATAGTGACCTAGTAGCAGCCACTGCTTTCAGTTACATCTTCATGGTAGTTTTGCATAACTCTAGAAACCAACTAACTCTAATCTTTCTATCAACACTTTTTATAGTTAGGATGAGATGGGGAAAATTCATTAACTCAAAATGTTTTCCTATTTTTATCAACTCCTATCTTTGCAATCCACTTTAATCTTTTTAAAAGCAATTTTGAAATTTTATCAAAGTACAATCTACAAGCACTAGTTAAGTAATATTTACTGAGGCTATAACCTCGATAATATGCGTATAAAATGCGATAGTAGGAACCTCTACAGGTGTTTTAACCACAAGCTTATGCTATGGAAGATTAAAACACCTGTAGAGGTCCCTACTATCGCATTTTATACGCATATTATCAAGGTTATAGCCTCAGTAAATATTACTTACGTAATCAATGTGTGTTTAATAAATTTATAAGCACTAGTTAAACAAAATATTTCTCAAATAGATAGAAATTTTATTGAAATGTTATACAAATTTTAACTTACAAAAAGATTTTTAAAATAGATAATGGATTTTACAATTATCAGTAGATCTATTTTATCATCAGGATTCAATAAAAATATTACTTAAACCTTTCTAAATGTTTAATTTACAATAAAATATTTTAAATTCAATTTTTTTTACTTTTTTGTGTTATTACTCCAGTGAAATGTAGAAAATATCTACAAAAATATTTGACTGTATTTATTTCTACTTTTCCTTTCAACTTTATATATATTTGTGCACATACACTACTGTGTTGCTGTATGCCATGAAACCCATATAGTTACAATATCTTTATAACTTTTCCCATCATTTTTATTTGTTTAAAAAAGACCATAAATAACCATACTCACATTTTTTATTCCAAATTTTTTTTTTTTTAAATCTTGTCCATTTTAGCTATTTTTAGAATTTAATAACGTTTTTTTTACATCAATATTTATTTATTTTATTACATTTTTTTTCATTCTGTCTAAGATTATTTTACTTTTATCACTAAGATTTAAATATAAGAATTCTTAAATCTGTAAAAACAAATATAAGAATTCAATTAAGTATAAAACACAAATAAAAAAATCTAGACTTCAGCCAAATATGAAATCTAATATTTATTCATGCTTATGTGTGATCTTTTATTTATCCAGATTTAAAAAAAAGTTGAGACATTTTATCTGCATATTCAAAGATTAATTGATAATTGTAATTTAACTTTAAAATATTGATAAAAAGTTTTGAAGAAAGAAGAGAAGTTTATTGTAATAACAAAAAATCTTTACAAGTTTTTAGAAAAAGAAAATCCAAAAAATATAAGTTAATTGAATTTGCATAAAATATAAAGCTATTTATTTGAAAAAAAATTTCCTCTAAATTAGACAGTGAGATATTTGTAATATTTTTCAAAATTAAATCGATTCTTTCTATTATACATTAAACATATTGGCTAAAATATAATAATGCCTTGCACTTTTAACATACAAATAATATATACAATTTTTATCTTTAAATTTAAAATGTTTTTTATTTACTACTCTTTCAGAAGTGTAATTGACAAAATAAATGACACTAATTATATCATTTAACCAGATATCCATTACTCATATGTATTTATATTAATGTTCTGTACACATGCACACGCATAGATATATGTACATACAAAATATATTTATCTTTCTGTGTGCACACAAAAAATTTAACAATTATTATTTACATTCAGGGACACATGCTTTATGCGTCTGTGCACAATCACACGTTGACATCTTGGTACAATAATATATATATCTTTACAATATTTTTTATAAAAATAAAATACCATTTTGTAATGTATATCTTTTTAAAAATACCGTTAATAGCATAGCATCAAACTAACATTATTATATTGCTAGTGGTTATCAATTTTTAAAAATGTGTATTTTGATACCAACATGGAACAACTTAAGATATCAAGGGATTCTAAACATGTACTGTTAGTAATATGAACAAACAGTAATTAAATAAAATTTAAAAATAGAATTACAGATTTTAAATTGATAAGTTCAAAGAATTTTCAATAAAAGGAATTCAATCATCACAATACGAAAATTTATGCTTTGTTGATGGCAAGGCCATTTTATTCTTATGTGGAACCACATCAGTATTTAAAATATAATAAAATTAAACATCTTTGTGCAATATTTGTAGCTGATATATAGGCATGCATATAATGAATAATAGGTAAAAACAAAATACGGTTTTAAATAGCTCATTGCTAGGTAAACGGTTTTTCATTAGTCCTTCACAAAAGTATATATAATGTGCGTGTGTGAAATGAGTGCTTTAACATAATGATTGTAATCACAAAAAATCTTTACAAGTTTTAAGAAAAAGAAAATCCAAAAAATATAAGTTATTTGCATAAAATATAAAGCTATTTATTTTTAATATTTTCTTCTAAATTAGAGATTGAAATACTTGTAATATTTTTCAAAATTAAATCGATTCTTTTTATTACACATTAAACATATTGGCTAAAGTATAATAATACTTTGCACTTTTAACATATATATAATATATACATTTCATACCTTTAAATTTAAAATGTTTTTTATTTAGTATTCTTTCAGAAGTGTGAATTGACAAAATAAATGACACTAGTTATATCATTTAACCATACATCCATTACCCATATGTATTTATACTAATGTTCTATGCACATGCCCCCCCCCACACACATATATATATACATACAAACATATATTTATCTTTCTGTGTCCACACAAAAAATTAAACTATATAATTTATTATTATTTACATTTAGGGACACATGCTTTATACGTCTGAGCCCAATCACACATTGACATCTTTGTACAATCAAATATATCTTTACAATGTTTTTTATAAAAATAAAATACCACTTCTTAATGTATATCTGTTTAAAAATATCGGTAATACCACAGCATCAAACTAACATTATTATATTGCTAGTGTTTATCAATTTTTAAAATTTTGTATTTTGATACCAACATGGAACAACTTAAGATATCAAATGATTCTAAACATGTACTGTTAGTAATATGAATAAACAGTATTTAAATAAAATTTAAAAATAAAATTACAGATTTTAAATTGACTATAAGTTCAAAGAATCTTCAATAAAAGGAATTTAATCATCGCAATACAAAGCTTTATGCTAAGTTGATGGCAAGATCATCTTATTCTTATGTGGATCCATATCAATGTTTAAAATTTAATGAAATTAAACATCTTTGTGTAGTATTGTAGCTTATATATAAGTATGTATATGGTGAAGGATAGGTAAAAACAAAATACGGTTTTAAAAAGCTCATTGCAAGGTAAACGGGTTTTATTAGTCCGTCACAAACTTATATAAAATGCGCGTGTATGAAATGAATATACGTAATGATTGTAATCGCAAAAAAATTTTATATTCAAAAAAATATAAGTTAATTGAATTTATATAAAGTATTTCCTCTAAATTAGAGATTGAGATACTTGTAATATTTTTCAAAATTAAATCGATTCTTCTTATTACACATTGAACATATTGGCTAAAATATAATAATGCTTTGCACTTTTAACTTATAAATAATATATACATTTTTTATCTTTGAAATTTAAAATGTTTTTTATTTAGTATTCTTTCAGAAATGTGATTGACAAAATAAATGACACTAGTTATAGCATTTACCCATATATCCATTACTCATGTATTTATGCTAATGTTCTATACACATGCATGCACACACTCATATATATATATATACATATTCTTCTGTGTACACACAAAAAATTTAACAATTATTATTTACATTCAGGGACATATGCTTTTGCGTCTGTGCACAATCACACATTGACATCTTTGTACTACACACACACACGCACATATATATATATATATCTGTTTAAAAATACTGGTCATAACATCACATCAAACTAACACTATTATATTGCTAGTGATTATCAATTTTTAAAAATATGTATTTTGAAACCAATAGGGAACAACTTACGATATCAAATAATTCTAAACATGTCATCATCATCAACCATTATCAATCCACTGCATAATGAAGGTCTCTCCAAGTTCAATTCAACTTCTATTATCTTTACCTTCTCTTCTCCACACCACTCTCACATGTGGTCTCTTTCTGGGTTTTTTTGTAATCTCTTGGAATCCAGTTTAAGATTTCAATTTTCCATCTATTATTATCTCATCTAGAAATATGTCCAGCCCAACTCCACTTCTGTCTTTTAATTTTTTCAATGAGATCAGTCCGCATATATTGTATTTCCGATCTCTTCTTGTTGTTACTCCTAACATGCATCTCTCCATACTTCTTTGAGTGATGTGAAATTTCTACATTGCTCTTCTATTAAGTGTCCAAGTCTCATATCCATAAGTAAGAACTGGTAAAACACATGGTTTTCTTATAATTTGATACTATGGTTTGAATCTTTTATCAGGGAAAGAATGGCTTATGTCAAATTTAATAACAAGTTTTCTAATCCATGCTATTGCAATCTAGGAATACTTCAAGGCCATAGCCTTGTACTATTATTATTTAACATTTATTTAGATGATTTAAGAGACAATTTGGAATTTTCATAATTTTTGTGATATGCAGATGATTGTAAAACATTTAGGGATATTAGCTCAATTACTGACTGCATACTTTTACAAAATATTAACAATTCTGTGAAATGGTTTAAAAATAATAAGAAGGATATTAATATGGATAAATGTTCAACTGTTTCTTATTCCAGAAAATCAGAAATCTTTAACTGTCTTTATTACATTGAAGGCCATAAGATAAATTTTAATGATATATAGAAAGATCTTGGCATTATTTTTGTTAGCAATGGGTCATTTGACCAAAACATTGAAACTATGGTAAATAAAGCTTTTAAAATTATATGTGTGACTTTAAGATATGATAGACAATTTATCAACTCTATAAAACATAAATTGTTTCTTGCTTTAGTTCTGCCAACTTTGATTTGGATCTATTGTTTGGAACCCAAGTTCCAAATGAGGTATTATTAAAATTCAATTAGTCTATGATAAATTTTCAATATATTAAATTAGATAACCATTATATATCCCTATCTGATAGAAGAAAGATTAGAGATCTTAAATGCATACATAACCTTGTTACTCAGAAAATTATTTTAACAAACAAAATCTCATATATTGCAATTAATAATTGTTTACATAAAATACACACATCCAGTTTATTTTAACTTAAAGTTTGTTACTTTAATACATTAAAATCTTCACCTTTATTTCATTTACCTAACATTTATAATCAAGATTTTATTACTGAAAATATTTTTATATTAGATTTTTAAAAAATTGTTACTAATTTTATAAGAAAATATGACATGTAGATATATTCATAATTTGATATTTATACTTGCTTTCTTATATTATTGTATATTAATTATAATGCAATTCTGTAATTGGCTTAATTCTGTAGTTTTGTACAGTAAATAAAGTGAATTGAATTATTATTATTATTATTATTATTATTATTATTATTATTATTATTATTATTATTATTATTATTATTATTATTATTATTATTATTATTATTATTATTATTATTATTATTATTATTATTATTATTATTATTATTATTATTATTATTATTATTATTATTATTATTATTATTATTATTATTATTATTATTATTATTATTATTATTATTATTATTATTATTATTATTATTATTATTATTATTATTATTATTATTATTATTATTATTATTATTATTATTATTATTATTATTATTATTATTATTATTATTATTATTATTATTATTATTATTATTATTATTATTATTATTATTATTATTATTATTATTATTATTATTATTATTGCATCACCATCAATCATCATTATTATCGTTATTATGTTTCAAAGGTAAACTTTATTGAGACTCAAAAATGGTTACATAAGTTAGATATGAAAATATGACATCTTAGATACAATTTACACATGATATTATATATGCAATAAAGATTTACAATCTTGTTTGTGATAGAAAAAGAAATATGATTTACAGTAATTGAATAAAGATTATTACATAACAAGATACATATGTCAAATTTAGGTTCACATAGAATTTTTCAATGTGATATTGAGAAAAATACATGGAAACACTTAATAGTATGAGTGAAAACATATATGGGGAGGGGGAAAAGTTGGTATTAAATTGGTATATGGTTGTATATAACTTCGGTTTATTTGGTTAAGGATATTATAGTTTTTATGGCTATGTCTTATCATTCATTTGTTACTTAAGTTGCATGTGAAAAACATGAATACTCAGATACAATTTGATAGATGAGATTACATATGCAATGTTATATTATTTGATGTATTAATATGGTTGGATAAGAGGAAACACCATGTCCATCTGGATGTAGTATTTGTGTGAAAGGTTGGCAATGGTATCCTTGTTATTCTGTGTTATCTGTAATTATTGAATATTTCTATTTTTAGTTGATAGGTATGAGTCAATGTTTTTTTTTGTGAGAGATCCATTGGGATAAAATCATTCGATGAAGGGTTGATGATTATGTCTGAATTAGCAACCCTTTCTGTTGTCATTCTCTTTTGTTGTCATTTTTTTTTTGGCTGCCAGGTGGTCTTTTGGTCTCTATTGAGGCTGGTTCTACAAGTAGAAGGCATGGATTGAGTGTTTCCATGTTATGGACTGGTATTTTATTTATTGTTACTTGTGAGCGGTTTGTTTGAATATGCTGATTTATTAGATTGATGGTATTTTGGATTGTCTCTGGTGTAAAATCAGCTGTACCAATTGGAGTATGTGTTAGGGTAGGTAAATCATATAACTGATGTAAGTGAGCACCTGGTTAAAATCTACACTAATAGCATTACCATTTTTGACTTTGTAGCTGTAAGATCAAGGATGTGTGTGTATTCTACTAGGTGGTTGGACTCCGAATCTTTGGGGCTGCGATGACAGTTGGTTCTATTCAGTGTGCTTGGATCAATGATGATTGGATGTGTATTTGTGTTTCTTCCTTGGTTTGTCTCTGGTGCAAGATTGGCTATACCAATTGGGTCATGTGATAGGTAAATCATACAACTGATATGGAACTACATTGTTAGAGTTTATATCAATAGCATTAGCATTAGCATTGTTTGTCTATGTAGTTGTAAAATCTAGAATGTACATGTGTTCCACTGGGTGGTTAGTCTCACAATCTTTGGAGCTGATATGATTGCTGGCTTTATTTAGTGTGCCTGGATCAGTGATGATTGGATGTGTAATTGTGTTGGTTTCATGATGACTTGTGTAGACTTGGTTGATTATTATTATTAAAATTATTATTTTGTTGTTGTTGTTACTTTTATTGTTATTATTCAACTATAAATTACTTCCTTCTTTTCTGAGCTAATGTAATAAACGACTGTTAATGAACACGTATGCAGATATATATTTTAAAAATTTTCAGCTTTATTACTGCTTAGCATGCTTTTGGTATATCATATACAGAATATCATATTCATTGTTTAATTAAAGTAATATGACTCCAGAGACCTCGGCAATAGCAAGTGACCATTTTTCGAACAATAGAAAAAAAAACATTATCCCTCTGTCAAAAAAGTGGGCCATTTAAATAAATTTTAATATTTTTAAATAGCTAACTAACCGCAATATATATACTAATACCAAGATCTCTAGAATTATATTATTGCAAGCTATGAATTATGATATATATATATCAAAAGTATACTAAGTAGTAATTAAGATGAATGTTTTTTTAAATATACCTTTTTTGAATATGTGTTCATTAACAGTCGTTTATTATTATTATTTTAATCGTAGGTGATTTTTTAATTCACTTTATTCTGATGGATATAATTATTACCATTTTGCTTTTTGTCAGGAGATTTTAAAAAAATATCTGTAAGAACAATAATCAATCAAGTTTATTATGACAGTTTGGCAAATCTGTATATCTAAAGTAAAATTAAATATTACAAATGTTAATTAATTATATATATATAAATTTAAACTTTTGCACTAGATTATTTTTTTGTAAAAATTTTATTTTTATAGCTTCCTCCTGTTTAAAATTTAAAAATTATTTACAGAATTTGAAATATGAATGTTATATAAATCACACTATTAATTATATATATTTTAATAAAATATCCTAACATGTACGTATCAGCACACATTTTTATTTTTTTTATCCTTGTTATTTAAAAATATTTGCTTTGACCCAAGCTTCTGGTCATGACTTAAAACTTTCTTGAACTCCAGGACTGATTCTAAAAGTATTTCTAATTCCTATTTAGTTTATCATGATTTAATTTTGTAGATGTGAATATATTATTAAATTTGCCCTGCTAACTTACTACTATCTACAAATAGCTTTATATATAACATGTATATAATATTTACTGATACATGCTCACACAAACACATATATAATATAAGCATTAAATTAAAATAAATAAAAAAATAAACATAAATTGATTACAAATTAAGTATTGAAATTAATAAAGCATATTATTACAGTATATACAAGTCATAAACTTTATTGTTTTAAGTTCTGAAATAATAAATAAAATATTAACCTTTTAAATTTCTATAATAATTAAGTATACCAAATAATATATTTTTATTTCATTCTAAACTTTGGAATTTCATAATACATTAATCAAATATGTTTTATATATTAAACTCTAATTTGTATCAAATATCACGTACCAATACTAAGCAAATATTAGTGTCAAAGTTATTTTATGTAAAGTACAGTAGTTCTAATGCTGACTTTTATATATTTGGGTGTATTGAGCATGTCAATATTAACACATATAAAAATAGAAACAATGCATAACGCTAGCTGAAGTCTATATATAATATTTGAAATCGCCCCATAGGTATATTGTTTATGTTAAACTCTCACTTTAAATAAAGAGTAGTCTGAGTTTTTGCAAAAATTCAGACTATTCTTTATTTAAAGGAGTGTGGATGAAACAATATAGTTACGAACATTTCAAATATATTAACACATATGTAATTTATCTTTCAACAGATAAATTTATTAAAAAAGGGATTTGTTAATTCTAGTTTTTTTATTTGTTTACAATTTTACTATTTCAACTTTTATTTTCAAAATAAGTATTTATTGACATATTTGGTATATGTTTTAGTAGTCGTGTAGGGAGATATTCGTAATGAAGTAGTCTTTATTTCAGATAACATAGACAATCAAATTTAATTTATAATGACCCATAAATGCAAATGAAACTTAATCTTTCAAGTAAGAAATAATAAGTATTTTAATGTCCTATTAATAGGACAAATATATCCATATAATCGACCATTTTCTTGCCAGGTTTGTTCAGGTAAAAGAATTACTGTAAAAAAAAAAATGTAAATACATACTTATTCAAAATACTAATATCTTATGAATTATAAAATAATTAGAATTGAATCGTAAAAGAAACTATTATATAAGCTCTTGCAAGTGCAGATTATTAACCAGATCATAAAATAGTACACTTCCAATAAAAAATAATTTCATTATATAAATGTTATTCCAAATATATTTGTAAAAGAAACATTGATATGGATTGTTTTAAAACTATACTAAACGTATGTAAATATTATTTATTAAGCGTAAGCAGTGAGCTCCCTATAGCATGCGAGAGATTTTCAGTCTTTCACTTTAATAACTATACTAAAGTTAATTTCCAGTTTGGAATGTCAAGTTTGTCATATTTATGATGTGCTGAATGTTTTTAAAGAGTTTAGTGAATAAGAATAAGCTTATTGTTTTAAATTTTTTTTAAAAAAAGAAGTTAGCTTATTGTTTTTAAAAAAGAAGTCAGTTTTACAATAATAATTCTGTTATTAGTGACTTGGTTAAAAAGAATAAAAATAGCATTCTTTATTTGACAAAAAACAATTGAATGTGAACGTCCATAAATTATAAAAACATCTAAAAACAAATTGAATAACTGAAAAAAACATTGACTGATGCACTAAAACTCATAACAGATATGGATATTATAGTTGTGGTTAATTCAGATGATTATTATTAATATTTATCTTATGCATTATATAGATTTAGTTAAACATATCCAACTAAATATAATTAGAAAAGCTTTTTGTAATCTTAAAAATGATCTGACTCCATAATTCTTCATCTAGAGAAATGTTAAAGTAGGATGTTGATATATTAGCTTTAGAATTATTATAATTCTTTAGAAATGTGTAGATCTATTAAATTGTAGTGCTTAGTATTAAGAATGTTTCTAATGCTATAGTTTATAAAAATGAAGTTGATAGAAAAAATTGTAATAATTATCATGGACTAGTATTATCCATTGCAGTGTAAGTAGTTTGAAAATTTTAATGAATATGCATCTTTAATCATAGATAATTGATTACTCATTATAATTTCAGAGAATCAACAAACATTACAAACCTGAAAGCATAGCCTATTGATTTTTATTTATTTTGTTAAAGCATTTCTTTTAATTAATTAAAAAGATTAGTGATAATGCTGAAATTAATTCATCGATCACAAAAGTTTGTTTATATTACATAGATTCTTCATGGCAAAATGGAATGAAACATTATTATCATTAATAAAAACTGAAATAAAACTGATGTTCTAGTTACTACTGCTTCATAAGACATCAAAGTGTCATACACAGTTTACAAGTTTACATTTATCAGATACCTGTCTAACAATCTATTTGAACTGTAACAATAATATCTATCTGCTTGTTCCAAACCATGTATTTTCAACAATGTAACTTTTTATGAACAATAAAGTTTGATTTAGAATACATAAATAAGTAAAAAGAAAGAAATCATTACAAATAATAATAAATGTATTATTGCTAATGTAAATATTTCTACACTGTAAAATATTTCTATTTAATCTTATCTCCTTTAATTGTACTGTAATCATCTATGTTAAAATGTACCCAGTAACTAATAACTTATAAACCTATTTTAACATTGCTGTAAGTTTTCTAATTGATAACACATTTGCTAGACCTGTCATGCCATTGTAACACTGGCAAAACCATTGTAAAATTCATGTAACCTATTTATTGTACAATAAAGTATATTATTGAAAGAAAGTGTCATGTAAATTTGATTGATCCAATTTGTAGTTAATTAAAAGCAATTTTTGTTTTATAGATATATAGTATATATATTGTGCTATTATTGTCATTACAAAAAAAAAGTATTTTTTTAAATTCAAACTATAAAAGTTTTAGTTTAATAATTCATTAAAAAAAAACACAAATAACTTATCATTCAATGATGGAAAAAAATATAGTATCAAACATTTTTAAACTTATATACATATCAGCGCGAGACTGGACATAAATTTATATATTTTGGTAGTTCCTTTTTAACACACACACATATATGGAAAACTTGAATGTCTGGAGTTATCCATTTAAATAAACTTAATTAGAAAGCATTCAATTAGAACAACTGCCCCAGGCCAAGAATCAAAGTGAACTGACAGACTGATTCTCTATGTGGATGCATCAGTTTACTTTGACTTTTGGCTTGAGGCAGTTGTTCTAGATTAAGTGCTTTTTAATTAAGTAGATTTAAATGAATAATTCCACACATTCAAAATTTCCATCTAAACACTCATTACAACCACACACACACACACATATATATATATATACACCCTTCTTTCTATCAATAATTTCAATCTATGTAGTCAGGTTGCAATCTTTAGTGTCTATATAAATATTTGAGACAATTAATAGAGATGTGATTGTATCTCTATTGCTAAAAGGAGTTGTCTTGATAATAGTTTGAACTTCTTGATTGTTATCTATATTGGATTGTCTAAATGTTGACTGTTTTCTAATTGATATATATATAATTAAAACAAGTCATAAATTTCATAACTTGCTTTTAAGTTTGCATTTAAATGATCACTAGATGGAGCTTTACCAATAGCTCTGATCAAGCTTTATTTTATAAAGTACCGAAAGAGAAAGAATTCAAAATCTCTACTAGAAAGTCCCAATCTCCAGACCAATTGGTTTTGAGCTTGTGGCTCACCTCAGTGGAGTGCTGGGACTCCAGAAACTAGATCCAAAATACCAACTCAAAAGTCAGCACTTATAAAACACGTTTCTATAAATTTGAAAGCATGAACTTTTTAGATATGTAAATGTCTTCAAATCCAGCCTTACAAACCATACAGCCATATGGGTCTGAATTTGGCTCAATTTCACCATATAGTAACAGCCTTTGCAGTATAGTATCGCAAAAACCTTCAAAGGTACACTTATAATAATTAAAACAAGTCATTACTTTTGTAACTTGTTTGACTTGTTTTAATTATTATAAGTGTACCTTTGAAGGCTTTTGCAATGCTATATTGCAGAGGCTATTACTATATGGAAAAACAGCTGGATTCAGACCCACATAGCTATCTGGTTTGTAAGGCTAGATTTGAAGACATTTACATGTCTGAAAAGTTCATGTTTTCAAATTGATAGAAATGTGTTTTATAAATGCTGACATTTGAGTTGATATTTTGGATCTAGTTTCTGGAATACCAGCATTCCACTGAAGTGAGCCACAAGCTTGAAACCAATTGGTCTGGAGATTTTGGATTCTTTCTCTTTCCACACTTATAAAATAAAGCTTGATTAGAGATATTGGTAAAGCTTCATCTAGTTATCATATATATATATTAATTCTAATATTTTCATAGATAAATGATGATTTCATATTATTATTTTCAGGATATTCCATGTGGTAAAACAGCTAAATAGCTGATGTTTCGGTAGAATAACAAGTACCTTCCTCAAAGCGTTCTCTTTCTCAAATCATAGGAATGTGTGTGAGATTTAAAATCATTTTTATCTTTTTGTTTCTCCTCATATTTAAATTCTATTGGTTGAGAAGTTTTAAATTTTACTTTGACTTCTAATAGCTTCTTCCAAATGTTGTTAATCTTTTTTAATTCACACCTTTCATTTATGCTCTTGAGCATTTTAAAAATCTCTATAGCTTCTCTTAGCAATCTCTGGTCATATTGTTCAATTTTTGCTAGAATATTTGTTTTATCAAAATTGATATCATTATATATATATGTGTGTGTGTGTGTGTGTGTGTAAATTTATAAATAAATATTTGAAAATACAGTAATTAAAAGTTTATAAAAATTATATGTATAACCGTAACTTAGAAGCGCTTTCAACTACCTTGTAGCTTTGTCAACTATCACTTTTAAAATGTCAGCTTTCCCATCATTCCATGTCAACTTTCCCATAATTCTGTGATCTTAATGTTTGCTGCTTGCCTATTAATTAAATTCTTCTTGTGTTTATATATTAACATCGCCTCTTTAATTTTTTTTTTATTATTATTTCTTTCAGTTTCCAATATTTTTACGTTATTATAATCAAAATCAAAACCATATATACATGATTTATTATGGTCATAAAAAACAGAAGCTGATAAATTATCACTATTTTTAAAATTTTGTTTTGTATTTTGAACCCTTTTAAATAACAATAAGTGCTCTTTTGTTTTTTTTTTCCAATGTGCACCTCAATTCACCTATATATCCATTGCCACATCTACATGTCCATTTGTAAATGATACAATTTTTATTTGTGAATAAAATTTTATCTTTTGAATTGTTTATTAATTTATTTAATGTAGGTGGTACATAAAATGCAATATCACATATTCCTTTATAAATTTTCTTAATGAAACTTGCCTGTTGATTTGAAGTATATGGTATTAATATTCAAAGTTTTTTACCAGAATAATTAACATTATTAATATTTTTATATTTGGAAGTAAAATTTTTAACTGTATAATAAACAGACTCATAATTGTATCCAACGTTTAACAACTCATTACAATAAATTTCTATATTTTTAGTTTATCTGATACATATTTACAAAGGTTATCATTTCTAAATAAAAAGGATTTCAAACCTGCCATTTTATGTGACATTGGCACTTTTGCTTTATATGTAATATATCCTCTCTTTGCTATTATGTTTTAAGAGTCATATAGTAATCCAGTTTATCTTTATTTTTAGTAATCTTAAGATCTAAAAATTGAACACTCATTGAATTTTCATCTGTTTTAATCCACTTTAAGCCCTTTATATTATTTAATTCATTAAATAAATAAGGTGAAACACAGATTCCAATATGCTGATGCTATATATAATAAATTAAAAGATAAAATATTTTATAAGAGCAATATAACTATTTAAATTATTTTATATAAGTATTATTATCCTTTCATAAAAATTGATGATAGACATCGATATCTATAATAAATGCTCTAGAATACTTTTTATTTAAGAATGCTTTGTAATATTATAAAAGCACTGTGAGTTGATCCTAGAATCAATCAGTTCAGATGTTAATTTGCTGAATGTGATAATATAGAAATATAAAACAATATCTTTATTGAGTAGAGCACTAAACTAGAATTTTATAGTGAATGTGATTGTAATTTTTGTGATAAAAATTAACTTTACAAAAATCATCTAAAAATTATCATAAAAGATAGAATATCATTCAAACGACACCACAAATGTATAATAATACAATGAAGAACTATTTTCAAAAACAAAAAGCATCCAAAAACAAAAGAATGTGGTTGTCCAGGAAATTAAAAGTTACTATTGTAAAATTTAAAAATAAGCATGTTACATGTGGGAATATTTGTAAATCGTATAATAATTATATAGTCATTACAAAACTCATCTTTAATTTTTTTGTTAATCCTTTATCTTTTTTTTTTTAAAAAAAAAGTTAGAATGGTCATCTTCATTTACCAGAATCAGAAGTTTACTTTTTATATATATTCTAATATTATATACTTTAATATGGTGACAATCTTATTATATTTATAATATAGCTTTAAATTTGAGATACTAAAATAAATTAGGATAAGAGGATTGTAAGAAATAGCAAATTATCCCCAATAACGATCACATGTTGATACTTGATTATAATATCTTTGTGCTTTGTTAGATTTACTAGCCTTTTGACTAGAAAACTTAACAAATATTTTATTAAAAATTAACTTAAGGCTTATTGGAAAATATTTATAAATATTTAATTGATATTTACTTATACAGCTTAAATAAATTATTTTTTTTCTGTCATTTAACATTTTAAAAATGAGTATTGATTGACATTATAACAGGTTTGTGAATTTACCAGTTATTTACATAAACACTGAAAAGAAGTTGTCAGACAATAAATTTTACTTACGTCTATTATAGGCAAAAAAGTCAAATTGATGATTATTTATATATAATTAATCTTTGTAAAAACAATAAGATATTGTCAACAGCATTCGTTGATACACAAATGGAAATAAATATTAATAATAAAAATATATGCATTTATAATATTAATTATACAAATATTTCCATCTTAAATTACAAATAATTTTTTAAAAAATAACTGAACTATATACATGTAGACATGTAGAAACTATATACGGTATAAACAATAATATACGTTTTTAAAATTTATAAACATAGTGAAGATTTAAAAAACAACACCTCAAAAGTGTTGTAAAATAATAATAATCTAATAATTTATTGTGAAAAAAATCATTTATTAATAATAATAATTCATTACCAATCCCTCCTCCCCATTAAAAGTTAAATTCAATTGCTTTTCAAAATTAGCAGCAGAAATTTTATTTAATTCTTTCCTTTCCTTAAAAGAAGTGATCTTTTAAAATAAGAGTGACAATATAAAGAAAGTGAAAAACATCTATATAAATAGCAGATATATTTATAATAAATATAAATATTTGAAAACCAGGCACTCTTCACAAACCTTGGAGCTTAATTGTAAGTATAGAGGATTTGAACTCAGATTTTCAAGCACCGTTCAACTATCCACACTATCTCATACAACTGACACATATGACCACACACATGTAGAAAAGATTAATAATCACCAATATATGTATTTCATGCTAAACCAGCACTCATCAGTTGGTCCAGATTATCATCTCCCACACATATATATAATCAATGCTCAGTTTATATTAAGATAGCAAATCTTCATACTTTAATGGACAGGCTTCAATTCACTGCAACCTCAAACTTTTCAGCCATCCATATTATTGAAAACCTGATGATGAAAACTCAAATCCCATGCTGATGCCAATAATATTGCCATGCCCATGTTGACCTGAAGTCACTCTGACCCCTCATGTATAGGACAATATCCATTAAATACATATAAGAGGGATGGACAAGATACAAGCTTGATATGTAAATATTTGAAAACCAGGCACTCTTCACAAACCTGGGAGCTTAATTGTAAGTATAGAGGATTTGAACTCAGATTTTCAAGCACCCTTCAACTATCCACACTATCTCATACAACTGATACATATGACCACACACATGTAGAAAAGATTAATAATCACCAATATACGTATTTCATGCTAAACCATTACAGAAATATTTTTACTTTTTTTAACATATATCTTATGCTAACAAATTTTCAGTTATTTTTTTTCCTATTTGTTTTTTGTGTTGTGAATTTCCTCTCAGCTTTATTGCCATATATATTTTGTGCTAGAAATTTTCATATGTTCTAGAAGTGTATTTATTGTACATTGAAATTCTCTACAAGATAACTTTTTTGTATTTCTCTTGTGATCTTGATTTTTAATGAGTTCAAATCCTGGTTTATAATTTATTAAAATTTTTTGAGGAACCAAGGCTGAAATTAAAAAAAAAATCCCTGTTAAAATTGGCATATTAATTTATTTTAATTAGAAACACTTATTAAAGATAACAATATGGTAATTTTTAAAAACAACCACTACTTTTTTTTTTTTTAAATTATAATTATTACTTTTTAAATTTTTTTTTATTCTATTTCAATTTTTTTATTAGTCTTTTATTTTTAAAAATAATCCATTTATATAAAATTGCTTAGTAATTAATGTTTTCATAATAAATAACTTCCCTTTTTTTCATATGTCAAATGCGTTGACCGGGAAACGAACCTGGGCTAGCTGCTTGGAAGGCAGCTATGCTAACCACTCCTTGACAATAAATAACTTCTTTTAGTTTAACATATCGTATCGAATTTTACTTGGGGTGATCATTAAAGGCTTTAAAATTTAACTATTCCATAGTTATACTAATTTAATTTTTTTTTCTCCAAAAGTAATTAAATTAAAGACCTCTGGAGGAAAGGCGTATTCCACGTTTGTTATCTCAAATAATAAATTTAAAAAGTCATTACTTTTGAGAAAAAGTTGTCAATCCTTTACTTGGAAACTTGTGTAAGAAAATACTTTTTTCAAAATATATTTCTCCAAATAATAACACACAAAAGCCTTGTTTTATATATAATATAAATTCAAAATATTTTTTTTTAAAAATTAATTCGTTATGAAAAAAAAGGTAATAAAAATTAATTACATTAACGCAAATCTAAAAAAGAAAATGATGAAGATTCTAATATTTCTCATGTTTTTCAAAACCAATATTTAATAAAATTAGAAATAAATTTCAATTAAATGTTGCAATAAATAATCTATCACTAATTTAATCTTTTAAATAACAAAATACCATCTAAAGCTTCTCAAAGTATAACATATTGTTTAATTATTAAAGATAAATTTCTCTAATTTAATTATTTGAATGATAAATTAATAGCAGATAAGGATAACAATTCTAAAATTCATTGTCATTTGCAAAACTTAATAAAGTAGATCATTAGACTTTTAATAAAATTTCAATATGAATAAAAGTATTAATCTTTACGAGAATGCAATTATTTAATAATTTAAAAGAATTTGAGTTTACTAATCAAGCAACGTTTTTTCCCTTATTCTAAACTCAAATACATTAAGTTATTCTATGGCTGCTTTTAGTAACACTCAACTCTTACGCTCATTGAAAAATAAAAAATATTACTAAATATTGTATTTGAATTTATAAAACTTATTTTCATTTTTCTATAGGAAAACATACAGTATAATATCTATTACAATGATGATTTACTGGGTCACTACAGTTATTATTATAGGATTACAATTAGGTTTTATCTTCTTTGTGGTTATGATATAAATTTATTATTTTTATACCATGTGATATCCGAGTTTTTATTTCTACCTACAATAAGAATCTTATCTTCACACTTATGTGATGAATTGACTCTAACCATTAGCTGTTATAATATCAGTAAAAAAAGTCCCCTATATTAATGAATAGTAAATTTTCAGCACATCTAGTTTATTCCAACAATATAAAAGTTATTATTAAAGTACTTAATAATTAATTCTCGATATATTAACAGTTCCCATTATGATTCTCTGGCTCATCTGTTAATATAATAATTCTGTACTAAATAATGTTATAATCTTAGTTTTGAATTTGCCACTTTCTGCTTGTAAAATAAAATTTTATTAATGTACTTAATAAATGATCTCTAGCACTTAATATTATCTAATTTTCTACTAGAATATGTAAATTGTACATTATTTCTGTTATACTTTGACATTTAGTTGTTTATCTATTTTAATTATTAATTAATATGTGTATTTAAAACTTTATAAATTTAACCATAGAAAAATTATATATATATCATTAAAAACTAGTCAACACTTAGACAACCCCAATATCAATAATAATCAAATATTTCAAACTGTTGTCAAGGTAACCTCCTTTTTTATGTATTATCACAGGTGACTTTATCTATGTAAATAATTGCTTGTTATAAATATTTGCATTGCTGCAATATTTCAATTGGATCACACCAACCATATTTTGATATATGTATGCATTTTGTAACAGAATAAAGTGGATGAGTACATATAAATAAATAGAAAAATAAAATGTTTTATGTAACCAAAAAAAATATCAGAATTAAAATATGAGATTTATGTGATTGATTTCTTTCTAAGCAATTCAATAAGTTACCTTGCTGAATGCATTACCCGCCTTAGTAATCATTAATGATGATGATTTGTATTATCCATATGACTGATCATCATACCAAATATATTTCATTTGAAGCATTAATCCCATAATAGCTAGCTTTATAATTGATGATAACTAATTATCATATGCCAACTTGAAACTCAAAACATAATGTTTGATTATCACAAACATCATAGAAAATTTTGGAATTCAAATAGTACATAGAAAATAAAGAAAATTTAAAAACTTTAAACATTAACAAAACAAATAATTTAATAAAGTAGGTTTTTGGTTGTGAACAAAATGAACATTTCATACAAATGTTCATATAAATTTTAAAATCATAATTTGAAAATTGACCTATGAATTTTATGTGCAAATAAATAAATAAGTAAATTAGATATTAATGCAAACTTTTCTCTTGAAATTGACATTTGGGCTTTCAATCCTGCTATATACAAAATATATTTTACTTAAAATAAGTGAAATAAAACACTACATTTTTACATTATATGTTAAGTAATGAAATACATAATGAAGATTAGTAATCAAAAAAGGTATAAAACTTAATTAAAACAATAAATATAAATGTTCTTATCTAGGTCATCATTTTCAACTGTTATCACTCCATTGTAGGTTGGTTTCTTAAATTTATTCCAGTTTTTCTAATCTCTAACTCTCTTCTATACATCACTCCAGCATACTTTCTTATTTCCATTTCACATGGGGTCTCTTTATAGATCTTTTACATTCTCTTAGAATCCAGTTTAATATTTCAACTGTCCATCTACAATTATCTCTTCTAGCCATATGTCAGCCCAGCTGCATTTGTCTCTTAATTCTTTCAATGAGGTCAATAACACATCTTTTTTCCTTCATTTGTTTGTTTTGTTTTTGAACTCTTCTTGTTACTTCTAGCATACATTTCTTCATATCTCAGTGAGTGTTATGAAGTCTCTGTACTGATCTTCTGTTAAGTGTCTGAAAAGATATCAATAACACTTGATTCTTCTTTCATCCACTTGAACTCCTTTTGTTGTTCTAATGTACATCTCTCCATACTTTGATGAAGTGTTTGAAGTCTCTGTATTGCTCTTCAGTTAAATGTCCAAGCCTCAGATCCATAAGTAAATGGTAAAACACATTTGCTGAAATTTTTACTTTTTAAACATAGGTATATTTTCTTTTATATTAAGTTACTTCTACCAAAAACAATGGATTGTATTTGGCTGAGAAATATTTTTTTTTTGCTAATGCAAATATATGTTATTGTTTTTTATTTGTGTTTTTACATTTTATTATTGACTATTTGTTATATTTTGCTAAGTCAAATAAAGAAACAGAGGTTAATTTAACATTATAATTTCAATAGATTCTAGTATATCTTCAACTCCCATATTTACATAATCTGCATATATAAATTGTCTATAAATTGTCTTTTGTTTGCATGTTTACCTAGCTATGCCTTACTTAATTTACTACATAAAAAATGGAGTACATAGTCTATTATAAAGAAAATAGACCTATTAAAAATGCAATACTTATTTATCTACTCATCATGATAGCTAGAGAAAGAAAGACCACAAGTCATCATCAACTTAGTAATGTGAAGATGATATACACCTATTATTTGTAAACTATTATCCAGGATTTTCACATTAGTTTGTGGCAAATCTTAACCTCTTCTTTTTTTTCATTGTTTAATTTAATAAAACCTATCATATGTTCTTGGACTGTTATGTCTTCTAAGATTTTTCTTTGCAATACTATGATGCTTATCCCGATATTTTGTACACTTGGTCTTTAGACTCTATGGTAAGTTGTCTGGTCTCTGTCCATCAATTCTATAAGTTGTCAGTTGATCTGGTCATTGAGGTTGATTGTTAATAAACTTTTTGTGCTGATTAATGATGTGTTCAATAAACAACCATCAATTGATCCATTCTCTGGATTACCAAGCTGGTAATTAGTTATTTATCTTCTATGCGGCTGCATTTCTGGTGTTTCCATTGCAATGTGTAATTATGCATTGTCTTTCTAACTATGTCTGGCAATCATTGTGTGGCATACTTCATTTTTGACATTGGAAATTTATCCAAAAATATAGATCTGGCCTGAATGTTTCAACTTCATTATTAGACTAAACTGCTCAGGGCATAAGGTTGAAAAATTCAGGTCAGTTCTATATTTTCGGATAAATTGCCAATGTTAAAGTTTGTATAAAAATTGTAAATATTAAAAATATTGAAAATTTATATTTAAAAAAAAATATTTTGAAATATTTTTAAATTAAACAATAGCAAAAATATATACATAATTCGACATAATTTTTTGATATTTTCTAGTCCCTTTGGATTAGTAAAAATAAATTGCCTTTTTAATACAGTCTTTTTTAAAAATAGATTACCTTTAAACTTTTGTTTTTTCCTGTAAAACTATAAAGACACTTTTATTTTTCAAAAAAAATTTCGTCTATATTATATGTTTTTGAAAAACAAGTTTGACATTATAAAAAAAGTTACTGTTTTTTTCTCATATTATTAGATATTTCTAATATTAAAATCAATTTCAATTTGTATTCATGTTTAGATGCAATATTTTAAATTCTATAATACAAAAAAAAAAACACGTTAATGATGGAATATAAAAATATATTATGTACAATTAATTATTGCTTTTGATATAATTACTAAAAGTCATTTTATTAAAAAACAATATGTCAAGTTCATGCCTATGTTGTAGGTGTAGTCTATTATTCAATCATAATTTATGCGATTTCTTTCAAAAATATTAAATAAATAATTGAAATACTTAAGGCTCTAGAGTTCATTAAAAATTCAGGTAACAGAAGTGGATCTCCACATTGTAAACCTTGAGCTACAGAGTCTGCATGCTATTGCTGCACCAAATGCTATGTCTGAGGGTTTTCCTTCTCAGAAACCAGTCAGATTGCGTAAAATAAAATGAACATACACCTGTCATTTTATATATAATTATTTAATTAAACAAATTACAAAGGAGGATGTTAATATACTACATATTTATTAGTAGAGACAATTAAAGCAACATTTGTCGCCTTATAAAGTTAAACAAATTAGTTATTTCTAGCCTCGAACTTCAGCAATTTGCCGGTTCACTTCTGCTATTTACATTTTACAGCTTTATCAGCAATTCATGACCACTTATTATATATGCCATTTACTATTTCCTCTGTGATGGAGGGTACTGGGTTGTGCAGAAGAAATTCCTCCAGGATTTTTATAATGATCAATTTATCGTGCATAATTTCAGGAGTATAAATTATTATCAGTGCTGTTTTAAATTTATTTACTATAGTAATATAGTAAATGCATACATAATGGTTTCAGTTCATTTGTTTTGCAAATGCACAAACATAGCAGTCCTTCTCCTACTCTAAAAATAAATGATTTATTTACAACATAATCCTTAAATTTAACCAGTGGTCATCGTATTCTGGTAGCTTTAGAAATGTTTTCCCTATCTTCAACTGGAGTATGAGTCAGTTCTGGTTGTTCACACACAATTTCTTCTTCTTTGTATGTTTCTAAATCAAGTTCATTACTTCAATCAGTTTTATCCACATGCATTCTATTTGTCTTAGCTTCAGACAATGTATTTAAATAGATATCTGGTGTAGAGTTTTCACAGCAATAGCGAAGGTGATTTACATCTTTCCTGAATATCTTGCCATTCTATGAATATTTGTTTTACCACACTAGGGATCCATTTATGTTTTAGCAAGTCATGTATCCAATTTTTTTCACCAGGTAAGAAATTTTGTAGCTTGAGAAGTTTTACTGCTCATAGCCCTGACAGGTAATAGCTGAGACAGATGTGTGCGAAGAGTGACATATTAATAACTCTGCTATGGTCTTCCCAATTGCTGTTGCACATGCATGGCTTGTACTAAGAGTCCAGACATATTTTTTATATTCAATTTTCTTAAGTTATACTTTAAATGTTGAATCTCTTGCTCTGTGATGCCATTACTTTCTGGATAGTACAGAGGTATAAGAATGTGTTTTATTCTTCTGTTACCAAAACATCTATAAGGGTTTTTGATGTAAAGCCAGAACCATTATCCATTACAATCCATTCACAGCCATGTGTATCAAGCAATTCATTTAAAATACTGATGGTACATTCAGTGCTGGTATTTTTGACTAATCTATACTCAGTCCAATGTGAATAAGCATCTATCAATAGCAGTATTAAATCCCATTCAATGGACCAACATGGTCTAAATTAATGTATGTCCAGGGATAAGTAGGGGTTTTCCGTGTTTCAAATTGTTTGAGCAGTAGCTTGGCTGTCTGTTGACAATTAGAACATCTTCTTATTAAGTTTGTGATATCATTTGTCGAATTCAGCCATCACACATATGATCTATCAAGTGTCTTCATTCTTATGATTCCTGAATGTCCCTGATGTAATAATATGTGGATTCTACCTTCAGTAAGAACCAGCAAGTGGTCATTGTTCAAAATACATACATTACAAACAGAGAGTCCATCTCCTGTGATCCACATTGCTTTATTTAGTTCCACAGGGCATTTAATTGGCAAACCATATTTTATCTACCACAGTAATTGGACATAACCCTTATCTTTCTTCATCCAATCCACTATGACTGCACTGTTTACTTTTTTGGAATTTATCACATCGATATAATTTGTTTCTTTAATCAGAAATATTTTTTCATAATATCTGGTAATCTAGACAGCATCAGCTTGTCCAATCATTTTTTCCCAGCTTATATATCAGCTTGAAATTGTAATGAAATAATATATTTATCCATTGTAACATACGTTGGCTTGAATGTTCAGATATTTTTTGTCAGAGCCAAAACTTCCCATTAGGGGGCAATGATATGTGAAAATGGTAAACTCCCTCCATAAATGTATTGGTGGAACTTCTTACCTGCAAAACCCACTGCCAATGCCTTTTTGTATACTTGGCTATAATTATTCTCTGCGGATGTCAGCACTCTAGAGGCATAAGCAATTGGGTCTTCTCCATCATAGCACAGGTGTGAGATGACAGCTCCAATGCTGCATTTAGATGAGTCCATTGTAATACTAACTGCTAAATCACTATGTTAGTGAACCAATGGTGCCTCTGAAGTTAATAAGTCTTTTGCAGTTTTAAATGCCTTGCCCTGTTTAATATTCTAAACCCAATGTTGTTTATTTAAGTAACTGATACAACGGAGTAATAAATGAATTTTTCCATTTAAAAAGCTTTTGAAAGATGCTTCTTAAAAATTTAAAAATAAGCAAATTTTGGACAAATATAATGCAAAAATATGTAAAACTTTACGAAATAGCTCAACCATTTATGCTGGCATTTCCAAGTTCCTATATGGTTGAAGCCGGTTTCAGTCACGTAAATTCAATCTTAACTAAGTACAGAAATAAATTAAATGTGGAGTTTCGAGGGGGTTTAAGATTAAAATTGACCAATTTCAAACCCAATATAGTGAACCTTGCAAAGAAACGCCAGGCACACCCATCTCATTAATTAAGAAGCAATACTGTAGTTACTTTACTTATTATTTTTACTTATTTATAATTACTTATTATTTAATAAATCTTAAGGTATTTTAATTTCAATATTAAGATATTTTTCATAAAACTATTGTTATACAATGTAAAATTACTTTAATAAATGTTTAAAATCATAAAATAAATGTACAAACACAGTACCACTAGATAGTTTTATTTTAATTACCTGAAAATTACTTTTATGGGAGTCGATGGAGATTTCGAAAAATTATATAGAGATCCATGATCAAAAAAGTTTGGCAACCCCTGGTTTAGAGTAACATTTAACATATTTTCATTTTAAATAAAACATCAATACAAGTTGGAAAATCAGTTTGTTTGTTTGTTAATTTTTGATCTTTTTCAAGTTAGAATGCAATTTTAAACTGGATGTTTAATATATTTAAATTCAATAAAATTGCATGGAAATTGATATATAACTAAATTATACTATCCTAATCCATTTAAACACATCTTTTTAGTATGTCTTATAGTTTGATAGATATGGACCAGAAGGTGGGGAAAATATGAAAAATATTCACTAACTTCATGTATTGCAAATAACAATTATTTTTAGAACTTTCATTTGTTTGTTTTTTTCAATTTAATAAGTTTTTAGGCATTTTTAACTCTAAATGTATATATCATATTTAGTATAATCATAAAAAACAAGTGATATATCATGTGACAATTTAATCAGGTTATATTACAAATGTAAAATAATGAACATGCTAATACCTCTAAATAAGTTTTTCTAATAACTGCCACAAGAGAAAGCAGTTAAAAATCCCTATCTAGAATTATCCCTATCCCCAAACCAGTTTTGAGTTACTGGCTCTACTCAGTGAAGCACTAGGATATTCAGACTCTAGATCTAAAATACCAGCTCAAGCTCAGCATTTATTTAATATTTAACTATTAAGTAAAAAAAACTGAAATTTTCAGATGTCTATATATCTTCAAATCCAGCTATCTAACTTAAATAGCTATACGGGTCTGAACAAACTTCAGCTACACCATATATTAATTGCCTTAGCGATATAACATTGCCAAGTCTTGAAAGCCAAACTATAATAGTAAAAAAAAATCCAAGACATATATCATGTGATTTAATATAATGTGCTTGTATTACAAATGTAAAATAATGAGTAGCCTAATAGCTCTTAACAATTTTTTCCAATAACTGCCACAAGAGAAAGCATTTAAAAATCTTTATCTACAATTATTTCTATTCCCAAACTAATTTCAAGCTACTGCCTTTTCTCAATGAAATGCTAGGATATTCAAACACTAGATCTAAAATACCAGTTCAAGCTCAGCATTTATATAAACTATTAAAAACTAAATCTAAAATTTTCTGACATTTATATGTCTTCATATCCAGCTATCTAACTTAAATAGCTATATGAACTTGAAGAAGCCCCCTATTAATATATGGTATAGCTGAAGTTTGTTTGGCTCATATAGCTATTTAAGTTAGATAGCTGGATTTGAAGACATATAGATGTCTTAAAATTTCAGATTTTCTTCTTAATAGTTAGAAATGCTGAGCTTGAGCTGGTATTTTAGATCTAGTGTCTGAATATCTTAGCAGCTCACTAAGAAGAGTCAATAGCTCAAAACCGGTTTGGAAATAGGGATAATTCTAGATAGAGATTTTTAAATGCTTTCTCTTGCAGCAGTTATCAGAAAAGCTTGGTTAGAGCTCATTATTTAACATATTTACTATATAATCAGTAACTAAATTTTCTATTTAAAATTGATAGTTTCTATATTTATTTTCAAACAATTGTTTATAAAAAAGTAAAATAGAAAACTCATAATATTTAAAATGATCATAAAAATTTAAAAAAAAATTTTTTTTACTTTAGCATTTTTAAAAAAAAAAAACAAGTGTTTTAAATAAAAATAAATTTATCAAACAATTTCAAATAGAAAACTTAGTTGCTGATTTATTATACATATGTAATTATGAATATTTACTAAATACAACATTAAGATATATATATATACATTAACTTACTGGAGAAATATCTAATAACTTATATATACTACATGAGTGATATTGATTTAAAGTAAAATTTTATGTATTAAGTAAAGTTCATTTACAATACATACACATGTATTACTATTTATTTACACCCACTAAATTTGATATATACATAAGAGATACACATTTTAACTTATAGGAGAAATATTTAGTAATATATATCAACTACAAGTGTCTAGGCTGTTTAAAGTAAAATATAGTTTTACATTCTTATTTGCGGTGCCAATACTAAAAATTTAAAAAATAAGAGAGATAAATTTATATATATGAAATGTTTTTATTGACTGCATTAAAAAGAAATAAAATATTTGCTTTTTCAACTACAATTGGAGTTTTAAAATTTAACTTGAAATAAAAGCATGATGGAGGGGTCCAGAAATTAATCAAGTCAATCCCTATTTTTTATAACAAAGGATTGACTGAATGCATTCCTGGACCCTCATGCTTTTACTTAAAGTTAAATTTGAAAAAATCTATTATTTTATTTTTTTAGTGGACTATCAATAAAAACATTTAATATTTAAAAATTTGTCTCTATTATTATTTATTCACACTAAAATTAAGTTAACAGTGGTGATAATTTAATTTGAGAATATGTTGCATTCAGAAAATCTTGCATGCATATGTGAATGAGGTGTGTGTGTGTGAGTATAATTGATTTGTTTATATATAAATCCAAAAAGGTGTAAATAGATTAATAAATATGCACGCATTTTATGATTTTATTCTTGAATTTACTTTAGAGATTTTTTTTTAAAGGTGCAAATATATATATGTGTTTATTAATAAAATTAATATAATTTATTTTCTTTAAATCTTTAAATAATATTTTTTTAAAATTGTCTTATAATATATATATATGGCTAGCTGTATGGCAAGATATTTGAAATTTGTTACAGTATTCTTAAATCTGAGGAGAATAATATAGATTTGTTTTTAAAAAGAATAATGAAGCTATTATTATGAGGATTTTATTTTGAAATTTACTGGTGTAAACAGCCAATGAATGGAAGAGTAATCATTCCAGACTAATGTCAATAGTGGCCTTCAGAAATTCTCTACTTCACCAAAAAATGCCTGGCTACAAACTGCTATCTCATTGGTCATTTTGAATATTTTATCAGTAACAGCTAAAAAGAAAATTTTTGACAATTAGAATGTGATATTCTATTATTGTTTTTTATGTAAATTTTATTAGACTTTCACTAAAAGAAAACTTTAGAGCTCTATGCAGTTAATTATTTAAAAAACTTGCTGGAACAATATTAAACTAATTAGTTTACACTAGTTTAATGGATTCATTATTTTAAAAAAAAGAATAGGTGTTATGAACTATTTACGGAAACATCCAGCTACGCACAACATATATTAAACGCATTTTATCATCATTTTCACTCTCAGCAATCAACTTTAGTTATCCCCCAAGACAAATTATTTTTTTATTAAAAAAAATAAAAGCTTTTTAATGCTTATATTTATAATAATAAAAAAAAAAGACTTAGATTTAGCATTATATTTAAACAAAAGGTTTGGGTGTTCCATCATCAGAGACTTTCAATAGTGTGGATGGTTGAAGATTTGGAAGATAGAATAGATTGAAACCTGTTCATTAGTTTGAAGATTTGATATCTTGATATAAACAAACAGTGATTTTATATATATCGGAGATGATTATCTGGACCAACTGATGAGTACTGGTTCATCATGATATATGTTTATTGGAGATCATTTATCTTTTTCATATGTTTGTTGTCATGTGCATCAGTTGTATGAGATAGAGTGGATAGTTGAATGGAGCATCAAATCTGTGTTCAAATCCTCTATATTACATTTAAACTCCAAGTATATGAATTAGCTTGTACATCAAAAATATTGAGCATTTGAATTTTAAAAAAATGAGAGAGTAAAGTCACAAAGAATAGATAAATAGTATGAGAAATTTATATAAATATTTCATGCATCATTATATGATGCATACATTACATTTGTGTGGATTGAAATTAATTTGTATTTTTTTAAATCTGATTATTTATTAATTTATTATTATGTAAAATTACTAGAATTTATATTTTATAAATGACATATACTCGTCAGTTTATTGGGTTTTTTTTTTATTAAGTAGACTCAAGAAATGAACTTAATTTGAAGGCAAAGTGGGGAACTCTTGACAAATATAGATATTTAGTATTAGCATTGAGCATTCTCATTATTAGGATTTTGATGCTATAAAGTATATGAAAACAGAAGAGCTAGAAAATGCAATTCATATTTTATTGTGATGATTAGAGGTGTACTTATTAGTCTATATACTACCTAGCTTTGTATTATATGTATTTCAAGACCAATAGTTAGAATAGATCCAATTTAAATTTATTAAGTAAATCATCTAAAAAAATTTTTGATTGTATAAAAATAACTAGCATATAAGCCAAATCTTAAGTTTTAAAATTAAAATGTGACAATCGGGATTAATATTACACATTTGAAATGCACACACACACATATATATATATTTGGTTATTCTAACAAAAGCAAAATCCAGTAAATAATTTTTTTGTACAATAATAGTAAAGCCTAATGCAAATATTTATGTAATTCATACTTGTATATATATTTGTTGTAAATAAATCTTATTATTTTATTTTAAATCTGAATTCGTTTATTTTTAATATTAATAATTTATTAATACATAATATGAGATTATCCTCATATTTATCTGAATCCTGAGATATTATTATTTGATTATAGATATTAAATAAAGAGGAATAGTATATTTGATTAACTGAGTATTGGACTTAGCCATGGTGCTCAACTGGACTTTATATAACACATTAAAACACATTCATGTATATTTAGAAAAATTATGTCTAAAAAACACATGTTATTGACATAATAAATATTATAAAAAAAAACAATATTTTAGCTCAACTTAAAATCAGAAATTATTAGTTAAGATGAAATGCTATTTGGATGTAATAAAATGTCTCTTTACTTTACGTGGTATTAATGTTTGCATTCCTCATATAAACCTTACTTGGATAATCTCTCTGCAAGACTCACATTGTTATCTTATACCACATGTATGGTTACAATATATAATAAGATGAAATTATTGTCTATATATGCAGGTATTATAGATAATGTAAATTAAAATGAACTCAATAAAATATTTATTGTGATTATGATAATAATCATTCTTAGTTTTATGTTAATATCCTGAGCATACTGGATATAAGCCTGTAGATATAAATAAGTTACTAAAAACTTCTGGATGAGTGGGAGCTGTAAAGATACTTCTTAGCAATGATCTAGAATTGTATTTCAATAATTCTTAATTTAGAGTATTGGTCTTTGGTCATGTAATTTCAAAGAGAATTACACAAATTTGCACTAATAAAGTTTGTAAAGTGAGTAAGCAATATAATGAATACATTTTCTTACTAAATTATAATTTATGCAACAAACACAATCATATATAATGAATATAAAATAGCAACCATCTTTGTTACATAAGAGTTAGTCCTCAATTTTAATTCACTTATCTCTTTCTATCTCTAGCAATGAAAATTTTGTATATCTTTCTTTAAATGAAATATTCTCCTAAAGTGTAGATAATCTGATCTTAGTCTATAAATCATGAAAACAGAAATTAAAAACTGATTAGTGTTGATATCGAAAAAGCAATAATTTTGAAACCAAATCAGATAGTAATGGCAGAAATCTAAGTGCTAAACATAAAATTGCTAAATCCTAGAGATGAAAATATTGTACATACTTTTTACAATATAACCTAAGTGCTTATACCATAATAATTTAAACTATAAACCGGAATTTTAAAGCTGATTAATGTTGATATTTAAAAAGAAATAATTTCAAAGTGAAATTATGATCATACTGATAGAAATAAGATATTGGTAAGTCATTAAATGCTATTAACCAAAATAGCAAATGTTACAATGTATGTTATTGGCTCCTGTAGGAACTACATATTTGGAAGTTTTTAGAGTATTTCAGTTTTAGTAAAGCATCTAAGATCTTTATCAGGTTTTGAGAGTTTATTTTTGCATTTGGTTTATTACTCAAAATTGTTCATCTTTATTAGATTTAAGTTCTTAATATTCATGGAAATATTACTTTTAATTATGGAACTAGAAAAATAGACTCAAACAACTGATCAATATTGAAGTAAGTAAAATAAATGCTTCTAAAAAAAAAAGTGGTAAGTGGCCTAAATAAGATCTGAATAAGCTATGTTAAATCAATCATCTGCACCTCTTAAAAAAATAATAAATTATAAAATTCACAGGTAGCAAAAGAAAATTTTACATTGGGCAGTTTACATTATAACATCATAAAGCAATTGAACATTTTTGCTAATATAAATTAATCGAAATTTTTCTATTGAGAATATTGCTAGCAAAGCATTGTTCATTGGATTTAAAAAAAGAACAAGACTGCATAGTATTATAAGTCAAGCAGAAGATGCTAGCATAGATAAGACATCTGCTGAATGTTATTACAGTAAGGCAGAAGTTCTAAAATCAAAGATCTGAATTTTTATTGGGATATACAAATTTATTTATGCTTTAATTTTGTATCACATTTAAATCTAACTATACTATATGTACAACAATTAGTTTTATATGTTAAATGTTATACATGGATGTTAACTTTGTTTTAGATCTTGGATTTGAAATGAATTACTCCTAAATATGTTTTTATTGTAAACTTTAATGAATGTGTGATTAAAGGATGTTTCTGGAGTCAATTAATTCATTGTATCAGACCTTATTGTGTATATATAAACTACATAGATTAATATTTCATTATTGTTTGGTGTTTAGCTTCATGTAAATTAAGAGGATCTGCCAAGTATGTGCACAAGGAAATAAAACAAACATTTCATCTTTAACAATTTAAATATTTTTAATTATTTAAAAGTAGTAATTAATAATTTTATTGAATAATAGATTAAATTCTCCCAAATATTACTTTTTTTATTATTATTATTATTTTGTAATGTTGAATGGTCTTATGTTAGGATATGCAAATGAGGAAAATATTTTTTTTTTTTTAATGAGAAGTCTGATTGATTATAAGATGTAAAGAAAAAAAAGTAAGGAAGAAAAACTTCTTGTAAAATACGTTTAAAGAAAACAAATTTGTAATATTAAATTTATTGTTTAAAATTAGAGTGTGTTCATTTATTATGAATACGTAAAAGCTCAAAATTCCTATCCTAGGGAACATTCACTCTGTCTCTTTTCAATGTATGCCCGGGAGAAAAAATATTCATCATTATTACAGAATGCATTATAGTATTTAACAATACTAAGCAAATTAGTGTAAAGGAGAAGAAAATGGAATAAGTAAATTAAAGTTCTGGTACAGTTTTAACGTGTTGTTAAATTCAAAAGGAATATTACTAACTTAATAATATTCTTTCATATTAATTTACATCATGCTTTAGACCCTCGTGCTGCTTGAATAAATTCATTTACTTACTAATTAATGAAATTGTTAAAACCACTTTGAATATGGATAATGCTTATATTTGAACGTAGAGTTATCACAGCCAGTAAAGTTGCTAAATTATGTATTGTGTTTCAAACATCTTTACTACTTGGATATACTCATTTTTTGACTAATTAAGGAATTTGTTAAAGCTTACCTGGATATATTAACAATGTTTGGAATTAATCCTAAATTTCCAGCTGTGAGTGGAATTGTGAAATTATATATATTATACTTCAGATATTCTTGTGACCAAGATAAACTTATTCATTAAATTATTTATGACATCCTTAAAGTCTATTTAAATATGTTGGCAATGCTATAATTTATTTGAGAAATCCAGCATTAGGGAAAATGTAAAATTATATGGTTGATAAGAGATAAATAAGTTATTTATTGCATTATCATGGAGTAAATCTTTATTTAAAATGGTGATGTATTGGATGATAAAGAAACCAAGAATGATCGACTTAATTTCCAGAAAAAGGCTCTACAATTGTATAATTATGTTAGGAGTTATTTAGAGATATGAAATATTCAGTGAGGTTTGTACTTCATAAATTATGAATGATTAATTGAAGATATTTGGATATCTAAGCTTTTCCTAGTAATATTTATAATGCAATGAGAATGTAGAAATGGAAAGCAATGACATAATAATATTCAAACTATAAATGCTTAATGTATTTTAAGCATTGAATATTATTTTGATATCTTGCACAAGATGTTGTGAAGTTAAAGAGTGTGTTGGTTTATTTTATATATATTTTTGTATGTTTTATATTTAATAGTTATACATATGTGTTGTGTTGTATTGTATGCTACGTAAATCATGGGTTGCTAATTAAAATGAAGATGAGATAATGTTAATATTTAATCTTAAAAAGATAGGTATTACTTATTGATGATTAAATTCATCATTATTGCTTTCAAATGATGTTATAATTGTAATATTCAACATTAATATTGGGATAATAAAACTTATTACCATTTATTCTAAAATACATTAAACAGCCATTTTTTTTTTTTTTTTGGTTTACTAATTTTAGGTCATATATTCAGAATATTTCAAGAGTACATTTCACCAATATTGGGTTTAAGAGGAAAAGGATTTTAATAATATGAACCTAAAGTTTATGTATTTTACTGCTTGAATATATAATTTATTGATTGACAATGGTTGGCAGAGTTCTACTAAATTCATTGTATAAATGGTAAAATATATTTATATCCAATCATTATCATTGTCAATGACAATTTAGTGAATTTGTGAGAGCGAGTATTAAATAAGGCTAAGTGTTCATGGTTGATGATGGGTAGAAGTGACCATTTTACAGCTGTGAATTTCTCATTGGATGTACCTGGTTTTTCATTTTCTACTGGGATTATTGTATTAGGAAGTCATTAGTATTTTGCAGCAACACAGAGATATCTGATGCAATATCTTACATGGTTGTCATGATCTTAATGAGTATGCTTGGATAATATGACATATTAAGGAAATTGATCTTTTATTATGTATTTTCTTGTATTCATATAAGTACTGATAGACATCTGTATATTTAATTCAAGTATATTCAGACATGACCCTAGACTAATAATATTATTGTTGATCTAGACTTGATTCTTTAATGTCAATGTTAGTAGTGTTACCCTGTGCATCGAATAATAAGTCACTGTTGTGTACTTATTTATTGTTCATTATTTGTAGATGATGAATAGCTTAAAGAAGATATATGAGGTATATTCTTACAGGTTGAATGAATATTTGTAATCCAGCTAACCTCAAATTTAATTTAAGCTAAAGTAATGCACTAAGGAAATTGTTGAAACTGATAGTGCAATCAATTCGTTCTAATAGACTCAATATTCTGTAGCTGTTTGTTTTATGCTTTATTAAAATAATCAATTTCAACAACATAAATAAATATCTTGTGGGAGATTAGAGAATCCATAAATAAGGGAATCAGATATGAATGTCATTCATTCTTATTTGAACCTATAAAAAATATGCAATTGTGATTATTTGGTATATTAATTATGCTGATTCTTAAAATGGAATAATTTCCATAACAAGGTATTATATTATTGAACTTATTATTTTATTATGATTTTTTTATGAACACAAATAATGCTCACTTTATGATATTATTTTGGGCATCTGGGCAAGTACCAGTTTAGGTGCAGACACTTAATATTGAATTTTGTTTCAATATTGAAATTATTTGTTTTGTTGTATGTACCATCTGTAAATAAAATGTAAATATTAGTATAAATAAATGTTATTGTAATCTTTGTAGTATGTTAGTTATTGCTTTTGCGTTCATGGTTATACCAAATTACCAATCATCAGTTCAGTTAATTTCTAGCCATTACAGTTTAATGGAATTATTATTGATTACATATTTCAATTTCATTACCAATTTATCATTGCAATCATAAATGCTCATTATCATGTATCCTTTGGGATTAGAGAAATAGTATTATTTAAATTATTTAATTTTGAATTTTGTGATTAGATCATAGAGTTTGTATCAAATAAAGTTTGCATATTCCATGTATCTATATTTAGAAAAAATATATTTTTTCCTCTAATACTACCACTATCCTCTGCTGATAATCTTATTATGTCTATCACTTTAATGAGTGATTTCCCACTGCATGGCAACAAGTGACTGTGACACAGGCTATTTTACACTATTCTTTTAGGTTCCTTTTATCTCCATGTTATGCAGGATCATCTTTGTGTAGGTCAATCTAAAAATAAATCTGTCTTAATTGCTGCTTCAAATCCAATTTAAAACCAATTCATTACTAATTATACTGTCTTTGAAAATATTACAATTAAGAAATGCTCTACTAAGCCTATCCCCACCATGGCATGTTTTTTAAAAACAGAAATATCATTGCACAAACACACAACTCCATAGTAACAATTACTATAGGGAGCTAACCAAAGATATAATAGGAATGTGATAATTCTTCTTTATAATTAACAGGTAATCAATATATTTTATTTAAACAATGCAATAAATGTCAGAGTTTTCTAGTGGAAGTTATTTGGAAGAAATGTATAAACTTAATACCAGACATTGTCAGGATTTGTCTAAAATTAATAAGTCTTCTATTTGATGACAATAAAGAATTGTATAAATAATACAATATTTTTTGTTAGTAATTATTTTTTAAAAATTAAATAATTACAGGGGAGAAAAAATAAAATTGGACTAGAATTCAAGAACATTGAGCATAAAATCTGTCATTCTATTTCTGTGTCATACTATGAAGAGCTTTAAATAACTAATATTAAGAAAATGTTTATTTTTTAAAAAACTTGACTGTTTTTCAGTGGGAGATAGGTCCATAGGCGATAATAAAATAATCATAATTAAAAGTAAGGTAACTGCTGATCAATAGTATGACTTATTAATTCACTGGTTCATCAAAAACTAAACTGTGTTTCTGATACAATGTGTCATTCTTTTTTTATTTTTTGTCTTTTATCTTAATGACTTAAGTTATTTAATGTAGAACAGACCCCAGTCAAGACAAGCATCTTATATTATGTCATTTTCCTGCACTGTGATATTGTGATTATTCACTTATATCATTCACATTTCCAAAGTTTAAATACATTCATATTAATTCTGACTGCAATTTTCCTTTTTTTCTCAAAACTCTTGGCTTTGAGAAAGCAAGAGCAACTTGGAGTTCAAATGTTTTATAATTAGAAACTAATCATTTTGAAACTGAATCAAGGATAGGAGTTTATATTTGACAAATGAATGTATGCTTAAGCAGCCCTCTTTAAATAGCCTTCTGTCTATTGTAAAAGTGAAAAGAACATGGGAAAATTTGTATAAAATATCCATAAATGTGGTTAGATCATTGTATGTAGATTAGTTATCAAAGGTGTAAAATAATTCTGCAATGATACTAAAGCAAAAATAACTATTCCTGATGTGAACTCTTCAAATATTAAGTGAACAGAGAACAATGATTGCTATTAGATCTTTGAGAATTAAGACTGACATAGCAGCTTATCATATCAGGTAGACATGGAATACCCTTGCAAAGTTGTACTTAGAAACAAGGTTAATTTAATTATGAAATTTCATAAACAATATAAAAATTTAAAGACAGAAATTTACTAAATGATAAGAAAATTTTATCAGAATTAATAGATTAAAAATACAAAAATGATAAAGGAATTTGCCGATCATAAAACCAGATTAGACCTATTTAATATAAGTGATAACATGTGGACATAAAAACTGATGTATTACTATTAAATTTATGAACGGCATTTTTTCAAAAGGAAATTTTATTCACAAACCATAAGAATCATTTACAAAAGGAAGGACAATTACATATCAATCTCAAAGGAGACCAGTCAACAAAATCAGTGGTTACACTTGTATATATAAACAAAAAACAATTAATTTCATATCTTTAAATGATGATTATAGTTTTTAAAGATATATACATTCTATTTAAATCTTTAAATTTGGAAAAATCATCTATTTTAGAAATTTTATCTAATAAAAAATCTAATGAAGTTTTATATGTAGTTGATATATTGGTTTCTCTAGAATAAAGCTGACTGCTAATAAGCTCCAGGTAAAAGGTAGGGGGAAAAACTTCCACATATGATGTCAGCTATGAAATAAAATAATTCACTGAATAAGAAGTCCTATATAAATAGTGCCAGTATATTCAGAGTATGATAATCCTCATTAAACAATGATGGTATCTCTGGAAACCAATAGCAATCATGACATATATAAAGTGACAATAAACTATCATATTTCTTTCTAATATAATGAAGTTCTTGAGAGATTGAGTAAGTTTCAAAATATTGGGAATTATGGAATCTTGAATAACCACATGTCATGGCCAGTAGGAAATGTGGCAGCACTTATCAGATTGCCAAAAAATAAATGATGAGGCTGGTTAAGTTGAAGAATATAAATAATTAAATATAGAATTAATATTCTTGATTTGAATGAATGATATTGACGGAGAGTGATAAATATCACATAGTTCACTCTAACAAAGTAGATAGACTAGAGGTGCGGTTCTGGTGTTGGGCAAAAATACTATATCTTATTTTTAAGAATGAGTCTTGAAATCAATCTTTTTGACCTCTCAAATCAAAATAACATTACTTTTTATATTAATAAAACAATAATAATAAATTTACAAATTAATAGTAGATAAATAATTTTTTTAACAAATATAATCCTTCATAGAGAACATGAAACTTATCACAATATCCCAATAATAATGAACATATATAAACAACAATATATAATTAAATCCATAAATTGATGTTAAAAGTGAAAAAATTGTTTTGTAATCTAATTATAATCACTTAATTCAGGTTTTTTAATATTATTCCATTTAGTGATGCCAATAAATATATATATATATTGCACATATGATGCTTCCAGTATACTAGAAATTGATGCTATAAATAAAATTTTCAGCACAAAAATTCCTCTCCTAAAAATAAGAAATTATTTATTGTTGATTTTCTTAATTAAAAATACTCGTTAGATATATTTTAATTTATACTCATGCATTTTTATTACTGAAAATTATATTAAATTCAATTTTCCTCTTTTTGAAAATATATATATTTTTCCTTCTGTTTAAAGAAATATAGATTGATTATTATAAACGAATTTTGCACAAATAATTACAAAAAAAATATTTTCATGGTACATTCTTTTAATGGAATTACACAATTTAGATTATGACTCAGCTTAGTTAACTTTTAATTTTTTTATGTATGTCTGTTAGTTTTTTAAACAATTATTTTAATTTTGCATTTTTAAAAAAAAAAAAATTTTTTTTCTACATTTTTTTCTTTCTTTCAACACGACTGTAACATATAATTCTATTTATTGGACTGATCTTCTACCTAGAACACATGTAACAAATGTAAATTATTATCTAAAAATAATGATTAATAATAGGTATTTTCTTAAATGCATGAATTTTTGAGTTCATGTTCTAATGTGCATCTTATAAAACTTATCTCCATACATTGCTGAAATGACATAACTCAAGCTTAGCCAGCTATTTTCTTATTGTAATGCAGATTACCCATTGATATTTAAGAGTCTTTTGTTCCTAAATTTTGTCAGATTAATAATTTTTCTGAAATAAAAAAAGTTTTCTATCAAAAACAAATCTTTGTATGATTCTCTCAGATTACATTAATATCAATAATAATACAATATAAAGTGCAGAAATTAAAGTAACTCAATAATAACAACAAAAATTCTAAAAGCTTAAATATTTATTAGTTGAACAAAATTTTTCATTTGGTGTTTTTAACATTTCATCCAGGAAAACTTGTATATATATATTTTCATATGTCAAATGCAGGCAGCTATGCTAACTGCTAGGCCACCAACACTTCACAAATATATTTTTGCATTTGTTCAGTCACTTAAGTATGTTTCTCTAATTTTTTAATTTAAGCATTCATTAACCCAACTTATCAAGTTACACTTTTTTTTTGTTTCATTAACTAATATCACTGTCATTTTCATTATAGATATAATAAACATCTCCACACTTCTCCATTCTTTTCAAATTCATATAAATAAAGATATAATAAAAGACAAATGACCCCCAAGATGCATTTCGTGCTGAATCAGCACTCATCAGTTGGCCCAGGTCACTATTTCTCGTATATATCTTTATTATATGCAAAGTATTTATCTAGAGTAAATTGTTACATTTTCATTTACCATTGTCAAATTCCCTCCACTCACAACTTCGACGCCATCCATTTCAGATAAATACACTAATAATTATTACTAATCATTTTCGAAAGTAGGGATTATCTCTATCACAGATATAAACTTTAAACCTCATTTAAAGATTAATATATCTGATTTTTTTAAATTTACACACACGGAGTTATTCACCTTTCATTTTTATTACTTGCAACATTTTTGTTGGTATTCAGAAGAATATTTGAATTTCTGAGTCAAGCTGATTCATAAAGAGTATTTCATCTTCAATAATTATTTATTCACATAGATTCTTCTTTTAACTATCACTATTTACCATATTTTCAAAAGTAGATTCTATAACTCTTTTTACATGATCAATTAAATTATTAGTAGAATATTTTTCTTTTAATTTCAGAAATTATCCTGCAAAATCACCATCAATTTTTTCTTTAGATGCATTTTAAAAGCCACAATTTATGCCAGGTATGCTTTTATGTTCTTCCACTTTTTCCATAATTTCATCAGGATTATAAAGAGATCTGGATCATTAGTTTTAATAAAATCAATGATCACCCTATATTATTACAATTCTGTTTCATTATTAATTAAAAGGAGAAAAAAAAATTGCCTTTCAAGATTATTTTATTAAGGCTTATACAAATACTTCATTTATATTTTTATTAATCTGTCAAAATAATGCTCACCCTAATAATCATATATATGAATGGTGTTTTCTTCCAGAATAATATAAATAAAAATTATTTATAATCAGAATTAACAATTAAGCTTCAATTATTTTATATATAACTGATAGTTTTTTAGAAATTATTTTAATCTTGTATTTTCAAAATATTTCTTTTTTCTAAATCTTCCATTTCTTTCAACATATGTGCAACATTATATCTTAATTGGTGGAATTTAGAAATAGGTACCTGAAAATAGAAAGAAAAAAAACATTTTAAAAATAAGTAGATTTAACATTTGATACCAAATACATAGAAAAGTAATAAATATATATAAAAATAAATTATAAAAAGTTTACTCTATAAAGTGTAGCACTTTGAATAACTTTATAAAAATTGCTAAAAAATTAATATGTATATCAAATGGGAAATTATGATTCAATTTTCTTTATTCACAGTCAAAAGATGATTATATATAATTTTTAGATAAGAAACTCCAATATATATGGTTGAAAACAATTTGGACTGGTCATTCCATTTGTTCCTAAATCTCTCTCTTGACAAAAATATTGGCCTACTGAATTCTCCATTTGTGTTTTGAAGTGAATCAAACTTTTCTATTCATGTTTTTGATAATAAATCTATAAAATTTATATAACAATTAGGATATGTTTCAATACATGAACAACATACCTCAGAGCATATATATTTTTAATTTATAAAAATGTACATGGATTTTCAAATTTTCAGTTATTTATAATCAAATGCTATGATTTGAAGATCATGTAAAGACTTTTCCTTATATATATATATATATATTTGTTTTCAGATATTTATTTAATTCACACCTCTTACTCATGTTACTGTGACATTATGTATTTGTATTATTTTAGTCCAACTTATCTGACTTTAATCACTAATCACAGATTACATATATATACATTTTATTACAATTCAAATTACAAGAGTTATATTTCTTGCACAGACTTACTTATCAGCATTATCTTTAAATAATTATATTGATGATTATTATTAATCACTACAAATTATTATATTATTTTTTAAAAAATATAAATTTTAAACTTATTAAAACATATATTCATATTAATTATGATTGCATAGCATTATTAATTTGACTCCTTTCCCCTTTTCCATACATCCATAATATCTTTACTTTACTCATTTCAAACACTGTATAGACTTTAAAAAAAGGACAGTGACTTACAAAATCTATTTCTTGTAGAATCAGCGCTCTTCAATTGACCAAAATCACCTTTGTTCAGTATTCAATTCAATTTACAAGTCCTACATATTTGCATGTAGGCATTAATATATTCTAAAAATATTGTCATCAAATGGGTGTGTGCAAGAAATGTTGCACTTTTAAACTGAATTATAATATTTTATTATATATAAATACTGAATAATGATAAAGTTATATAAAAGGCACTATGATATGGACCATCTTCATGAGCATTCATCTTTTTTTAAGTCTTTATTCATGAGCTTGAAATGTATAAATTGTAATACTAGTTGTGAAGTATATCTATTATATATTGTAATGATATATATGTGACAAGAATATATATATATATACACATAAGGTGCCCAAATAACAGAGTCTATTGAATACAAAATTGAATTTAGGCTTATGTCAAATACATGATGTTGATAAAATTCTTGCTACTTTGATTCCTCAAGTCATACAATCCATACCACTATAAGTTTGAAAGATATATAAAATCATAGGAATGCTTGCTCTAATGTATATAGAATAAAGTTTCATACAATAATATCCCAATCTTTATTTGATTTAAATAAATGTAAAAAAAATGATTATCCAAATTACACACTTATGAATCATTGTTTATTCATATACCTTGTTAAACGAAAGTAAATAAAATTCACTACTTTAAGCTAATAGTTATAGCAATTTATTCAAGTTGAGTTATAATAATTCATAAATACACTTGGTAAAATATAAGTTAATAAACATAATGTATGATGTCCATTTAATGTATAAAACCACTTATGACATTAGACAAATAACAAGTTTCAAATCAAAAGAAAATCTGTGATTACTCTAAGTAAGTATATAAAATTTATAAAATCTTATAACTTATTCAGATTTGAGAAGGCATGAAATCTAAATAAGTTAAATAGAATATCCTTCAATATATATATATGTATATCTAAAACATTTAGTTGTGACTATAACTTATATAAATGTTAATCTTTAATTATGTAAATAAAAACCCTTGGCAGGAGTTGGAGGTGAATGTACAAAAGCATTTACAAAAAATCAACACATTAATTTATAATAGATTCATGAGAGGGTTAAAATTTAAAAACTGTTTACAATTTTCTCTTATCAAATCCTAAGTGATTTTGTTGTTAGCAAGCTTATTTAATCCATATTAGTTAGCTTTCTATAGATATAATGATGTATAAACCATAAAAACTACTTGTATTTCTTTGGAAGGTTTGTTTAACTTCTAAATTCATTATAAATTCTGGAATAATTCCATTATGCACATCCTCTGAGCCTAGTGATATATGTTTGGCAAGTTAACCATTGCCATTTTAATTTCTTTCTCAGCACAAGGGACATCTGATTTTTTATTGCTATTGTTGTTTTTGTTTCCAAGACAATTTTGTCATTGTTGCATATATTGGGTTTTTTTTTCCTCATGTGTCATAGCATCAGCCGGGAAACTAACCCACTAATCCGAGACAGCTGTCACTGACCTCTGTTTGAATTTAATTGTGTATATTTTGGAATCTCATTGAATCCCTTTAGAGCACTTTGAAATACATTCCAGCTGTTATCAAGTCATGATTTGAATAATAATAAAAACTTGCCATATGAAGCAAATGTATAACTTCCTTCCTAGTTACATTTTCAAGTTTTTTTTCAACATGTAAACAGTGAATAAATACACTTTGCTGCTTCTTATAATATAAAATCTTTATAGTAAGAAACTATCTTTTCAGTAGATAATGTCTATAAATAATGTAATATACACTTTTCAAAAGAACAACAACAAAAAAAAAGAATCTGTTTCCTTTTAGTGATCTGCTTGTTTTTTCTTTTGTTGTTAAGTGATATCCAATGTTCCTTATCTTTGATTTGATCATGGCTTTGTTATAAAACATACTAAGTAATGTTGTGACAATAAAATTTATTTAAATAAGTATTTATAAATATACATATATACATAATTGCATTTATACACATATATGTGTAATATCTGTTTATTAATTATTTTATGAAGTGTTTGTAGAAAATAAATCTTTTGTGTGTCAAATTTAAGTTATGGCTTTTACTTTGAAATTATAATGTTGCTTTAACTTTTATTATAAAAATTGATTTTTTCTAAAATTTGAGTGCTACTTAAAGTAATATTATTAAACAGATAGTGCTTTTTCAGTTAAGAAGATATCAAATATTAGGTTGTTATTATTTCTACTTTTATCTTTATGATTATCGAAATATATTCTTACTACCTAATGAGATGGAGGTTAAATAATGAACAGATTGGAGAGACATCAATTAGATATTTCACTAATCAGCGATTTTGTGTAAATAAAAAAATAATTATAGTACATACTTTGATTACAATTGGTGACATGTATCTTAATGGTATAACATATATATATATCAAATTTTAAATCGAAATTGTAATACATATTTAGTACGCGATCTCTGCCATTTTGAATTTCAAAATCGACCAAAAACATCGTCTGACACATCTAAGTGATAAAAAAGTACGCGAAAACGCAAAAAAACGAAAACCTTACAAAATAGATATGAAATTCCATATTTTTAAGAAAAGTAAGGCCAAAACAATATGCTTTGATATGATGGGGAGGGGGGGGTAAGAAAAAAACTTTTAAATCTTGTTACTGTTGAGTTAAAAATCTAAGAGGTTTTGCTCCGCTCTCCCTCAAAAGGGGAAAACAAACAATTTAATTTCCCCCATCATTCAAAGTAAACTATAAAAAATTCATTTTATAACTTTTATAGATTCTAAAATTAGTGAAAAAAGTTAAGCCAGTAAATATATATATACAGTCTAGTTTACAAAAATAATATTAATTTCTATATATGTTTGTGTACAAGTAAGCAGTCTATAATAGAGGTATTCATATGAAAACTAAATAATCTTTAATAAATTAGCTGAAATTAATATTATTTTTGTAAACTAGGCTGTATATATATATTTACTGGCTTATAACTTTATTTCACTAATACAAAAGGTTTTATTTTTAATCTTTTACATTAAGAATTAAATCAAACAAACCAAAACATTTTACTAAAAGAAGTCAAAACTATTAATTTATACCATTTTATTCTAATTTATTTGATGTTAACCAAAGCAATATATTGTAACGATCGAAAAGAATGTGAAGATCCGAATCTATCGCAATCTGCACTACACGGGCGCCATCTAGACATTTGAGCCTAAAAAAATTTATAAAGTAGGCAGATACGCGCTGTTAAGATTCCACTTTATTTAAATATTCAGATCGTTAGCCCAAGTCACTAGCTCAGTGGAACAGCAGAGATTATAAAATATAACTTTATATCTTAAATATAAAAAAATAAAAGCCACTGCCAGAAATTAACACATAAAAATATTTATTTACGCACATATAAAATCATTCTAATTTGAGGAATAAGTTTAACATTTTAGATTTTTATATTAATCTTTAATTTTACATTTAAATAGATTGCAATAATGAATTTAATATTTATTTAGTGAGTCGAGTATGAATAGACTATATAGATTGTATTTGAAAAGAAAAATATTCTATCCCTTATTTAACCTTAGGCCAAAAAGTTCGCAGTCAAACCAGCGCCAATCCATCTGATACATTTATGTATTCAATGTAGCATGAAAATATGACAACACAAAATACTATACTGTCAGGAATGTACATCTGAACAGTAAGTAGAGTTAGAGAAGACATTGTCTCTCCACCAACAGGAATGCTACATCTGTTGGCGAGTAGAACAATAAACAAAAAACTCCATAGGAATGGACTGCGGTCCTTTGCCGACTTACAAACCCATCCATAGGCAAACAGAAGGTGTGTGGCATATATATGCAATCCTGCCCATAGCGGATCTCATACTACATCTACTAATTACACAAATATATCCAATCCATTGAGCTAATTCAACTACGAAACGAATAACCTAAGATTACCCTCCCTTAAACTATATATATAACTTTACAAATCTATACAGCCATTCATGCCCGACTTAAATTTAACATTTAATTACGTTCGCACAGATGAATTTTATACAATTTGTTTTATAATGTTGAGTATAGATCGGCTGCATAGATTCCATGGTTAAAAACATTCCAAAATAAACACAACCGATCAAAATACAAAATCATCGATAACGTCAATTGCATAGGGAATACAAAAAACCCAATAGCATTCATCATAAGATGCTGCAGTGACATTGATGACTTATATATTCCAATCGACTATGAAACAGCAACATAATTAACCGCTAATGAATCTATGCAACGTCTATACCCAACTTAAATTTCCTCATTTAAAATTTAAACAATAAATATTAATACAAATAAAATAATAAATGGAAATGATTTTTATCAAACGTAAGACATATAAAATTAAACATTATTAATTGAGTTGACACATAAGTCAGAGAAAAGTTCTTTTTTTAAAATTTAAATTAACTTATCAAATCTTTAAAGTTCTTAATTAATTTTATGATTTTAACAATTGTTCAGTTCTATTGCTTATGGTAGAAGAGTCCAGGTTCCTGTTGGCAATTCCCATGGAGACTTTCCTGGAAGACCGGTCTGATATTTTGGAGGTAGCATTAGCTGGTTCTATTCTGGTATCACAGTCTTTTCATTTTTAAAATAAGTGTGAGAGAACGACAAGTGCATCTTATCGTTCGTCTCACCAAATCAAGTTGGAAAAACCTGACTGGAACTCAATATTTTTCTTTTTATAGTCCTCCCATGGATTCCATGGACAAAAACGTCACTGTTCCATTTTTTCGTTATGGTCCGGGCCTTTATTTGCTGCTGTTATATTGGACAAGCTAATTCTTTATTCCTTATCTAATTTTCATCTGACTTTTTAATTACACAAGAGCCCAAGGCTAGCTTGCTTTTCAATTAATAAACAATCATTTCCATTTACAGATTACAGGAATTAATTAATACCTGTTTTTTATTTTTACTTACGTTATTTCTTTATTAAAATATTTTTATATTTAAATCTTGTATTTTTTTATAAAAAAAAATACGTTCAAATATCCTTTTTTTATTTATATAAAAAAATATTTTTAAAGTTTAGCATCTGTGCGAATATATACGTTTAACAAACATTTTAATTTTAGCGTTTAGTTTTTTTTTTTCTTTTTAATACATTTATTTTTATTTGCGAACTTTAAGATTTTATTTTAAATTAATGTAACGGCATATTTATATATCGTTACATATCAGTAAACTTCCTCAAAAAAATAAAAACATTAAAAAAAAAAAAAAAAAGAATTTACTTAGTGTTAGTAATTACGTTACACAAATTTGTTATATATGAAATTTCAAAAGGACAAAACTTTTTTTTTTAAAAGACAAAACAGTAATTACAAATATAATGATAAAAAAAAATGTTGACTGATGATTCCTTACTACCAGCTAAATTTCTGCCCCCTCCCTTCCAAGTTTCTTTTCTTCTACTTTTAAGTATTATTTAGGCAAGTTAAACGATTAGATTTTAAACAAGACTTTTTTTTTTAAAAAAAAAAATTATGATTTATATTAATTAATTACGTTTTATTTATTACTTTTTATTCCTCGTATTTATCTTTACATATGCACAATTTTTCTTACTGGCAGTACCTTTAAGACAAAATTTCAAACTGTAACTCCACGTCAATACAACAAATATATTTATACTAATTTCAGAAAAAATATTACGGGCATGATTCACTTTTAAAATTCTCAGGGCACTCGTGTTTATTAAAGATTGGCCCAAGTTGGGTAGCCAGTTGTAACGATCGAAAAGAAAGTGAAGATCGAATCTAACCGCAATCTGCACTACATGGGCGCCATCTAGGCATTTGAGCCTAGAAAAATTTATAAAGTAGGCAGATACGCGCTGTTAAGATTCCACTTTATTTAAATATTCAGATCGTTAGCCCAAGTCACTAGCTCAGTGGAACAGCAGAGATTATAAAATATAACTTTATATCTTAAATATAAAAAAATAAAAGCCACTGCCAGAAATTAACACATAAAAATATTTATTTACGCACATATAAAATCATTCTAATTTGAGGAATAAGTTTAACATTTTAGATTTTTATATTAATCTTTAATTTTACATTTAAATAGATTGCAATAATGAATTTAATATTTATTTAGTGAGTCAAGTATGAATAGACTACATAGATCTGCATTTGACAAGAAAATATTCTTTCCCTTATTTAACCTTAGGCCAAAAAGTTCGCAGTCAAACCGGCGCCAATCCATCTGATACATTTATGTATTCAATGTAGCATGAAAATATGACAACACAAAATACTATACTGTCAGGAATGTACATCTGAACAGTAAGTAGAGTTAGAGAAGACATTGTCTCTCCACCAACAGGAATGCTACATCTGTTGGCGAGTAGAACAATAAACAAAAAACTCCATAGGAATGGACTGCGGTCCTTTGCCGACTTACAAACCCATCCATAGGCAAACAGAAGGTGTGTGGCATATATATGCAATCCTGCCCATAGCGGATCTCATACTACATCTACTAATTACACAAATATATCCAATCCATTGAGCTAATTCAACTACGAAACGAATAACCTAAGATTACCCTCCCTTAAACTATATATATAACTTTACAAATCTATACAGCCATTCATGCCCGACTTAAATTTAACATTTAATTACGTTTGCACAGATGAATTTTATACAATTTGTTTTATAATGTCGAGTATACATCGGCTGCATAGATTCCACGGTTAAAAACATTCCAAAATAAACACAACCGATCAAAATACAAAATCATCGATAACGTCAATTGCATAGGGAATACAAAAAAACCCAATAGCATTCATCGTAAGATGCTGCAGTGACATTGATGACTTATATATTCCAATCGACTATGAAACAGCAACATAATTAACCGCTAACGAATCTATGCAACGTCTATACCCAACTTAAATTTCCTCATTTAAAATTTAAACAATAAATATTAATACAAATAAAATAATAAATGGAAATGATTTTTATCAAACGTAAAACATATAAAATTAAACATTATTAATTGAGTTGACACATAAGTCAGAGAAAAGTTCTTTTTTTTAAAATTTAAATTAACTTATCAAATCTTTAAAGTTCTTAATTAATTTTATGATTTTAACAATTGTTCAGTTCTATTGCTTACGGTAGAAGAGTCCAGGTTCCTGTTGGCAATTCCCATGGAGACTTTCCTGGAAGACCGGTCAGATATTTTGGAGGTAGCATTAGCTGGTTCTATTCTGGTACCACAGTCTTTTCATTTGTAAAATAAGTGAGAGAGAACGACAAGTGCATCTTGTCATTCGTCTCACCAAATCAAGTTGGAAAAACCTGATTGGAACTCACTATTTTTCTTTTTATAGTCCTCCCATGGATTCCATGGACAAAAACGTCACTGTTCCATTTTTTCGTTATGGTCCGGGCCTTTATTTGCTGCTTTTATATTGGACAAGCTAATTCTTTATTCCTTATCTAATTTTCATCTGACTTTTTAATTACACAAGAGCCTAAGGCTAGCTTGCTTTTCAATTAATAAACAATCATTTCCATTTACAGATTACAGGAATTAATTAATACCTGTTTTTATTTTTACTTACGTTATTTCTTTATTAAAATATTTTTATATTTAAATCTTGTATTTTTTTTTATAAAAAAAATACGTTCAAATATCCTTTTTTTATTTATAAAAAAATATTTTTAAAGTTTAGCATCTGTGCAAATATATACGTTTAACAAACGTTTTAATTTTAGTGTTTAGTTTTTTTTTTTTTTCCTTTTTTAACAACTTTATTTTTATTTGCGAACTTTAAGATTTTATTTTAAATTAATGTAACGATATTTATATATATATCGTTACAATATATATACAAGTCCTTTTTAAATATACACTGTATATCAGATTAAAAACTTAAACACTTGATATTAAACCACTAAACATCACATGATCACCATTTCTTATGTACAAGCCTTCTGGCATCGATTGATTACTTTAGCTTGCACTAAATGGGACTACTATATGGAGAGTTTTGCTTGTTCTAAACATTTGATACATATAAAATTTTAGTAATTAATAGATGTTGTTTGTTTGAGGTTTTTTAATAATCAAATTTAGACTTAATCTTAGAAATTTGTTTTTTCTTAACTGAAAAAAAAAAATAACTTTTTTTAATTAACATCAGTAGTTTTTAAATATTACAATAAAAATATTACAAAAGAACATCAAATTGAAAGAGAAGAAAGAAGAAAAGAAAATTAGAGAGGAAAAAAAAGAGAGCGAAAAATGATAGAGAAAAGATAAAGAAAAGAGAGAAAAGACAGGTTGACTACAAATGCTTTATAGGTTTGGGCTAGTTAGTAAATAAAAATGACTTCACTATTTATTAGTTTACTAAAATAAAAGCAGTCTAAATCTTTTTATAGCCTTTTCTTTAAATAAATGTAGTTAATTTATTATTCCAACCAACATGAACTCATTTATTTTGCAATAAATTCTCTAATTTATAATTTAAAAAATTAAATGAATATATTATTAAACTGATAGCTATCACTCTTTAGATCTCCTGGGTTAAAAAAACACTACAGCCATTAAAACAATAAACTTATTATCTGTTCAGTTAAGCTTTTAATTCAAATTTTTATTCTTGATTTTATTCACATTATAAGTCTTGCAATTCACTTTAACCTTCCATATTTCAGAATTTTTTTACTATATATCTACTACTTTATTTTAAAATGCTCTTTGAAAACAGCATTTTAATAATATTCTTATTTTTTAACTCAAAAATTAATTGCATACTTTTTTTTCACACATTATTTCAATAAACTTTCCTTTTTTTTTTAAAGATCAGATAGATGATTAAAAAAAAAAAAAAGGTAGAAAGTTTATTGAAATAATGCAGGAAAAAAATTTCCATCCTATTTGTGCATTCTCAAAAAAGTAGTTAGGGAGAAAAAATGCTTTAGGATATAAGACGAATAATTAATTACTAAGAAAAAGATAGGAGATGAAATATAAGCACTCCAGGGGACAATGTAAATACTGGAAACTTAGTAATAACTTAAAAAGATAAAACTATAGCAAACTCTAAATACAATAGTGCCACCCAGGGCAAGCCATAGTAATGAATGGATGGCATAAAATTGGTAATCATGTGATGTGTTAGTGGTTTTAAACTTAAAAAGATATGGGATACAAATTACCTGGTATCTATTTATTAAATCAGATATATAATTTAGTGAGCAAACAAACTTATATATATTATTAGTAAGAATTTCATTTAAAAATGACAAATATTTTATGTTAATACTAAACAAAAATCAAAATAAAAATACTAATAATATATCACATGACTTCAGCTTACATATTGTTGCTTTAACACAGGGGTGGGGAATCATTTGGATATATATAATATCATTCATTGGCCATATACAATTATTGCTTAAATGATTAAAAATTTAATTAATTTATGCCTATTTATTAGGAGTGAGCAACCTTTTCAACTGACAGGTCAATTTAACTTTCCCTTTTTAAATAATGGTCGTAATTTTTTTTATGAATTAAAAATATTAATAACTGTTCCACAATTAATGACAATTTTTCTCGTTTGTCTTGTAATTATTCTTTATAATATATTTATATTCTCAAATTTCTTTTTATGTTCTGGACAGATAAATTTTACAGCAGCTAAGATGCAATTTTTTTATGAACTCCCCTTCAAAAAATAGTTTCAAATTTTCTGTCTTGTTTATACTTTTTATTAAATAAATCAGCTACTTGATGAAGCTCCTTTTCTAGTTTTCTATTTAAATATTTCTTTCACCCTAACAATTTTGTTATAATCAGAATGTTTTAGTAAATCATCATCATCAACCATTATCAATCCACTAAAGGATGAAGGTCTCTCCAAGTTTAATCCATCTTGTCCGATCTTTAGCTTCTCTTCTCCACATCATCCCTGCACACTTTCTTATTTCATCCATCCTTCTCACATGTGGCCTATTTCTGGGGTTTTTTACAATCTCTTGGAATCCACTTTAAAATTTCAATTGTCCATCTATTATCATCTCTTCTAGCAATATGTCCAGCCCAACTCCAATCTTTAAATTTTTTTAATGAGATCAGTAACACTTGTTTGTTTTCTTACCCATACATTGTGTTTTTGATCTCTTCTTGTTACTCCCAACATGCATCTCTCCACACTTCTTTGAGTGGTCTGAAGTCTCTGTATTGCTCTTCTATTAAGTGTCCAAGTCTCTGAACCATAAGTAAGAACTGGTAAAACACATTTGCTAAAAATCTTCCTTTTCAAACACATAGGCATATTTCCTTTTAGTATCAAGTTATTTCTACCAAAAGCACTCCAACCAAGTTTAATTCTATGATTAATTTCCTCTATTATGTTTCCATCTGTATTAATAATCTGACCAAGGTATTAGTAACTACTAACTTCTTCTAATTCATCATAAGCAATCTTTATTTTCATATTTTGAGAAAATCGATTAAACATTACTTTAGTCTTTTTAACATTTATCTTTAGTCCTATTTTTCTACTTTCATCTGATAACTCCTGCAACATTTCCTGCAGCTCTGAAGCATTATTTGCAAAAACAACTACATCATCTGTGAAATCTAAATGACTTAAATAATCTCCATTTACTTTCACTCTTTAGTTTCCCATTTTAATCCACAAAATACATCTTGCACACTGCTATAAAAAGTTTTGGAGATATGGAGTCACCTTGTCTTACGTCTTTCTCAATGTTGACTTTACCAGTATCATTATGTAATCTAATTGTTGCTATTGAATTTTTATAAATATTCTTTAAAATATGACAATATCCAGGATCTATACCTTGATGAACCAATGCTTTAATCACTGAAGAAATGTTTATAAAATCAAATGCCTTTTCATAATCTACAAATCCAAAACATAATGACAACTAAAATTCATTTGTCCTTTCTATAATTTCTCTCAATACCTGGATATGATCTATTGTACTAAAACCACTTTTAAATCCAGCTTGTTCTCTTGGTTGGTGGAAATCCAGTGTTTTCTGTAGATGAGTTGTAATTATCTTGGTAAAAATTTTATATAAAACTGATAAAAGGCTGATAGGTCTGTAATTTCTAATATCTTCTTTATCACCTTTTTAAAATATTAATATTATTACTGCATTCTTCCAATCATCCGGTACATCTTTATCATTTAGACATTTGGTATATAACTTTGCTAAAAAAAATTCTATTTCTTCACTTGCTTCTTTCAATATATCAATTATAATTCCATCATTATCTGGAGTCTTTCCTTTCTTCATATAGTTAATTGCATGTCTCACTTCTTCATTTAAAATTCTGGGCAATTCCGAAGATGGTAATAGATATAGGAGGTACTTGTTCTTTATTACTATATAATTCTTGATAAAAATCTTCTACCAGTTTCATGATGTCATCTCTCTTTTTAGTAATAATTCCATCCTTTTTTCTTATTGCAGATATAAATTTCCTAACAATACCAAAATGTTGTTTTACATTCTTGAGACTTTCATTTTTTTCTACAGCTTTCCTTGCTAGTTCAGTTATACTTTCTTATATCATTTTCAACTCTTTTCCACACCATTCTACAAAATTCAAGATATTCAATCATTTTTAATGCATCATTTTTGTACATCTTCATATTCCTTCTTTTCTTCATAAACTCTCTAGTCTCAGTAAAAATTTTATTGGTCAATTGCTGCTTTTTTCTACCAGCTATCTTTGTTGCAGTTTTTAAAAGTGTATCAATTATTTTCATATTAATTTCATTCAAATCTGAATCATGTTCAAAATCTCCTAATACTTGAAACCGATTTGTAAATTCTAATTTAAATTCATTAGCATGTTTCTGAATATTAGGAATATCAGTTGTAAATATTGTTTTTCTTAATAATTTTTATTTTACAAAGCGCAGATGGTATTGAAATTAAACTGAGAGAATGCAAACCTATCAAGCGCTTAGCCAATCAGATCACAAATACTGAGACAGAGAATTTAACAAGAAAAGAGTGATTCCATCCTCTTCTTTACTTGTCTTTCTATATATCCAAGCCAGTCCAAAGTCTGCGCTTTGTAAAATAAATATTATTTACATATATTGCTGCAAGTTATAACATCTAAAAAACTACTGCATAGTAAATCGAAAAATTTCATGCTGTATGTTTATAATTAGAACTCAGTGAGTTGAGTGTGAAGATATTTAAGATTCATGCTTGCAGATCTAAGTACTTTGGACTGGCTTGGATATATAGAAAGACAAGTAAAGAAGAGAGTGGAACCACTCTTTTCTTGTTAAATTCTCTGTCTCAGTATTTGTGATCTGATTGGCTAAGCGCTTGAGAGGTTTGCACTCTTTCAGTTTAATTTTAATAATTTTTGTCTCTCTAGTTTTACATTAACACGTATCTTACACCTTACTAATCAATGATTACTTCCTGTGTTAAATTTATTAAGAACATTACAATCTTGAAATATGTATTTCCTGTTAGTCAAAATATAATCTAATTCTGCTGTACCATCATTTGGATGCTTCCATGTCCATTTCCTTTTAACATTTTTCTCAAAAAAAGAATTCATAATATAAAGCTTTTCTTTTTCTGCAAACTCCACAAGTCTATGTCCTCTCTCATTTCTATTACCATAACCAAAAAAAAATTACCTACAGCACTTTCATCTTTCATTTGTTTACCAATTCTAGCATTAAAGTCTCCCATAAGAATTTTAAAATGTTGTTTACTCTGATCAAAAGTCTTTGTACACCCATATAAAAATCTTCTACTACTTCATCACTATGAGAACTTGTTAGGGCATAAACCTGAATTATCTGCATTTGGTATCTGCTATTAAGTTGTATAACTAATCTTGGTACTCTGTCCGATACCCCATCAATCTCCACAATATTGTTCTTCCACTTTTTATTTATAATGAATCCTACTCCACTTGTATTTCCATTATTTGTGCATTTATAATAGAGTACACCTGGGTCTCTTTTTACGCGGACTTATTTAACATGATTTTGAAGTTACGCGATTCATGTTTCACCGGAAGTCGAACTCCGATAATGTGCTATTACTTTAAATAATAAATTTTGCGCACTTACATTATATTGAAAGTAATAGCACATTATTGGAATTCGACTTTCATCTTAGTAATTTCAATATTTTCAGTGCTTTATAATAGTAAGATTTTATGCAATAATGAAATTAAAATCATGATTTCCACATTTTATGTATACACACATTAAATTTTACAAGATTATAATGTAAATTTGTTCAAACATTGTGCGTGTTAATTTTGCATTTTAAATCACATTCTGTTTTTGCTTTTTAAAAAAGAACGTAATCAATTATTAATCATTTAGTGTCCGCAAGTTTATTTTTAAAAGGTGAGTAATAGCAGTGGGCACAATTAAATTTGACAATTAAAAATTAAAATCTGATTTTTAATTGTAATTAACAATTTAAAAATTACTTACGGCGACTTGAAATTAATGTGATGTAAAACGAAATTTGATTTTTAAACGGAATTGAAAATTAAAAAATTAAAGACAAAAATAAGAATTTAATTTTTAGTTGTTAGTTTTAATTAAATTTTTCCCAGCAGTGGTGAATAAATGTCTTTTTATTATCATAAGTCTAAGTTCATAAACAATTAATAAAATCATCATCTCAAAGATTAATTACTAATTACGTTGTCAACAGAAAACCATTAACACAACATGAGAGTGAACTTGGCGCTAGTTGTATTTCCTCTTGTGAGAATCTGATTTTTTACCAGTTTGCAAACGAACGTGTTTTTTGGCAAATAGCGATAATAATTAAAACGTGTATAAAAAATGTAAATTACTGTACTGTAAATTATGCATAAAAATATATTATTTTGAATAAAATTAAATATTATAGTTAAAAAAAGTTTGTCTTGTATCAATTTTTTTCAAATTTGAAATTTTTTATTAGTCATATTTTATTTCCTTATTTTTTTTTTTTGTGCGAATTTTAAAGTAATTTTACATTGGTGCTTTGCTTTTACGCGAATTTTGAAAAATCACAGACTGCATCCCCCCCCCCTTTTCAATGTAAGTTACGTCTATTTTTGCACGATTTCGTTTGCACGTGTTTTCTGAGGAACCTATCTACCACGTAAACCGAGACCCAAGTGTATATGTCCACTTTTTAAATCAATTGTCTCTTCACCTTTTCATCTAACTTCACAAAGTCCAATAATGTTCCATTTCATATAAGACAGTTTTTCTTCTAATTCTTGCAATCTTCCTTCACTTGAAAGTGATCAGCAGTTGTAAGTACTTAAATAAAAAGTTGTCATCAAATGGCAGCCTGGGTCCGCAATCAGGAAATTCTTAGCACCCTCCACCTTTGGACACCAACTGCTGCTTTGGTTGGTGACTTTACAGCCGCCTGGAAATAAGGGCCATGCTTTATTTTTGTCTGTCATAATTGTATATATATATATATTGGAAAAATATCATTTATATAAACATTCATTCTGCCTTATCAGGCACTGAGAAGAAAGACCATGGTGTTTCTTGATCTTAAACTCAGAGGTAAAAAGCCAATAAACTCACCACGCTGGCTAATGTGTGTTGGTGAGCAGCCCATCCATGTTCGTATACTATATGAATAATCACATAGTAATAACAGCTGCAATGACAAGAACGTATGGCGTGGACATTAGGAATTTGCCCTGCTTGGTTCCTTTAAGGCCTCCAAGAGGAATCAAAGGGTCTCCTTTCAGTTAATAGCAAACTTCTTTCTGCAGCCTTTGGTAAATAGTGCCTCTTATTGTTATGTTTTTTATTAACTGAAATATTTTCCAAACATATCAGGCACATCCATTTACTAATTCTTTCTATATAAAAAAATGTATTAATCCATTTCTTTTGAAGTATGCAATTTTCTGTATCAATTTATCTTATTTTATTCAGTGTAATCATCCCAATCAAAAAAATTAAATGCAAAATAATAATAAAATGAAATAAAATTTGAGTTTATTGTTGCTACTATATCTGTCTGCAAAATTCATAATAAAAACAAACAATAGTTGAGAATATTTATTTTAAATTCAATATATAATTCAATATTTGCAGTGTGCTTCTGTTTAAATACAAATTTTATATAGGGTCATTTTACATAAATTTTTTGAAACTGTCCATGGTCTGAATTGAGAGCTTGTCCTTAGGCCTGGTTCTCCACTTCACATTAACTGCATACTTTTCACCTTTCTCTAGGCCACTTACTATAAGCTTTAGTAAGTAATAAATATCAGATGATAGTGCTTAATAAATCCCTATCATTTGGCATCTTTTATTACTTTCTAAAGCTTATAGTAAGTTGCATAGAAGTGGTAAAAAAGTATGCTGATAAAATAAAAAAAAACATTATGAGTAGAAAACACAAATATGTATTAAAATATTTTTAAAAATCTGTATAAAGCTGCCACGGGATTTTCATTATAATTTTGAAAAATTATTGAAGTAAAAAAAATGTCTGGAATAAGTATTGGGATGAAACAATATTGTAACGGTCAGAAAACATGTGACTCGTAAACATAGTGCAGAATTCGACCACCATACAGAACAGCAGCACCATCGAGTAGCGAAGCCACCCGTGGTACTGAATTCGAACATAGTTTATTGGTTCCACAATACAATCCACGAAACAACGCATCTGATGCGACATTAGTAAATATTTCCTTAGGCACGGTGGTCAGGGATATGCAAGAGATTCATGATTTTATTCTCGAGTTAGCCAATAATCAAACTAATATTAATTAAACATTCATATTTACATAATCGAGGAAATATTAGACAGAATGGGTATCAAATAAATGAAACGTAACTGCAGACTTATAGTTTAAAATTATTTATTAATACATTTTAATAAAACAAACATATACTAATAATATTTTGTGGATTTAAAGCTTCAGTAGCGGAATTTGCGACATGATTATATTTTAAAGAATACATTTATTTATTTAGACATTATTTTATATTGAGGATTTCAGTAGTGGTATTTCCGATACTGTAATGTTTACAAAAGGAATACATTTATTTGTTTAGACATTATTTTATCTTGAGGACTCAGTAGCGGTATTTCCGATACTGAAATGTTTACAAAAGGAATTCACTTATTTGAAGGCTTAATCTAGCTACCTAAAATTCTCGAGTAAGTATTTCTAATGCATGCCTTGGGGAATTTATACCTTTGCAATGCAAGAGTCTAAAGTAAGGGTTTAAGAGTAGCGGCGGACATATATTTATTTAATTAAAATATTTATTTTATGACTAAGGGCAAACATTTATTTGAGAGTGAATTATGAAGATAATGCAGAGGCGGAGTGATATATAGAATAATAGAATTGAGTAAAGGAACACGTGGTACGCTTTAGAAAGGCGATATGGAATGGCAGTATATCGAAACTGCAATGCCGCGAATGGGTTTATAAGAATGTCGGGCTGGTCTCTGCCTTGGCCCGACGAAGTAAGGTGTCACATAAGCATAACCAGGGACAAGCGGTCCGTGTCGCAGTTTTGCCGGCTGGCTGCATGACATTGTCAAGTCCTACGGGAGCACCCATTATGCCCGCTTGTGTAGGACGACTGGGGTTAATTTCAACCCTGAAGAATCCGGAAATTTCACGGCAGAATGGGTCATCGCATCTCTAAAACATAACACATGTATACTGTACAAACGATTATGATGAGATTTAAATAGATTTCTGACTCGGCCCTACATTATCAACATTTACTAAAGAACGTTGGCGACTCTCAAAGAAATGTAATTTGATGGAATTATTCATTAAGATTTAATATATACAAAACATATCTAAACTGGGAATGATTGCAACTAATATGCCAGCCATTTGCGAAGTTGTAGACCCCTGCATTACAATAAATGAAGCATTGAATGCGTGTCAGTTTATATGAAAATTAAATTATTTATGAAAGTAATGTTAATGAAATCTGACACGCACTCACTATTTCAAGCGATCATAGATTTAAACTTTTAACATTGAGATAATTATTAGCATGCAATAATTAAATAATAAATATAGATAAAATGTAGATTTTAGAAATATGTACCCAAGAAAGATAGAATGAGGTAAGCTAGATTATTAGAGAAATTTACACATTAGGTTAATTATTCAATTTTAGTTATACAAATGATAGTTTTTACATTTTATAATTTAGATAAGTATTATGAAGAAGAGCTATAGCATATTATTAGAGTACTCTAGAGTTTGAACACAGACAGGTACCTGTTTTATAAGAAGTTTTCTGATTCCATTAGTTTAGCAGCAAAAAGTTCACGAGTGGCAATTCTTTCTTGTATTTAGATATTTCATTTACTTTCACAGCAGCAGCAGCTTTCTCATTCATTTCAGGCAACAGATCTTCATGGTGAATTTATGACGGGCAATGGAAAGTTCAGCATCCGATAGGCCATCTCCCGATGGAGAATAATCTAGGTGCTTTACTCGGTCATACCTTGGCAGGAACAAATTATTTTTATATTTTTGGAGACTCTCAGTGATCGAGAGCAAAGCTAAAGTTTTAGTGAATGTCTCCAGCAAGTCTAAGATGGCCTCTTTTTTTATCTTGATCTTTCACATTTTTGTTAAGGTATTTTTAGGTTCTACTTAATCTGCCCTGAGGATAATCAATGCATTTTGTTGGTTTTTAATTAAAGAAAGCTGCCGTTCTATTGTTTACATTTTACATTTACTAATTACATTTTGGGGAATTTTTCTTTAATTAATCTATTATCTATCACTGACCAATGCTTTTAAATTTCAAAGACAAAAAGGGAACATAAGATTATTTTAACTTTTAATTAAATATTACATCAGATTTTTTTAGAATTATTATTAAACGAAATTTAAACAAAGCAATAAATATGAACTTTATAATCCAAAATAAATTATTAAAATTATACAAAATTATATAACTAAAAGAAATCTAAATTATATTATTTTATCCCTATTTATTGCCTTTAATTTGAGATCGAAATGTGTGCATGTTTATGCTGAATTCTACATATATTTATACATTTTTAATATTGCTACACACACAATTCAATACCAAAAAGTTTAAATTTGGGCGGGATAGATCGGTCAGTGAGAGACGACAGAAAAAGGTGAAACTTAAGATTCGAATACGAATCTTACTGTTTCAATATTGTGTACAATCGAACACACACAAAATATTATATATTATAATGGTCAGTGAAGAAGGACTCTTACACTAACTGCCGTACAGCATAACACCAGACCATTTGAACCTGGAAAATTTATATAGTAGGCAGATACTTCTTTGTAAGATTCCATTTTTATTCGACCGATATGCCCTTAGTTACTAAACTCAAGGAGTAACTGAGATTTAATGATATATACTTTTAAATACATTTTTAATAAAGAAAAAAATAATAAAATAAGCTATTGCCAGTAATAATCACACAAACATTTATTTACATACATATATAAAATAAATTTGAGGAATAAATTATTTAACATTGATTTAGGTTTTATATATTTATTTTTTAACTTTAAGTTTTAATATCCTGATAAGATCATCCAAATGGATATTTTTATACAATTTAATAATTTGATAAGCGTAAATATACTACATAAATTACGCATTTATATACTCGATTCTTTCTTTTAACTCCAGGCTACAAGTTCATGTCCAAACCAATGCCAGCTTATTGATATACCAATGTGATCAGTGCAAAATGAGAATGTTAGCATACAAAAAACCATGCCAAAAGGAATGTGCATCTGTAGCATATTATTTAAGGAAGAATGATCCTCGTCCAGTACAGGAATGCGCATCTGTTTGGTGAGTTAAGTAATCATTAAATATGAAAAATATGAAGTGGTCCATATGAAGGGAGAATGACCTTTGCTGCCTTATAGTCCCAATCCATACAGCAAGAAGAATCCAAGGCACAGGGAATATATCTGCATCCATTTGCAATGTGATGGCTGCACTTTTTGGCCATGTCTTCAGTTGGGATACTAATACCCTGTATGCTAGCACACTTCATATTACATTGACATGAAACACTCATACATCTTTCCACCAACCTCGATTCAACTATGAGACAGATAGTCCAAAATTAAACCCCTTAAACTAACAAAAACATAATGAATCGACCCAGCCATCTACACCCAACTTAAATTTATCACAAGTTAATAATTTAGCTAACACATTAAAAAATAATAATAATAATTAGAAATGAAAATTTTAAAAAATGGAAATGATTGATTAGCAAATATATTGGGAGAATATGACTAATTTAAATCTATGCTCAGTCAGACAAGAGATTTTTTTTAGAAGTTTACATATTTGAAAGTTCTTAATTATTTTAAATTTTTTTACAATTCCTATTTCAATTTGGATAAACAAAAGTTCATACTTTTTGTGGTAGCTTTGAAGTCTGTCTTATCCATGATGTGTCGGACCCCTCCAACCAAAGTCCACTTAATATTTATATCATTTCTGGGAAGATCGGTCCATTGATTGTTGCCTTCAGTAATCATCATTTAGAGGCCATCTCAGCTGGTGCATAACAGAAAATTAATTCATTGCAAAACCCATATATTTGGGATCTGCAATGCATTTCAAGAGTCAACAGTTACTTCATTTTCTAAATGAATAAAAAGGCCGTAATAATTTTATATTTCCATCTTTTATATTTTTGGCCTCTCTTATCACAAATCTTATGGATCTATCGCACATGATGTCATTTGTTCTTACAGGTCCGGATGTTTTCCTTTCCGGCCCATGCATGGCTTGGCGCTTGCATTGGTCAATCTGCTTCAGAGCAAAAAACACAATCTTTAATTTTTATGTTCTATCTGACCTTTCAATCATTGAAGTGCCCTAAGGACTAGTGTGCTTTACATTCAATTAATAGAACAATCATTTCCATTCATTAAGATTTAAACATGATTTTTAAATTGAAACTAATTAACTTTTTTTTCTTTCTTTTATATTACTTTTTAATAAAAATACTAATCTTTAGATCTTTACTTTTTTTTTAACTTTCTTTTAAATAATTTTTGTAATAGTTTTCTATCTATGCAATTATATATACGTTAAAACAACTTTTAATTTTCTTTTACATTTTTAAAAAATCAATTTTATTTACTATTATTTTCCCCTTTTATTTTAATTTTAAAATAATGTAACGGCATATGTACACCGTTACTATATATATATATGTAAATGTGCTTTTTTAATTTAATATTATTTGTAAAAAATTCTTATATTTAATCTTAATTTAATATGGTTGTTATTCACATAAAGTATCTGTGTCTAATATATGCTATATATGTTGTCCATAAGAGGAGCTTAGAACAAAATATGGGGTAAATTGTGGGTTCACTGTATATATACATTATATGCTTTATCATTTTAATTAAAATGAAGGAGTCCGCATAAATAATTTTGTAAAAACTAAACTTTCTTATTGCACTGCCAAATGTATATCATATAATACTAAATCATCCATGCACTTTACTATTTACCACCCTCTTTTACAGTTTACAGTTTTGATTACCCCAGCAATCTTCTTCAGAACTTTTATATCTCCTAACTTCAACTGCTAAATTCAAATTTTCTATATTATTGTATATACTCTTATATTTAACACTAGTATCATCTTTTTTTAATGATCCCAAATATATTATCTTTCAACATATTATTCATGTTTTCTATATAATCCTCTTTATTAATCATTACCAATTTATTCCCTTTATCAGACTTTGTAAAAACTATTTTATCATTATACTTATTCTTTATTTCCTTAATATCCTTTACTTTAACAACAACATCCTTATTACTTTCTTTATTTTTCTGTTTCTTCCTTATTCTATAAATCATATTTTCTATTTCATTATTATTAAATTCTTCTATCCAAACTTCATCTTTATTACTAATAATTTTATTACTATCTATATTCTGTTAATAATAGATTTTGTAATTCTCTTTTACATATTTTTGTGCTATTTTCTCCTTTATTGTTCTCAATTCTATTATATCATTATTCCCATTATATCCATATGATACATACTTAATCCCTTTACTTATAATTTCCTTTTCTTTTTCTGTCAATTCTATATATATCATATTATAAATTTTATCCTTGTAATTTTCCCATTTCTTCTCATCTTTCTTTAATTCTTTTTCTTCTTTTAACTTCCTTATTTTCCTATTATATCTATTCTCCATATTTTTATTAATCAATAACTTCTTTAGATCATATAATTTTTTAAAAATTATTTCTTCTTCCTTAGTTATTTTCCTTATTAGCATTGATTCAATACTAAAAATATCTCTAGATAACTTTTGTTCTATACCATAACTATTATTGATAAACAACTTTCAATAGACTCTTTTCTAATTCTTCTATAAACTTGATTTTTCTTCTTATCATTTTTCTATAACTATTAATCCTTATAAATTTTGGTATTATACCCAATCTTTTACATTCTTTTAAAAATTTTATATTATTATTAATATTATTTAATTTAATCACCAATGTCCATCTTTTATTTAAATAGTCTGCTGCTTCTTTATCTTCCTTCTCTTTAACATAGTCTATCAGATTCTTAATATTCTTTATATGCTCCATGCATCCACTCATATATCTAAATCAATGTTTCTTCTTTCTTCTTATCCAAGCTCTATTTCCAGTATTCCTTTATCTTCTTCAAGAAGTATAATAACTAATCTTTCTTATTGCATTGCCAAATGTATGTCATATAATATTAAATCATCCATGTACTTTACTATTGTTACACAATGCTTTATTTACCACCCTCTTTTACAGTTTATAGGCAATCAAAACTGTAAACTGTAAAAGAGGGTGGTAAGTTCTGAAGAAGGTTGCTGGGGCAATCAAAACTATAAACTGTAAAAGAGGGTGGTAAATAAAGCACTGTGTAACAGTAGCAAAGTGCATGAATGATTTAGTATTATATGGTCTACAATTTTGTATTATAGATAAAGAGACAAATTATTGAATTGATGAATTAATAATTTAGAAAATAACATAACTATGCAAAAAATACTTGGAGAAAAGCATTTTTTGTTTGGCAAAATAAAGTGTGTTTTTTAAAAATACTTATGAAAATGAAATAATATAAATTATTTCAGTTAATGTGAATTTTCCAATCAAAATCAGATGTAACTTTCAATTATTAGTAGTACTATCTAGTTAATAGCAAGCTAAAGTAAGAGGACAACTAAGGTAAACCATTGTAATTAAATCAAAGCCATAGAAGAGTATTAGAATCAAAAAACTTGGAATGATTGTGCCATGCCTGGAAAGATAATTATCATCATCATGCTTTTGAAATAACCTACCTGCATTGGAAAAGAATCCTCATATCTTCGTTGTCCAAAGCCATAGACTATCATTTATTAGCAAAAAAAGTTAATTCATAAGTCAAACTAAAATTGAGCAGTATAAACAACATCAGAAATAAATCTATGCCTATATGGGCCTTGTAACAATGCATTTTCTTATTTATTCAGGAAAATCTGCCATAACAACATTTATAGCTATAATGTAAGTTTATTTACATCCGTGATTCTAATGTTCAAATAGAAGAATATTTAACTTCTATTAAATTATAACAAAATTTTAATATTTTCTTGTTACATATTTTTATATGTTGAATACATGTATTAACACACACATATATGCACAAATGAATTGATGAAAAGTTTTTTTTAAAATAAAATTACTTTATTAAGATTACTTTAAGATTCTTTCTAATTTTTTTTTTTTTTCATATGTCATAGCATCGACCGGGAGGCGAACCCACAAACCGTCTGCAACTAACTGCTTGCTTGCAAGGCAATTGTGCTGACCTCTCGGCTAACAATGCTTGACAGATTCTTTCTAATTAGTCAACTTTATATGTAAATAAAGAAATTCCATATTTGTATTTAAATAGATTCATTTTAAAAAAAAATATTTACTTTCAGGTGTAAGAGGCAAAAATAAAGATAATAAAGAAGAAGAACATTACAAAGACTATGTAAACTTGAACTTAATTTTAAACTTTATCAGAATTATTTATTTAATTTTTTAAAAAAATTACATTTTATTAATTATTATTAAACACTTTATTATTGTGTATGTTTGTTAATTAATTTTACACGTCACTGTTAATTGTTTATTATATTATGTTTTTTTATATGCACAGTACATCTTTTAATTTAATCAAAGAGAAAATAGTATTCTCTTTGGGACTTGATTTAACAGGTTATTGCATCATTTAAAAGTATTGTCTAATTAATAGTGCCATACATATGTTGTGCTTAGTAAGCATGCACACACACCCATATATATATATGGCATTCACCCATGGGAATATAATTACATAACTAATTCCTTCTCTCTGTTTTTATTCTGGTCATAGAAGTCAGTATTATTATTTGAATTCTGAATGATGACGACTATCATCATTTAACAATCATCATGGAGACTTTGATTTTACATACAATTGATTACTGAGCTGTGGAGATTGGCCAGATGATCACTGTCATGGCCACATCATCCTTCCCATTTAATCTATTACAATTTCTAAGCTTGATTTTAGACATGGTCAACTTTAATTTTAATTCTATTAAAATCTTTGATGAAAAAAATAAATAAAAGTCCAATATTTTAAAATTTAAAGTTATTTTATAAAAATATTATTCAGAATATATGTATTTTAACTATGTTCATTTTATTCCAAACATTAAGCAGCAAGTGTGATAAATAAAATTGGAAGAAAAAGAGCAAACTCTTTTTTCTTATTAGTAAAAACTATAAATACAAAATAAAGCATCATATAATTTTTACTACTGTTATATACTATTCAACTTCATAACTTGAAATGATCAAACATCCTAAGACTTGAACTTAAGCAGCTACATATTTAATGAACTCAATTGTACACTAACTTTTACTCTTTCCAAGATTGCATTAAATATTTGTGTTAATAGCAATAACACATTCAATTCTAGAGCTATGTAAACACAAGAAAATTGATCAAAATCAGTATATAATTAAGGCCATTAAAATATATGAACACAAAACCAGGCACATAAGAATGTTGCTTTGAATTCAAAACTTTACAATGTTGAAATGTTCAACCTAATAGTTTGAACAGTATAATAGTAATTAATACGTGTAGTTACCAGATAAGTTTGTGCAGTTCAATGCTTTTCATATATAAAAAGCCAAAAATTAGTATGAACTAACCATAAGATATCCATTGGTTATTCATGCTCATACAGAAAGCTCTTGAATAAATTACATATATTAATACATTCTTTAATAATCCCTCTGTTGCAATATTTGTAAGAAAGTTCTTTGAATTTACAAAACTATAAATAAATCATTTGTTTTAAAATTCTGAATGTAAAAAAATATATATATTTTTTTTGTGCCATGATTAAAATAAAATCAGAACAAAGAGAATTTTTATTTTTGAGAAATTTTTATTTTTCAAAAAAAAAAAAAATTACTTTTATATTAAATTAAATTAATTCACTAAAAGGAATTACTGCAAAACCACAGGATATATCTGCTGTTTAAAATCATGAACTAACAAAAATTCATTAACTAACTAAATAAAATTCAATATATTTTTATTGAAAAAATATATATCTAAAAAGCACAAACTCTTGCAGTATTTACAAATACTACAGTTGTTTTTCTATAGATTCTTTACAAAATATACATATAATGACAGATATTTTTTAAAAAAATGTAAAAACAGTAAACCAAATATGTATAAGTATTATTGTTGGGAAAAATGTATAGCCCAAACTTCAGCAAATTTTTAAAATATCATAGTGTAAAGTTTACACATTATTTTCTCTTGTGACATTTAAAATTTATTGAAACATGTTTATAATTAGTTTCAAATTTATAAAAAAGGAAAAGGAGAATGATTTACAAAGTCAATAAATCATTTTAAAACATAAATACAAACAATAAAATAACCTGTTCATCTTATTATTAGTAGTAAATGTCAAGATTTAAAGGTCATAAAACAATAGCTTTACAAAAATAATATTACAAAGATAAATTTAATTAAAAGTTTTAAAAAAATCAGTATTTACTAAATAAAATGTTAACTACACATTCAATCATCTTTCTAAATCTATATATATTATTATAACTAAGTGTTAACTAATTCTATGTTACTTAAGAGATCTTATACCAGCCTTCTTTTATTCATAAATTTTTTATCAAAGATATAGAAGTCTGATTGCTTTTCCCCACACAGTAATGTCACTGCTGCCCAATACTTATACAGAAATGAAAGGGAAAATAAATAAAAAATACAAGAAAATAATAAAAAATTGCAAACACCATTTATGAAGGATTATTAGAGGAAAGAAATTAGATCTTACTATATGACAAAAGAGATAATTTGGATTAATTACATGTAAAGCTACAGGATATATATTTTAAAAACATTTAAAGTTTATTGGCTTTATTTAATGTTTGTAATATTACTATTATTAGCCATAAACAGTCCAATTCAATTAGTTTAAAAAACAAATATCAAGATTGAATTCATCATTAACTACAGCCAAATTACCATACAAATAATGTTAGTATGTGCAAGTGCAATAACAGCTTATTTGTGCTGATTTTTTTAATATTGATATGACTTTTATCAATATGGAGAAAGCTTTTGATAGTATCCCACAGAAATTGCTGAGGAAAACATTAAAAATGGTGAACACTGGTGACTTATTGATTACTATAATTAGGGAAATATATAAACAATATATATATATATATCAAGTGAAGGTAGATCAGAAATGTTTATGACAGGAAAAAAGCTGTTTCAGTGAGGATGTATGTCACCAGCTCTGTTCAAAATCTATATTGGTACGGATTTGAAAAAAATGGATAAATAATCTAAAAAAATGTTTGTAAGATTATATTTACTCAATTTATTATTTGCATATGACCAGGTGATTGCATCACAGAAAACATGTAAGAATATACCAAATGGAGATTAAACATTAATTTTGGAAAGAAAAAGTATGAAAATAATTTAACAATCATTGATGAGAAAAAAATCATGAATGTGGACAATTTCCAATATTTACAATCAATCATTGAAAAAAATACATCATCAAAAAAAAAAGAGATCTAAATGCTCAACGCAATTTCACTGAATAGAAATTCAAAAAGAAAACAAAAAAACTGGACTATAATACCTAATAAAAACTATATTTTATGGGACAAGATGTTCACAACAGAAATGGATTATTGGAAGGTCAAAATTGAAAAACGGGCAAATCAAGAAATCAGAGAAATTGTTGGAATAAAAAAAAAGTGATAGCTATTGAAGAAGGAAGATCAGATAGTATGTTCATGTATAAATAATGAATAAAAACAAAATACCAGGAATGATGGGTGATTAGCAATTTGAGAAAAAGGAGAGAAAGATCAATAAAATAATGATAAGATCTGATGAATTGCATGGGAAGAAAGATATTATGCATAGAGAGATATAGAAAAGGAAAAGAAAAAAATGGGAAACTTTTGATTAAATATACTCTCAGTGAAGAATCATGAATAAGATATATATATAATATAGGGCTGGATAAAATAAAATCAATACTTGTCATATTAGCACTGTATTTTTTAACAAAATGGAAATACTAACACATTTTTTATTTGATATCTGAAGAAAAACTCTAATAGGAAGTTGATAGTTTCATAAGCTTACAAAAAGAAATGTTAGATCTATTTTGAGTTTATAATCATACTGTTGATCTCCAAGATTAATAGTCTCAAGTGTGATGACTAAATATGGGATAATGCAACCTGTAAGAATAAACTGCAATCAGAATATAAACTGAAGACAGACTGACATTAAAAAAGATAGTTATCAAACAATACAAAACCATAACAGAATATATTACAGAAGTTAATACTTATGTTAACACTATTATATCCAACAATGCAATCTACTGCAATACTCCACAAGCAGAATATTTAATATTTATAGCCAAACAGTAATTTCAAAGTTTCTTATAAGAATATTATGACACAAAATAAATGATGTTACAAACAATCAAGATGGATAATGACTGATTGAAAGAAAATCATATGGTTGGATACTTTTGCCCACCTATTTTTTTTTTCTAGCAATCATCAAAAAGACAGTTTCAAAATATAATAATGGAAATGATTTGGGTAGCAATATCAAAAGACTGTTTTGATCTATACATAAATGCAGACTACTTATTGAACATTTTGTAGCACCAATTTTACTCAAGATGCAAACAATGTCATCTTCCAAAATAATAATGATACAATTTATATAAATATGCGCATAAATATTAGTCTAAGGAAAATAAAAAAGCTGTTATATATTTCTAATAATGTCCACAATCATTTAGTAATGCATATGTGTGGTTTATTATATTTGAATAATGAATGAAGAATATTTTTCTTTAAAAGATATAATCAATTAAGCAAAAAAATATTCTATTTTGATGAAATTGTGAAAAGAAAGAAGAACTGAATTGTGCATATATTTAGAGACAAAGAAAAAGAAGTTAAATGATCATTTTAAAGAGAAAGATTTCTCCATTGAGTAATAAAGATTAAAATTTCAATTTATTGAAGTATAGTTAGTATTTGGGAGATCAAATGATGTTGAAGCACTAAAGTAGCAGAAACAACATTTAATTTAATTTAATTTAATTGACAAAATTAAATTTATTTTTCTCTCCTTATTTCTATTTTGCTTGCTCAAGAATAAGAGATTGGATATTACATGATATTAAATAAAATATCAATTTTTGTTAAAACAAATATTAAATATATTGGATAAAAAATATTAATAATTCTATTTTTTGTGTATCTATATTGAAGCATTGGATCTGTAGACCAGATCCGCGCTTCACGTCTTTCTAGATTGCTAAACTAGGACCGAACTAGATCCACGCATGTAACAATGTTTATAAAACTTTCCATCTGCCATCTTATATACATTTAATTTTTAGATCAGCTAATAAAGTTAATAAAATATCAAAATTTTCTATTTAAAATTTTTAATTATAAATATTGGAGGGGCCCAGATATATATATATATGCACAAATACATATATATATAATTACAGATGGAAACTTTTATAAAAATCAATAAATAAATTTTTAATATTCTATTTTTTTTTAAAGTCAAAGTATTTTATTCTAGAGATTTACTTTCGTGATAAACCCTGCTAACATTCTTTAGCGTAAAACAAAAGAAAGTCCATTAACAAAATAGTAATGGAATTTCTAATTAAATTAAAAGTAAAACAGAAAAGATATTTGAAAGAAAAATTCTTCAAATCTACATTAAATTAAAAATAGATTTGAAACAATAAAATCATTGGATTTATCGGGAGAGTGGATCTTAAAAATACAATACAAAAATATTTTAGATCGATGATTATGGTCGCCGGAATTTTATATATCCACTTAGCCTTGGGCGAATGAAAAGGGGAATTTCCAAAAAGTATTCTGAAAGGGTATAAATAGCCCATGAGAACAATAGGAGTCAGCCAGTCATAGATTTGTTCAGTCAGTGCATGGCAAATCCATGCCAGTTTAATTTTTAAATAAATATAGATATATGTAAAAGCATGGTAGTGGGGTAATGGTCCATAGCCTGCCCATTTCTCGTTGTTTACCCCAAGTGTGATTACCAAAGTACCATAAGCAGGAGAAACTTCGTCAAATGTTTAAATGCTGGACTGCCGAACTGTTGAACTTTTAAATCAAACTCATAGCTAGCTATGCCTGTGCAGAAATTATGAAAGACCACTCCAAATTCGTATTTCATCGTGGGACCTAAATTTTCAAAAAGAACTCAGAATAAATTAGGTAATATGTTTTCAATTGTTCATTTCTAACCGCCTGGTTTATTCTTCAAATTTCAGTTGACCTTATAATGTAATTTTGCTACCTCTAAATGTCTTCTTAAATGAAATTTCCCTTAATTAAATGTGAATGTTTTATTAACTAAATTCTGTAACCTTGACTTGCTATAAATTTAAATTTAATGTCGCTGCTCTAACTCTGTCTTAAAATTATGCCTCTATTAATGCAAAACTTTTCTCTTAAAGTGGTTTAGAAAGATTATTATCATTATTATTTACTTCTGAATGTATTTGTTAAAGATTTATAAATGTCCGATTTAAAATTATATCTATATGTCAATTTGTTCCATCTCGACAAAAGTTTTATAATTAAATAATTCTGCTTCCTATTTCCCGACCAATGTCTGATGGTAAATAAATAACTCTTTTGCTCTAAATTATTATTACTTGGAGCACCCTTTTTGTAGAGATAAAATAATTTTGTTTTACTTTATATATTTTGAAAATATTTTATGCGTATACGGTTTAGTTTTGGGGAAGACACTGGGTCAAGTATGAGATTTTATTTACTTATATTTCATTTTAAAAGAAGGAAAGGGAGGGTTTTTAAAAAGTTTCTTTTTGAAAACAGTAAGAGAGAGTATAAATGTTAAATTTAAAATATTGGTGGGATTTTGTTTTGAAGGGAGAGATATGTCGCCCAGAAAAATGATATTCGTAATAATATTAATGCTTATTTTATGTTGATCCAATCTTGGTCAGTCTGTATAATATCAGTATAATCTTTCATGGCTCAGTACAAGTTTCATATTTAATTTTAAAAATCTATTTTTCCAGTATTTGTATTTTGTCTTGCCAGTGCTTTGTTTGATCGCCTGTTTTTGTTCTTTGATTGCTAAGTCAGAATTATAACATGTGATACATTCACGAGCTAAATTTCAGTTAGGATCTGAAAGACAAAATTGGAAAGAGCCAGGGCAAGCTGAGCTTAGCAAGCCTTGGTGATTCCTGTCCTTTCACCTGAAATGTCTTGAGGTTTGCTAATTGTGCAGACCATTCATCTTTATTTCTTGGTGTCACTAGAGCGGGGCAGGAAAATTGAATCTGTGCTGGTTATATAATGTCAAATGCTGGGTCTGATTAAGTTCTATTGTTTCTGAACACATCATGGCAGGTTGATGACGGTCTAATCATATTATTTATGTTTTACTATCAGTGAAGTATTTAGTTGCGAATATCACAATCCATTTACATTTAAACGTGTCATTCTCTTTGAAGTCAATTCCTAAAAATATGATCAAATTATTTCTCTCTTAGAATAATTTTTACTTATATTAAAGTTAAAAATAGGGCTATTATATATTTGTTTCTTATATCACATAGGTTGAGTGGGCATCTACCATAGAACTATAATCGTTTTATCTGTTTAAATTAGCATATAAACTATACCGCTCCCTTACATGAGGCATAATAAATGATATGATTGAAATTGATGTTAACAAATAAATGAAATAAATCAGCGAGACCTTAAAAGAATTATAGAGATGTTTTATTAAATATATATGTGAATTTAATCTACCTGTGGTTCGTTTCCATTAATTTTATTCTAAAATTAGCATTTCTATTTAATTATTGTGCTGTTATCTGATGACTCTAGGTCATAGACATACCATTCCTATTTTTAAGTTAATGAATAGGTGTGATTAAAATAAATGTTAGAATTAAACATTAAAATTAGTCGAGGCTCATGTTCCACCGTTGATGCTGCTGACCGGAGTTTAGAGAAGATCAATTGTTTGCCTCAAAAATGTTGTTAATTAGTTGCTAGATTTAGAGAGTGGGTAAACAGGGTAGAATCCAAAAGTATTCTTGATCTGTGATCTCGCGTATGGTTGGATTCGAGATACTTTTACCCAGGTTGTGAATCATGTTGAGTTAACATACAATTTTGACCGGTACAATGTTTAAAATGCAGAAATGAATGATAAAATTATAATGTAGCAATATATCACACTTAAGATCAATAAACTTTTAAAACTAATGATTTTTTTTTTAAAAAAAAGACTATTAAATACTTAATTTTAAAAACAACTCCATAACATTGTGAGTTTTTGCTAAGTAAAGCTTCCAAGAAAATGTAGATTTTATAAATAATAGGAAACTCTAACATGAATTATCATAATGTTAAAATTCAAAATCACAGTTAATCAGTAAATAACTTAAAAGGATTACAAATCAAATCACTTCATAAAACTACAGACAAATGGAAAAACTTCTTAATCAAAATCTCACAAGATATATCAATATTATAAGATTACTTTAATTCACTTTTATTACTATTTTTTTCCAAATTTATATTAGCCAAATATATTTATAATATTATAACGTTTTCCGTTTTGCTAGGCCTCTACACACTAATATAAACTGCGCGTGAGTTGATCAAGCTATGTCAAAAAAGAAGAGTTATATTTCTATTCTAAAAACATAGCTATATTTCCTGATCAACTCGGCCTATTAATTGTTGAGAATTGTGCTATTGACGAAATCAGCTTTTAATTTATTTAATCTGGGCGCCAGAATTCCTAAGAATTCGCTGAAATCGTCATATAACATCTCACAAATAAAAAAAATACTTTTAAACTAATCGGTATTACATCATACCGTAACGAGAATTATTTTTTTAAGATTATTATTCCTGGGCTTATTCAAACATATTGGCAAAGGTAAATTACATTTTTAAATCTTATTAAACTACTAATAGATTTAATAATAAAAAAAATAATAACTATTATTAATAACGGACAAATGAAAATTGATATTAGAAATATTTTTATTATTATAACAGATTAAAAATCTGTTTAAGTTAAAATGAGAATTCCTAATCAAGTAAATCAGAGAGAACACATATTAATTCAAATATGATGCAATCAATAAAATAAAATAATTAATTAAAAAGTTCTGGTATAAACAAAAGTCTCTTGTACAGAAAAAATGAAAGTCTCTATCGGGATTATTTTAAGACTTGTTTGCAAACGCTTAATTTTGTCACAATCAGGAATAAGTAGTCTTAACTTACCGGTAAGTTTTGTGAATTCAGTAGTAGATAACTATGCATAGTTTTTCGGGGTTGAATTGAGCTCATGGCCTTTGATTATTAGTTGATCTTGGTGCTGGTTCCATAGGCTAGTCGCGTAAGCTTCTCTGGTGTCCATCGGTAATGATGTCAGCTAAAGCTCCGGTCTACTCTCGTATGAATAACTTTTTCATCATAGAGTGGTCTGGATTCTCTAATCCAAAACCAACCAAAAGAATATCAGCTAAACCAAGATGTTCTTCAAACTGATCTCTGCCTTTTATACTCTCTCTAGAGGCCCAGTTTTCCGACTTCTGCGCATATCTTTTATTTGTCAAAATATCCGTTGATAATCTTATATATTCTTTACAAAATTTATGTTACAAAGTCTCTATTTTTTTCAGCATAATTCTGCCATCTTTAATTAGTTGAAATATTTTTACTTTCTCTTATCTAGATTGGTAATTTGTGTCTTTTGTTCTCTCCAATTCTAACTTTTATTTCTAATTACATAAAAAAAAACGAAAGAATAATTTAACTTTCATTGTACGTTATTTTTTTTTTTAAAAAAAATTAGTCAAAAAAAAATCTAAATTTACTTTTATTTTTTAGCTTTTACCAAATGCCAATATATTTGCAACGTATATAAATAAACGTTACAATATGTATACAAAGAAGCTTTTTCAACTAAATTCTCTTTGTCTCCTCTATTTCATTTCATTATAGTAATATAATCTGATCTGAATAAAATTTGGTTTTCCTTTCAACAATGATCTTAAAGTCAATAGATTTATTAATCATTATCCTGCTTTTATTCAATTAATTTTCTATCTTACTTTAAATTAACTTATCTATTTTCTTTTTTGAATCTAAATCCTTTGGATTTGATAATTAAAAATATATTACAATATTTGTGAAGATAAGCAACCAGAAGAGCAAAGGATTCATTATAATGTAGAATTTTAAATACTTCTAAAATAGATTACCAGAAAAAAAAAAAGTATTTTAATCCAGTAGCAAACTTTATTTGTATCTTAATGTAGTCATACAAATATATAACAATAATTATATAAGTCAACTGCTCAGAAGGTCAAGTGACAGGATGAAAATAACTATTCCATTCAAATGACCAAATAAATTTTGTTTTCACATTGCTCGGTGGATATTAATCCATGCTAATTACAACAGAAGCGCATATATGGTTTATCCTGAAATAGTAAAAGGTCACTATATCAAGTTAGTCCATTTTAATTTTCATTATCTTGCTATTTATACAAATAATAGTGAGTGTTTTCAGTATACTTATCATAAACTGAACTAAAATAGAAATTCATATTTACCAAAACAACAAAATTTTACTAAAATTCATCTACAACCACAGTTTCATCTATTAACAAATAAACCTTCCCAAGTGAAATTCAACTAAAACATATAATATATACAAAACAAAATAGTCTTTCGATGATTCACTTCAAAAACCAACTTCATTTAACATCAAAGGATGTTTTCATGAGCTTGGTGGCCTCAGATTCAAAAAATTTATCATTATAATTTCTTTTACTCTTCTTTTCAATTGACTTTTTTAATAAAAGTTAACATCTGCATTGCCAAGTAATATTTTATGACCTGTATTCAGTTCATGAATATACAAAGCTGAGATTTGATATCTATTTTTAACTCTACTCTTATGAACTTTAATTCTTTCATTAAAATTTAATTTACTCTGACCTATATAAATTTTATTATAACTGCAAGATATTTTATAAACTACCCCATGAATAGATTTGCAATCAATTGACTGCTTTGAACTATTTAGAAATGAATTTAAATTCAGGTCTTTCTTCCAGGTCATTTTCATACCATTCAATAAAAAACTATTCTTATAAATCAATTTACTAATTGATGCCTTATAGGGCAAAGGAATAAACTCTTTATTCACACTATCAATTATATCTATTACTATTAACCAATTTATAGATATTTTGATTTAATATAATATTCCTAATAAATTCATAATTATATCCTAACTCAATATAGTCATAAGTAAATTGAATCCTTGGAATATAACTATTATTTCAAAATTATTAAGTCTTCTATTCCTATAATAAAAATTCAATAAAAAAAGTTTCTTATGAGTAAACAATTGATAACTGTCTGTATTTCCTAAATTCTTTGCTTTAATAAATTAACAACTTTATTAACATTTAAATATAAAGAGTCAACTTATCAAATTCAAATGTACCGCTTCCACAATAATAAATTTAATATTAGAATCAAAAGCATTCAATCTATCAAAAAAAATCTTTCAATTTATTTTCCTGCATAACAAACAAACAATTATCAACATACCTAACAAATAATTTTAAGAAACCAGAAAAATTATTAATAACACTCTCTAAAAAATCAATATAGACAGAGCACATTAAAGGAGAAATAACATAATCAATAACTCACCTCTCTTTAATTTTATAAAAGGCCTCATTACACCCAAAATACATAGAATCCTCTAATAACAATAACAAATCATGAAAAACTTTAATCTTATCTGCAGAAAAATACCCAAATTTTTTTAAAACTGTAATATAAGAATTGTTTTTTATTGGATGGTACGAAAATGGCCTGGAAGAAAGGCTTGAATTTAAATTCATTTCTAAATAGTTCAAAACGGTCAATTGATTGCCAATCTATTCCTGGTGTAGTTTGCAGTTGTAATAAAATTTATATAGAATCACAGTAAATTAAGTCATAATAAAAGAGTTTATACAAAACTCAGCTTTGTATATTCATGAAATGAATACAGCTTAAAATATTAATTGACAATGCAGGTTATCTTTTATAATAAAGTCAATTGAAAAGAAGAGTAAATAAAATTTTGATAAAAAATTTTGATTCTGAGACTATCAATCTCATTAAACATCCTTTGATGTTAAATGAAGTTGGTTTTTGAAGTGAATTATGGAAAGATTATTTTTGTTATATGTGTGCTTTATATGTTTTAGTTGAATTTCACTTGAGAAGATCTATTTGTTAATAGATGAAACCATGGTTGCAGAAAATTTTTAGTAAAATTTTGTTGTTTTTTAGTGTTAAGTGGATATCTATTTTATTTTTAATTGTTAGTATAGCGTTAGCCAGTATTTTTTTTTTTTTTTAATCATAAAATTGATGAAGAGAGAAAATAAAGCAATAATTTAGTTTTAATCAAAAATTATCCAATGTAGATTGAAAATACATATTTAATAAATCCAACAATGTCAATAGTACTTAATTTTAAAATACAATTATAATTACAGCTAATTCAGAAGTCTATAAAGGCAATAAAGTTGATTGCTATATCAACATTATTTTATTAAGACAGAAAATATTTTCTCTTTCACATGAATTCTTTTTTTAATTGGAAAAAAAAAAAAAGATTCATATGTTTTCTTCATTAAAGTATTATATAAGAAGTAATGAGCTTCGAATTTTTAGTTACATAAAAATTGAATGACCTTACATAAAGATGGCATGTGGAATTGCATGTGTTATTTTTAAAAATAGGTCACAACAGTAGATGGTGCGGTTAATAATAATTAGTATTTCAAAAATATTTTTTACTTTCATTATCATTTATAAGATATAAATATTTACGTTTAAGATATTTATTTATAATAATAATTAATACCATTTTTATATTAAAAGATGTTTTATATATATATCCGGTATTTCAAACAGACAAAACAAAGAAATTATTTTAAACTATAAATGTAAATAATTGAATTTACCTTATTGTCCAATATAATTTTTTTCATATGTTTGAGTGCATGTATAAGAATATCAGTTTTTTTTTTTTTAGAAAATCTAACCATGAAGTAAATGAGAGTGTGTATATTATTTTACCCCCCCCCCCTCAGAAGCATAAAACCATTAAGTACAAATAGAATAATTCTATTACTAAATAAATAAGATCCTTAATCTCATTCTTAAAAAACCGATATTAAATTATTGAGGGATAAAGTCTTAAATTCAATTCTAAATACAAGTTCATTTTCTCAAAAGGTCACAAAAAAAATTTGAATTACAAAGGCGAGTAATTTTAAAATAATTATTATAAAGCAAGGAAAAAATGGGAAATTTGTCGATTTTAATTTTCTTGCTTGACTGTAAATTATTGCCCAGTAAGGAATAAAAATCTTATAAATTACAATTTTATTTCAATAAACTAGAGAAAATATCATGTAATGAAGTCACAAATTAAAATACATTGCAAACAAAATATTATAACTAGTCCTTGATACTTTTTTTTAACTACATATTTTTATTTGACCTGTTCTTTGCGTTGTAAATAAGGAATTTATAATATGTTAATAATATATATATATCAGCAAGTTATAGAAAGTTTAAAATACTTTACAGGTAAAATATCTAACGATATTTTACTATAGTATGTTTACCTGGTATGAATCATCACCCGATTCTCTCTTAGCAGTAATAAAGATAAGAAAAGAGATAACATTTCCAGTTTTATCTCCCCCGCCCCCTCTGACTTGAAAACTTATGTATGCAACCATCGGTTTACTTATTCTTTTTATGATTGATTCAGGTTGAAATTTCATTAAATATTTAAAACTAAACAAACCCCTTTAACCACCTTCCTCTAATTTTAAAATTTTTTGTAAATTTTGTTGTGTAATTCATAACTATATATATGACATTATTGCAAAAATTTATCAGAAAAAAAAAAGAATTTATCATCCATTAGTATATTTACCAATTCTCTCTAATTTCACCTATTTCTTGTGAAAAGACTGAATGACTGCAATGCTCCATATAGTCCTTTGATAATATCCACCCACATTCTATGATATCTTCTCTGTCTACACCTTATACAATAAAAAATAAATATATTGGTTTCCTATCATATTCCTTCAATATATATTGCCTAAAATACATGCCTTTCTGTAATTTTCTTCAATAATTTTTTTTGGTGCATTTAGTACAATTCTTCAGGGTAATTTTTTTTGCATTCAATAAGCTATCAGTAATTATCTATAGCAAGATACTTCTCACTGAACTTTTTATTATTAATATCCATGTCACACTGATGTACTATACACCAGTATATTTAAGCAAAATTCATTTTATAACCAAGTCTTTGTTTTTCTAATTCCTATTCATAGTTTATAAACAAATTCTTGCTTTAACTATTCTTATTACCTTTAACTGACCTACATCAGTAGTGATTTTATTTCCAAGAAATGGAATAAATTTTAATGCTGTCTAAATCCTTTTTATCAGTTTGATTTTTCTCTTCATTTTCTCTTCCCAAACATTATTAGTTTTGATTTGGTCATATTCGTTAACAAACCATTATCTTTACTTTCTTGTTGAACATATCTAATAAATAATTTCAATGTATCTTCATCTTCTTCGATGATTGCTAAGTTATCTGCAATTTACGCTGTTCATTTTCTTTCCATTTCAAACTAGATTTAGATTTCTCCAAATATTTTTATGCTTTCTTTTGAATTATCATAGATATTCCTTAGAAAATTAAATTGTTTATTATATATTTCTTATGTAATTTAAAAACTGTCTTAGTAACACTTAGAAAAATGTTATAAACAGTATTAGTTATTCTTTTCTTCTGGATTTCACTACAATGAGGCAGAGTAATATATATTATTATTATATTGTCTGTTGACTGTTGTTCTAATTTCTGGGCCTCCTATTCTTCTTCAATTTATTCATTGCTCTTTTTAACTTCTTCCAGAAAAAAACAACTTTATATTATGTATTAAAAAATGATGATACAAAAATCTATTTATCTAACTTTTCCAATATTTTTTCATTGAAGTCTACTTTAGATAATTCAGAACATTATATTGACAATTCATTAAAGTTCTGTTTTTGCTAGTGAGTACTTTTCTAAGTTCATATTTTATTATCTTCTGCTTTGGCTGCACATTTTAATAAAATACTTTTTTGGATTAATATTCAGTGTATTTTTCTATGTTTCTTTAATGAATTTCATATTTTTTTATTAATCATTCTTGACTATCTTATTTATTTCATTGTGTTGCCCTATATTGCTGTTTCACAATTTTTGAATTAATTTTTCTGCCTCTTAGTTTTATTTTTCTTGTATCAACTTTATTTTTTCTTGCAACATCCATTATTTTCTAGTTTCTTATTCTCTAAAAAAAACTTCAGTAATAACTTTCTACAAATCTATAACTTTTGATTTTTGAATATAATTCTTTCTTTGTCCATATTTTTTTTGAATTTCATTTTTTTCTCTCTGGTTGGATCTCTTACTTCTAAAAATGATTATTTAATTTCTCACATTTTAAGTTTGATGTTTGCAATTATTAAACTATGATATAAATGTATAAATGTAGAGTGCTGTTATATTGCATTTGATTATTTTGTATTTTTTATTATCATGCTACCATACTCTTTGCCTTTCCATTAATCCAAAATCCATTTTTGCAGTATCTCTTCCCCATTTTTGTTTACATCCTTGACAACTTCAAAACTTAGTATTTCAATTTCCTCCAATGATAATAATGTTTTTATGAAGTGCATTATCAAAAGTTATCTTGGTCCATCAATTGCACAATTTAAATATAAGAATACTGTATATACATTGGTATTCAAAATTTGCTTTCCATTTAGTTGCTGTCAGTTTTCCATTAATGAACTCAACAAATCTCTTACTTTTTTATTAGTAAAAACTGTGATCAGTTTTATAGTTTTCAAATTAGATGACCTCACAACTATTTAATTCTGAAATCCAGCATACCTCAGTTGATCAAAGGAGGTCACATTTGAATCTTTCTAATTTTTTTTTATGAAATGAATGTAGTTTTTTTTTTTTTATCTAATCATTAAGTTTTGACATTTCAAGTTTTCATTGAGAGCATAGGATTTAACAGCTGAAATTTTTTTGATACCTAATTTGTTATTCCAATCATGACTCCTCAATTAGGTTCATGAATCTTATTTTTATGACTAACTCCTAATCGGATAAGATTTTTTTATTAAGGTTGCACCATATGTCATTTTACTTTATTCTTTATGATAACTATTAGAAACCAGTTAACACTTAGACAATCCCAATATAAATAACATTCAACAATTTCAAACTGTTGTCATGGCAACCTCCTTTTAACAATAAAGGTGAAATAAGTACACACTCATTGGAATAATCAAATTAGTTTTTGGGAGGACTTAAAAAGCAGCCCACTCCCTTAAACAGATGCTGCAGAAAGCTTTATTAATTTTTAAAGCTAATGGTAATTGTCTTACCAGTGCAATACTTTTTAAAAAAATTAACATCTTAAAATAATGAATTATTCTTTTTACTTTAACAATATTTTTATAGATTTGTAATATACTTGCTCATTATTTTTTATTGAATAATCTGACTTTGACTTAATTCTAATTGTAAGGTACAAAAAACTACATACTATTTTTTTTATATATTAAATTTCTTCACCCATTCATTTCATTCTATATTTGATTCATTTGGAGTATTCACCGAGTTTGCAAATATCACAACGCATATTTCAAAAATTGATTCAGTACATAAATTTCAAATAAAGTTATATTTTATAATCATTATATATTTCCATTCCATTAAATCACAACAGATTTTTACAATTTTCATTTCAAACTATTATTGAAGACTTATTATTAAATCTTACAATTTGCCAATGTTATTATTACTGAATGCTAATTCATTGATTTTGTAAAGTCAACAATAGTAACTTCATCATTTTTGAAAACAACTGTTTTAATCAAATTAATTCCTTTAAAGATGTTTGCTTCAAATCATATAAAATTCTGTTTGTCAACTTTTTCAATAGTATGGTATTACACAGATTTAGTTTTTTACTTTACCATATAAAAAATGCAGTTTCAACATTAAGTTTCATAAAAAGATCAATCTTAAAACATCACTTTTAATAACATATAACTAACAACAGGACTGACAATATTTTTAATGACAATAACAATTAATTAATTTTACTTCATGACTGAACTGTTTACCTACAGCTTCTGACCGATCCATTAAATTAAATTCCACACGTTTTTCATTAATGATATTTTTTCTACAAAAGTTGACATTAATCACAATATTATTTCTTCTACTACTGCCTATTCACATGTTGCTATTATATATTTAGTGTATCTTCCTGATTTCCACAAGTTTCTTACTTATCTTGTTTTACTATTTTCAATTCTGTAGTCTTCATCTTCATTTGTCTTTTGTCAACTTTCAGCACTATTTTCAGGTTTTTTCAGGTTCCATCTCTTTAATTCTCTTTCTCAAAAATCAATGGCATGCTATTCTACAACTATGACTTTGGGTTCTTGCTGTTTTTCTAGAACTATGATTTAACTGTGAGGAAGGAAAGTGGAGGGAAAGATTAAAGAGGATTAAAGTTCTGAGGAAGATTGCAAGGGCAATTAACGGTCAAGAAATGATTGTATGAGCATTGGTTTAATAATAAAAGAATTTAATATATAAAAAGAGGATTGACTATCTAGATATCATCTGATTCAGAATTCCAATCCATAAAACTTCAGATCATATTTCACAAAAATATCGTTTTATACTATATTTATCTAATATTGTCTCTGGTTTAACTAAATAAATTTGAGCTTTATAATTTAAAACCTACTACTTTAAAATAATAAGATTTCTTAGGTATCACTATAACCATCTGTGTTTTATCAATCAGAACAATCTTCTCTTTTCACTGAAACTTTAAGATATGTGACAGAACATTACAGATTATCATTTTGATATAAATAAATTAAACAAAAATCTTGAAATTACATCAAAAATCTTCATTATTAGTTGCATCAGTTCACTTCAAAGCAATAAACTTAACACTAAGAGACTATTGTTATAAATTCTATGGCAGATTATTCTAATTTAATAGACTTTAAGATATAAGCCTTTCTGTGAATATATTATTTTTAAAAATCCATATCAGACAGGTGATCCTTCTCTTGACATCTAAATCAGATTTGTAATGGGTATTGAGATATCATGCTGTCACTTCATAAAAATTATAAATATATGAATCAATGGTGAGTTTAAATATTTAATTTATAGCAACAGGAAAATGATTAAATAGTTTGTTAAATATATATGGCTAAAAGTTTGATGGCACTTGTACTTTTTATTAAATGGAATAAAATTTTAGTTATCTTCCAAAAGTGATTTGTGGTTCTATATTTATCTAGAATTTTCTGATCTTTGTACTGACTGTAATAGATTGTCAAAATTTTTTTAAAAAATCAACATTATAAGGAGACCTAATCAAAAATAATTCATTGTGAATTGCTAGTAAAAAATAAAAAGAATTAAATGTACAGTATATTGCCAAAATACATGATCAGACTTTTGCAAACTAAAAGATATTTCTAATTTCATCAAAGTGTCAAATCCACAATGTATTGATCATCAAAAAACAATAAAAACTCAGTATCAAGTACAAGTCATTGAAAAAACTTGCACTGTTTTCTGTCATTAATATCTTGGTATATTATTACTAACTGCTAATACTGAAACAGTAAGGTCTGCTTTGCAGATCTTCGTTTCACCTTTTCTTACCTATTTCCTACCCTCATACCTTAGTTTGAACTCCAATCTATCGTAGTGTGTCTGCAATACGCTTATATACCGAAAATCCCGCCTAATTTTAAACCACGAGTACAATGCTCGTATTATATATATAAGTCATTCCCAAATAAATAAAAGATTATAGATTATGTATATGTTCACATAATTTTGATTTATTAAAAAGTAGGTTATATAAGTCGTAATTACGCACACACTATGATATGCATTTTAAAACATATCAAAATTATAAATTGTTAAAGTTATTTTGTTTGAATCTATTTACAAATATATTACCGTCGTAATATATTTTGATTTAAAATAAAATTCATTTAGTAAATATTCGTTTAGTAAATAGATTCAAATATTGCAATTTAAAAAGTAAAATAATTTTCGTTTAATCTAATAAAAGTCATTCCAAATATTTCTTTTAAAATAAATGAGGGACAATAGTTTAATTAGTTAATATTATATAAGTTTATCTAAAAACAGCAGATGTCCACTTAAGGTTTTCTTTAATTAATAAAAGTAATTTTTAATTAAATCTAGTTTGTAATTCGAATGTCGACAGGGAAAGTAACAAAAGAAATTAATTAATGTTGAATTCCTTTAGACATTCGGATGATTACAGCTGATAAGTCCAATATATTTTTGTAATGCTCCAGGGCAGTTCTATTGTTAAATTCTACTATAAAAAGGAGGTTTTTCTTTTGTTCTCCATTCTTCTAATGTTTCTAAGAGAAATCATTCTGAGGTCTAATGTGTCTAACCAAAATTATTGTAGTAATTTGTAAATCTTGACATGACAGAGTAGAGTGCAAGAAGGCTATTTCTCTCCAAAATGGTCATATGCTGCCGTAGACCATCGGAAGTTATCACACAAGGAACCCCGGAACTGCTGCTGCTGCCAAAAATATGAACATTTCCAGATTTTGCTGTTAAATTATATAAAAACCTGCCGACCATCAATCTACCTAAAATGCTTCTCCAGAGGTAACCCTAAATTAACCCAAGAGCTCTTGTGATAACTAACATGCTATAGCTATTTAAAAATGTTTTTCTTATATTTCACATAACTTCATTATGTATTTCTTTAACGTGTTTAAATATACTCAACATTTTGCTCTCTATCCTTGGGTTAATATTTTCTATTTATTAAGCTTTCTGTTATTTTATTATGATAATGTGTCAGAATCGTCTTTGACCGAGTGAATTATTCCCTTTGGTGAAAATAAGACGCCGCTATGAAGGCATATTTTAGATTTCTAAATAATTTTCCAATTTTATTATCTTGCAAATCACTCATTCGAGGGCGATTCTATTCTTTAATATATAATATAATCACATAGTTTAAAATCTACATGTTATTGATTTTAATCTATTATGAGAGTATGTGCGAGGTCAATGATTTAAATGTGTCCCCAAATGCATGATTGCGTATATAAATCTATACTTACTTTTCAAACCCGCAAGCATGCATTTTCTTATTTTAATTACCGTGTTCTACTTTAATTACAAAGTTCATCATTGACGTCGAGAATGTGCGGACCATTTTAAATGAATTTTTGGAAATTTGATTGGGCATTTCTCTTAATCCAAGTAAAACCCATTTAGATGTTTTATATATACTAGTCTCGTATTGCTGGTAAATGAATTGGTTGTTGAGACCGCTTTGTTTTACTTTTCCAAGGATTCTTTACACGGCTAAGTCCATTCTCTTCGTTTGTGGTTTCCAGGCAGAGTGTGTCCCCAAGTGACACACCTGGGAATTAAACGCAATCGTCACCCAGTCGCTAAGTTTCGGCTGTTCATCAAAATACTTTCCTACGGGTTAGCGGCGAGACGCCCTCCGTAATCATTCCGGATATTCGATATTGTTTTATTTTATATTTATTTTACAAAGCATCCGTGACTTAAACGTGTCACACCCTCCAACTTTAATAAATTCATTATCAGCAATACTGACCTCCCAATGCAACTCTATTATTATTATTCTCAAATAAATGCTTTGATCACATTCCCACTTTGTTGCTTAGTAAGCTTTAGTCCGTGCTATTCTTGAAATCAATAAATAGTTTAGAACACTTAATTTTCAAATATTTTCTTAAACTTGTATAATTACTCAAAGTACCTCGCACATGTTCCTATCTCATCAAGCACATTATCGTAATGCTATTAGCCCGAGGAATAGAATATATCACTTTGCTTTAAAACCTTTTGTCATTTATTGAAATATAATGCCCACAATTATTTAATACGCGTCCCTGTCTCATATAAGCAGACAGTGGCGTTATATATATAATTTATATAAATAAATTTTGTGAAATTATTTAAAACTAAATTTGATCTCTTATTTTATTTAATTCCTATCACTGTCTCGGTCTATATATATATTTTCTGCATTTCTTTTGTAAATCCATAGACGTTAATTAGCCACCCAAGCTTCTTTTAGTATAGAGTCTTTTGTTTCTCCCTGACCACCAGGCACCGGTCAAAAATTATACTAGTAGTGGCATCAGATGCGTTATCACGTAGATGGCGCTGTAAAATTTGGACTTTAGATTCGAACTTAGTATATCTAGAAGGCAACCCCTCCTAGAATGATCAGTTTCGTGTCTGGGGTTTGAATTCTGCAGTGTGTTAGCGAGATAGACGATTCTGACTGTTACAATACTATGCAATATCTTAAGTAAGTGAAACAAAAATCATATTGTAACCTAATTATATTTATTACAGAAAATCAAAAAAATAATGTTAAATTAAATACAATCTTTTTTTAAATTATGAAACTTTTCTTCATTCCTTAGATTTCAAAAATAGTTAAAATCTGAATTATGTGCTTTTAAATTTATGTTGTTTTTTTAAGAAAATCTTCATTTCCTAACATAGATAAAGAAATTGTATTATTTATCTTTTCAGTTACATCCCTACAATCTTACAGGACTAGTTTGGTAAATTCTTAAAAACACTAAATTTGGGATAAAAATCATTACTTCTTCATATGTCTCTGTCGAATGTATTTGAATTTTTTAACAATTAATAAGAAATATTTTTGAAAATGTCCAGTGTATCCTTCATCAACTAAAATATCATATTAATATATCCATGCATTTTAGCTATTGTTTTGTTTTTTCTTGCGAGACAGTTCTATTAATAATGAAGGCTAAATCTATCAACCAAATGTCATCTTTAAGTTCAACATATTTCTTGATTTTAAAAAAATGTGTCACTTCTTGTAGTAAATCTCTGAATCTTTATAAATATATTCTGATTTAACAAATAAACAACTTCATGATATATTTCTTTCCAATAACTTTTTTTTTTTTTTTCTGAAGAATTTTTCTCAAAAAGTGTTCACAATTTTTATGCAGACTCTCAATAATAAGAGACATATTCAGAATTTCAGTAGTAAAAGGATGATGATGAATAATATAAAGATATGAAAGAAAATCTAGAAAATTAATAACATCCTTGGTATACATAGTCAAAAACTCATAAATGTTCCCAATTATTGATGATATTCTAATCAGTTGTTAGTGATATAACTTTTATAAATTGGATTTTTTTTTCTTTTTTCTATATTTTAGAAAACATAGTAAACATCTTCATCTCATTTTTTTCTCTTTAGAGATTATGTTGTTAATAATTCTTTTTTCACACTCATGGACCATTCTTATAAAAATACAAAGCTGAGAAATATTAATTATTTCAGTGGATTGATCAAATTGCATGGAAAAATAAAGACTATTATTAATATCTCAAATCATTTATTCAACCAAATGACAATTCATAATTATAGTATTATGCATGATATTTTGAATAAATCAAATAATAAATGGCTGTTTTCCAGAAATGCTTTTATCATTTATTCATCTATGAAAGTTTTCTTATGTTTTGCTTTCATATGAATTATAGATACAAAAACAGCTATTGTTACTGAGACTTAATTATGGTTTAATAAAACACGAATATTGAATAGTTAATTGTGACTTAAATTTCTTTAGTTTTTATTTACATAATTCACTTTTTAATGGATGTTTTTAATTATCTTTTTTTTTTTTTTGCATTTGTTTTGGATATTATATCCTCTTCTAAATATAGTAATAAAAACAGAAAATCAATAATTTACTGCACATTGATATTTTTCTGGCCATAAATGTGTGCAATCATATTGGTAGCTATTTAAAGCCATCTTCAGGAACTAACTTATGCGAGTAAAGCGCACAATTATTAGATTTTGACATTTTTTGGAAAACTCATAGAAAGTAAAAATAATTATTTTTTCACCAGAATTAACAATTTTGCCAATTTGAATTTAATAAAAATATATTGTGAATATTTTTTGAAAATTACAATATATTCTATTATTCAAGGGAGAGGGAAGTCATTCCAAAATTTTTTTGGTATTCCATTCATCAACTGTGATCAACATTTTACCAGTCTTGACATTTTTACATATTTTACAAATCATTTTAAAGCTTTAAACATTTAAATTAAAGACATACATACAAAAAATAATATAAAGAACATTAAAATTTAGTAACAAAATAAAATTAATGAAGAAAAAAACTATAAAAAATGTAAAAATATATGTATATGATAATAAATTATTAATGTTACTTTTTTTATAGTTTAACTTTGTAAGTGTGTAATTCTTGCAGAATCCTAATGATGATTTATCACTTTTTTTAGATAAATATATAAATGTTATTAATAATTATTTATTAGGCTAGAGAATATTATATTATTATTAGACCAGATGTAATCTTAAAATTAAGTTAAAAAATTGAATATATATATTAATTCATAATCACTTATATAAAAATGAGAACACCCTTTTCCCCACTCATTCATAATAATAAATACGTGCTTGAAAAATTTTCTTAAATACTTAAGAAAAAGCTAATATCCTCTTAAATGTTTTCATTGTCATTCATTATTTAGCCATTGTATTTTGTTATGAGTTAATTAACAAATATATAACTCTTATAGTGCTTAAATAGTTTTTCAAATATGTATATTAAATATTAAGTATGAATGCAAAAACAGAGATGAAGTTAAAATATTACCATGTGGTTATGGAGTTTATAAATATACTAGTCTTTAACTGAGCTTAAACTCTACATCTGGGTTAATAATACAGCAAATTAGCAACAAAATTCTGCAAAAGTTGTATAATTGTAGATTAAGTTGTAACTAAATATGATAATTAAATAATTAACGATGATAAAAAAAAAATATGAGTTTAAGATGACCTGGCCCAACTGTCAAAGAAAAATTTTCATATACTATAAAATTGGGAATATTATCTGGATATTAAACAAAATATCTCCATCATCATCTTCAAATCATTATAAGCAGTTATTAAAAAGTTGTACTCATAACACAATATGCAGTGCAAGTTATTTTTATATTCAAGTATTTATAATAAAATACTAATAGTTTTATAATGTTCTTTCAACACCATCAAGTATATCATTTTATGAGGGGAAAAAAAAGTAATCAGTAACATTTTTAATCCTATTAAAAAATAAGTATAAATTAAAAAATAATATTTTAAACATGAAAATCAAATGTAAATATATAAATTTATTAAGCGGTAGCAGATATCTTTTTCTTGTGTTTTGGCTTGTGTTCTTGAATTGAGAGTTCCATGTGCAGTCATTATTACATCTGATTGGCTGTCACATAAGCATTTTTAAGGCACTTCTGTTGAAGGTTTTAGTCTTGTACGTTATTATGAAAAACAAATGTAATTACTAAATATATATCAAAGAGATTATTACTGCTGTTGATGTATGTAAAATTTGCAAATAAATAAAATATTCCATTCTTTTTATTAGTTTATTGGTGTGTAAATATTACTGAATATTAACAATGCAAATAATAAGGTGATTATATTTTTGAAAGCACTTAATAAAATTGCTTCCTAATTTTTTTATTTAGTCTCAGTTTTTGAATTAAATGTATTAAATTACAAATCAAAATTTTTAGATAATGGAAAAAATCAAAATAACAATATCAACACCTTGAATGTGCTATTAAAAAATTGTTACATATTTGATTTTTGCATATATGAATACATACTATATATGTACAAAAGTGCACAAGATTGTGGACACCAATATTTTTTTTCTAATAAATTATAGCTATTTCTGATTGCATTTTTACCCAATTAATAAAATGATAGAAATTAAATTTAATAATTTTTTAGAATAAACTCTATTATCAACATAAATGCTTTATACCAGATCTGAATAGAACTCGTGCAAGTCAAGAATTGCTGACATTAATATGTGCATTTATATGCATTAATAGAGAAGTTTATTAGTTCTATAAAAATTATATGGCTGAGCGCTTTCGAGAACTTATAATGTTCTCACATTCATAGCAAGATAATGTTGGAACATAATGGAGAGATGAGTGTGTATGTATATATAATTGATGGAATTCAAATTTATTTAAATTACAATGTTAATTATTTAGATTAGAGCCCCAATTTCTTGGAGAGGGAGAAGGATGAATCTTTGCAATTGATAGCATTATTGTTGTTGTATATATGGCATGCTTCTCTGATTTTCCTCTTCAAGTCATTTCTATGTATTGAATAGTTACAGAAGAAGGAATAAATTAGTGTCCTGTCACCTTTTGGTGTTGTAGGAAGATAGAGTTGTGTTCTGGTTTGTCTGAGATTCTCTTGTATAGATAATGATGCTGTGTAAGGCATGTAAATAAGAATGCTCGAGTTTCACTATAATAGATTGATTTCCATCAACTGTATATACATATACACTCATCTCTCCATTATTTTCCATTATCTTGCTATGAATATGAAAATGTTATAAGTTCTCAAAAGCGCTCAGGCATATAATTTTTATAGAACTAATAAACTTCTCTATTAATGCATATAAGCGCACATATTATGTCTGTTACATTTAATATATGAGAAGTATAAACTGTTATCTCTTAATAGCAATAATAATAATTACATTATGTAATTAAATAATATACTTATTATCAAAAAAACAATAAAAATTCAGTATTAAATACAAATCATACCTTCAGAACAATGTCAAATAAATAAAACATGACTTGTATGGTAAATTCTTAAAATACTCATATTTGTTGTAGATTCATTATTTCCTCATAATATTTGTCTTTATTAAATATACTTACATTTTTTGATAAATCATCAGAATATTCTTGGAAAAATTTTCAGTTCATTTATCATCTGGTAAGATATCAGCTTTAATCTATTTTTGAAGTATTAAAATATCCAATTATTTCAGATATATTTTTGTTTCTTTCTTATGATTGTAAATTAAATTCATTAAAACACTTATATCCATGATGAAGACTAAATTCATAAATATCATCTCCAAGTTCAACGCATACTTCATCTCTTGTCTTTCAAAAATCTCATAATCTAATTCATTTTACTAAATGAGATCTAATCATTATTTTCTGAAGTCTTTTGCAATAATACGAAATATATTCAGAATTTTACGACAGATAGTGTAATGATGAATAATGTGAAAATATGAAAATCTGGACTCATTGTCTCTGGCACACATAAAAAAAAAAATCCACTGATTTTCTCAATCATTGGCAGGGCCCCATCAGTTACTATGATACAAATTAATAATCAGCCATTAAGCTAATGCATATGCGCTTTGTGGATTTTTTAACTATAAATGAATACTCTCACTTTCCAAATGCAAGATAGTCTTTGTGAAAAGATAGAATGAATTCATCTATCTTTTCAATCCAAACGTTTATGTATGGGCAAATCTTAAGCATTTGATTATTAATATTACAGTTAATATTAATTTTGATTATTAATATTAGAGTTTATAAAACATAGCGCTATATAAAAATAAATATCTTATTTACATATGATACAAATTATAAATTGGCCTTTTTTCCCCCTCTTCTGCAGATTTTTAAAAATGCAGTAAACATGTTCACCTTGTATTTTCTTCTTGGCAGGTAATATTGTTAATAATACTTCTTTCACTTTCTTATCTTTAAAAACGATTCTTATAAAAACAAAACTGAAAAGTATCATTTATATTGATGGATTCATGAAATTGCTAGGAAAAATAGATATTTTCAGTAATCCATCAGAATTCATAATTTGTGTATGATGCATGACAGTTCAACATGAAGATTGCATGCCTTTAATTGTGGGAAATATTTTTATTTTTGAATAAATCAAATAATAAATTGCTAACTTCTGGAAATGCTTTTAAGATTTTTCCATCTGCAAAAGAATTCTTATATTTGTTAACACCTGACTCACAATATGATGCAGCTATTGATCCTGAGGTTTATTATAGGGTTAATAAAATATGATTGTTAGGCAGTTAGTTATGATTTAAATTCCATTAACTTTTAATTATGTAATTCACTTTATATATATATATATTGCTTATAATAACTCCTCTCATATACACTTTAATGCAAAAATTTTTTTTAATAAAACTTATTTATTTTCATGACAGTTTCGACTGTCCAGTAGTCTTCATCAGAGCATTTTCAATTTTCTTTACCTTTTAAATCACTTTTTAACAGAAAATTAATATTAAAACTTCCATACATGTTTTTAAAATATCTTTCTTTAAAATGTTTCAAAAACTATACTCGACTATTGATAGTTGTTGCATAGTTATTTTCTGACATGCATGTGAACATTTATATTGGGATTCAATATAATCTTTGGGAACTAAGATATTGAACCGGATTGATATCCAATTCAAGGGTTTTACTGCCAAAATAAAAAACTTAATTTTTGTTAAATCTTATCTAATGTTAAAATTGTTTTTATTATTTAAAAAGAGTACGTGTATTAAAACACATACTCATTTATATTTAAAATATATCGTTTTAATGTTTATAAAATTGATTTTAAAATAGTTTTTACTTTTTTTTAATCAATTTGATTAAAAACAAGCTGGCTAGCTAATTACATTCCTGTTGCTTTTATTTTAATCATTTTAAATTCATTCTAAAAGCGGAGATTTAATTTTATGTTGTTGTTTTTGTTCAAAATAATCCATGGATAGAATTCTTCATTATATTGAGCAGGAGATTAAGATTTGCCCCTGCCCTGAGGTGTAGAAATCAACAACAAGGCTAGTTTATGTGGGAAATCGAGTGGAGGTATAAATAACATCAAAAATTTCATGGGTTATTCTATTCTATTTTATTCTAGAGAGGCTTGATCAAGAAAATACTCCGTCAGAGTGCTTGGTTTGGCTTCTTATATTCCTTTTGGATTAACCTCATTCAACGTTTGTACTATCAGCAGTTTGGACATTTAATTTCTTTAAAAGTAAAATTTGCAGTTACTAAAACAATTTTGCTTTCTCCAGGATGCCAAACTATACTGCTATACATTTTAGAACCAACAATATGTCTTGCTAGCTTAACTCAAAAGACGGACCCATGCCTGCCAACTCTCCTTCAATCCTGCCATGAACATCTAAAATAGACACTGCCTCTACCTTGCCGCTGTCAAAGGACCTAAAAATTAACTAAAATAAACATGTGCACTCTACGCAAACTGTGCTTTATTATAAGGTAAAATTTTCTTTTATTCTTTCCACGGTAAATTCTTGTAGTTAAATCTCCGCTCAATCTAATAAACCTGTATACTAAATTAATATTTAACCTCATAGTTATTAGCTGTATTTATTCTCTTTTATTGTACTTTGCATGTGTCCTGGAATCTTAGTTTTAAGATTCCAAGTTTGATTTCAATTTTGTTTATTGGAGAGTGACTAGTGAGTTCGTATTATTATATTCCTAACTTTTATAAATGCTTTAGCAGTCTTGCATATTTTTAAATGCTCACCTGTAAATTATTTTATTATTCAATCATTGATTTTTTAAATACTATGTTTGCGCTTTTGCAAACCACAAAATCTTTTAGCTGACGATACATCGTATTTATTGTTCTAGTTTCTGCATTTAGAGATTTCATGTATTCTTTTCTCATGTCCCTGAAATGAGAAACTGTAATTGTTGTTTCTTGTAATTTTTAGAATCATCAGCAGGAAGATAATATTTATCCTTTTGTAAATTACCGGTGGAAGAGCGTTTCTTTTTGCTAAAGTATTTAATGCCATAAGTTAATGTTTTTTACTCATAAACACTCTCCGATAAGCTAACCTATAAAAATCTAGGAACGTTTGCATTTAGCTTTCTAGATTTATTTTTGTATTTACATGTGGTTTTAAATTTATCAGAGCGTGTACTCAGAACTTGTTTCATAAATTTATTTTTTAATTATAATTATTTGTAATTCATTTTCTTTAAATGCTGGGCAGACGTAACTGGTTTTCTAATGTTTTACTTGTCTCCTATTGAGACCTTTAATTATTATTAGTTTTGGCCAATCGTTTGGTTGGGGATTCGCCAGTTAATTATCTGTTTTCCTTTCTCACTAAATCATATTTTTCATTTGTTCTTGAGGTAAATCAATCATCTTTACTTTAAACGTAGTATAAGATACAGCTTCTACTGGCATAGGACATTCTGGGTCCCGACACATTTTTCGGGCCTAGAAAAGCTCGCTGATGCTGGTTTTGTTGATTTATTTCAAGACCGTATTGTTTTTATATCTGTGAAAGAAATTTGCTCCCTCCCTTTATAATTCTCTACTAGAAGATCAGTCGGTCTGCCAGAGCATTGCATTTAGTCTTTCTGGTACACGCCTGAGCTTGTCATAAACTTATACATCACAATTTATTTTCTCTTAAATAAAAATTTGTTTAAATATGTCTAAACTTAATTTGGCTGACATTTGTCTTGGTACTTTTATTTTTCAATTGTCTAAACAATTTTAAGATCTCTTGCTTCTCCCTGAGTTTAGTCGGCGCAAACCATCATCATCATCCATCTTGATCACAGTAAATAAATTTTTCCATGTGATGTAATGTATTGTGGCTTCTCCTTAAACGAAGTCAAGAATATCTCAGCAATTATGCCCAGATAAACTTCTGCGATCAGAATAGATTGAGTGTCCAGTACAAAATATAAGTAAATAATAAAATTACTAGATTTAAACACAATTTACAAAAGACAAAAGTAGGTAAAAGAAATTAATTAATTTTCTGACAGTGCAACTTAAATTGAAAATTTTGATCATTTGAATTTGTAAAAAATATATTTTAATATTTTTTTGAAAATTACAATATGTTCTTTTAAATCAGAGGTTCATCCCAAAACTTCCTGGAAGTCGGCCATAATCAATCACTTGCCTTGCCATGCTTTACATAATATAAAATGTTACTATTGTAAAAGTTTCCTGAAAGATAATAATTAAAATTTATATACAGAATTGTATTAATTCTCAGTAATAATAAAATAAACACGGTACATACTAGTAATGAATTTTAAGAGTGAAAGAATCATATTAATTCTTCTGTATTCAAGACAATATTTTATTGGAATAATTTATCCATTGGTTAATCAATGCATTATTACACTGAAAGGCACCGTAATCTAAGTAAATAATTTCATTTGGGTTTATGAATGAATAATATCTTCAAGGCTCATTATTAGTGAGGTGTTAAAACTAGCTGGAATATTTTCATCTTATACAGAAATCTATTCTGAATTTTTTTTCCCTTTTCTAAGAAGTCTTTATAATTGAAGATGTATATTTCTTATCTTTATTGCTTTTCTTTTTTTCTTCTACTTTTTTTATATTTTTTTAATATTTTAGTATTATATCTAAGCAGCAGAAACATAGAATGATATAAGTAATAGGTGATCAAAATATTTCTATCACAAACTGCTCCCATATATTATATTTGATACATTTACGAGTGGACAAAATGCTTTTCCCATGATTATCAAGTATGACTTTTGTATAAATACAGTAAAATCATCAAAAAAATAATGTTTAAGGTTTTTTTTTTTCATAATATAATAATGTGTTATTGAAAAAATTTAGAGTTTAAATATTACTTTAATGAGACTTGACATTTTTCAAATTTGAATCAATCAATTGTAACCTCATTTTGTTTTTTAATCAGCTTCATGATGAAAATAATTTTCAGAAAGAACAAAGCTGCAAGATTTTAAAGAATTAAATTTAAACAATTTTGAAATCAAAATTAATTATTTTAGCTTTATTCTGGATTCAAAAAATGAAACACAGAATAAAGCCTGAACACTTTTTTTTTTTAGTTTCATTCATCAAATTTTTGTTATAAATTTTTTTCTGAATATTAACAAAAATTAATTTTTAATTATAGTATTACTTTACAAGAATTGGATTTAATTTTTATTAATAAAGGTGCAACATGCCAAATTTAATCCCAAATAAGTCAGGTTTGGTCAGATCTAAATGAGTTCGTAACTACTATATTTATTTGCAGATAAAAAATTTTGGCCATTTTTTTTTTTTTTGGAAAACTGAAATTTATTGTGGATAATAAAAAAAAAATGTAATTGATTCAATTTAAACACTTTTGATAGGTATATTTTAAGCTCCATATTTTTCATGGCTATATAATTTTAAAAACTAATGACTATTCATTCATAAAAACATTCTTCCTAGACATAATGCAAAGTTCAACTTACACTTCATTCATCTACATATAAAGTTATAATTATATAATATACTAACAATTATATTTGATAGCAGAATAATCTAAAACACTTCAAAATAAATTAACATAATAAAATTTATTCAAATGATATTATAAAAGAAATGCAAAAAAATTGATCAAGACTACTGTAATGGTGTCTTGGAGAGTGAACAAATTGTACAACTAACACTTTTTCTCATTAAACTAAGATTTATACAACAAATGCATATACATCAAATATTTTCCTGTTAATTTAGACCTTTACTAGTGGAAATACATTGAATATTAGTTTTTACTTATTCTTCTGCATGTATATAATAATTTTGAATATAAGCCCAAAAATCTAAAAAAAAAAATCCAAACTAAAAGCCTTAAAACCATCAATTAATGAAAATATAATGAATGTTATTGGTTGACAATGACAGTACTAGCATGGAATTTGAACCTTGGTCCTTAGATTTCTGAGTATTGAATTTTAAGATAACGCTCTAACCAACTGAGCCATCCTGCCAAAAACAACAGTCTGTAGTTTCATATACTTATCTATGAGGTTCCTCCTGATTTCTCCACTTTTTCCTAAGAGCAAAATTGATTAGTGGTTTCAATACAATATGTATAGTCACATAGATTGGTTTATGGAATTTTTTGCCACTGTCATATGAGTAGCTCCCTTAAATTTTTTTCTTCTCTAACCAATATTTTTGTATTTTCCTAATTGAATATATGTTCATTGGTACATACATGTTCTGCTACCTTAGTGTAGAAATCAGGAGGAACCTCATAGATAAGTATATGAAATTACTACAGACTGTTGCCTTAGGCAGGATGGCTCAGTTGGTTAGAGCGTTAGCTTAAAATTCAATATTCATGAATCTAAGAACCCAGGTTCAAATCCCATGCTAGTACTGTCACTGGTCAAGTCAGAAACACCTGAAGAAGAGAAGAATAATACCTCCCGAAACATTGTGCATATACTAACCTGTTTGATGTGCTATTACTAACAGTTAAATGTATTTGGAATATTTACATAAAGTTAAATTTTTCTAAAGACATTCAATACACATATTAGATGATGTAAATAGTTCAATATAAAAATATAACTAAAACACTATTATCACAAACCTTCAGGAAAACATTAAGTATACAGTGATCTTTAGATCACTTTAATTTCTATTATAAAACAGAAAACAGAATTAAGATTTAATATAAAGAAAAAATATTTTCCAAATAAAAAAGCTGTAAAACTGTCAACTAATGAAAATACTATTACATTAATGCCATTAGTTATTATGGGACAGCATATACAAGATTTTTTAAAGGCTTTTCTGAAAAACTGAATTAAAAAACTGATTACAATCACAAGGCGGAAAGCATAATTATATCATGTTAAAAGAAAAAAAAAGTCCAAATAAAAAAGCAAGAAAGCAGAAGATCTGCAAGTAATTATTTGCATTTATATTTATATATTGTATTATATTTTTACTATATTTTCTTTGGAATGGTAACTTTCTTCTAGGCAGTAGCCATAAAATGAATTATCTCTAAATAAATGTATTTCTGTGTAAGCTACAAGAAATAAAAGACATAATAAATGACCTTCTTAACCAATTAATTCATAATTTGTGTATATGTATTTATATACAATATGATCTGTAATATAATGTTAAAGACTTCCTATAAGATGTCAGAAAACCCCATTAGTCAAGTTAAATGTTATCTCCCATCAAAACATATAACATAATAATCATTTTCAAATAATATATTCCAAATAATAAATGTTTTAATGTTCACTTCACTTTCCTCAATATCTAAAACTCATGCCAATATGCTAAAAAAAAAAAAATCCAATAGCTCTTTTTAATGTTATCATATATATTCATATTTATTTTCCATAATTATACTTCTTTCTCCTCTTTTTCCACATTTCATAATTATGTACTTATAATAAATTATCTATACAGGATCATATTTCTTATATAAATATATGAAAATAAATTGTCTAGTTATTAACTTTGCATATTGTAATAACTTGTCCAATATATTTATTTTCTCACATAATCCAATTAAACACTATTTATACTAATCTATTTTCATTGATGTATTGCACCTTTCCAAAAAAATTTAGTTTACTTTTAAAAAAAAAAAATCCATTCCATTTTCTTTTAAATAGCCTTATTTGCTGACTACAATTCACTACCAAACACATAATCTATGTACTATTTCTTTTCCTATTTTATCTAAAAAAAAAAAAATTAATTCCCTAAACAATTATCGCAAGAGTCCTCTATGAACAAAAAGAACAATTATTTTGTCAATAATTTAAAAACTATTAGTTTTTATATATTGTTAGATATTATGCTTATTAACTCAATTTTAGTTATGTAAAAAAGAAATCACTTTTTTTAAACAATAAACATATGTAATTATCTAATGCATTACAAAAACTATATATGCTATGGCAAACCTAAAAAATTGTGGATTATATTCAAAATCTATGCAAGATATTTTTTATTAAAATCAAAAATTACTCTTTCATAAAAAATTTTAATAAAATCTCCTAATTTTAATTTTGATATTTAAAATATTTAAATTTGTAAAATAATATTTATTTTTAACAAGATCAAAATTTCCATTTAATCATCAAAAATTATACTAAATCTGTAGATATTTTTTAAATTTATCAATAAATATGAAGATTATTTTAATCTACAAATATTTATGCTTTTAATATAAATAATGTGCCTATGGGTTTGAAAAGGAAAGTTTTTAAGAAATGTGTTTTACCAGTTCTTACTTATGAATCTGAGACTTGGACACTTAATAGAAGAGCAATATAGAGAAGAAGTATGGAGAGATGCATGTTGGGAGTAACAAGAATAGATCAAAAATGCAATATATGGGTAAGAGAACAAACAGGTGTTACTGACCTCATTCAAAAAATTTAAAAGACTGAAGTGGAGTTGGGCTGGAAATATTGCTAGAAGAAATGATAATAGATGGACAACTGAAATCTTAAACTGGATTCCAAGAGATTGTAAAAGACCCAGAAAGAGACCACATGTGAGATGGATAGATGAAATAAGAAAGTGTGCAGGGGTGATGTGGAGAAGAGAAGCTAAAGATCGGAGATGGATTGAACTTGGAGAGACCATTCTGCAGTGGATTGATAATGGTTGATGATGACGAATATAAATAAAAAATCAGTTAGATCTCTTAGGAAAAACAATAATTTTATTTAGTTTAACAAGTTTTAGCAATTCTATGAGAATTATCATTTTAATTTTATTTCAGAAAATACATAACACAGCATATTAATGTAAATCAAAAATCACAATAATTTAAAAAAAATAAAATCCAAGCAGCCTACAAAAAATTAAACGGATGCATTTATCTAATTGCAGGATCTCTTTGATATTACAATAAAAAAGTATTGCAAAAAAAAAAAAAAAGATCTCAACCTAAAAATAACCTACATATTGTATCTACAAAATTAAAATCCAATAATAAATTAAAAATATACAAAGTCAATAAAAAATAGTCATATATCACATGACACAACTTCTTTTTTAAGCTTGCAGGAAATAAACAAAGAGCTTAGCTAATTGCTCAACAAACTTTGAGATAAATGCTTAGCAAGAGAAAGCATTTAAAATATCTCTATCTGAAAACTATCACCCAATCCCCTGACCAATGGTTTCATGCTTTTGGCACTACTCAGAGGTGCTAAGGTAGTTTCAGACACTAGATCTAAAAACACCAACCCAAGGCCAGCATTTATCTAAGAATTGACTATCGAGTAGAAAATCTGAAGTTTTCAGACACTTAGATGTCTTCAAACCCAGCTAACTAACTCAAATAGCTATATTGTGCTGAGAGATGTTCAGCCAAACCATATATTAGAAGTCTTAGCAGTATAACATTGCTTAAGGCTAAAAGCAAAGACTATAAATAGTCAATAAAAAATAAAAAAGTCATATATCACATGACTCCACTTCTTTTTTAAGCTTGCAGGAAATAAACAAAAAACTTTGCTAATTTCTCAAAAAGCTTTGAGATAAATGCTTTAGAAATTATTGTTTCTGAAGTCTTACATAGTCTTTTAAATAAGTGAGTTCTTTTCTTGTTCTTAAAGATCTTTGTGGAAATGTTTTCTCTTCTACTGGCATTTTGTTGGCTTCTTCAGTTTCTTGATCGTCGGATTTCTCTTTACTTTTGGAATGTGTGGTGCTGTAGTACTTCCAGTTTGCACTAATTCTTCTTCTCAACGTCTCACATGATTTATATGTTTGCACATTGCTTTTCCAGTTTCTGTCTCTACAAGTATTATTTGTCTTGACAGAATTTCTTTTATGAAGGCCTTCACCCAGTACTTCCTGATAATGTCCCAGACTTTTTCTCCCTTGGAGAAAATAGTATCTCCAGTGTTGCTATCGTAGTGTGTAGAGTTTTGTTTTGGGTGGATTAATGATAGTTTCGTGTGGAGTTTCCGCTCGAAAATTAATTCTGCAGGGGATTTTCCCGTAGCATACGGAGTACTATGTTGATATAATAAGGCAGAATGTGAGATACCTTGGTCCGCTTTAGTCCAATTAGCAACCTTTTCACTGGTTATTAATATGTTGTTCCAATTATCAATGTAGTTGATGGTTTGGTTGTCTTTTTTGTAGTTCTGCTTTAATGGGCATTCTTGACAGTGCGTCTGCATGTTTAATGACCTTTCCTTTTTTGAAATTTAGGTCAAAATCATTGCCTGATAACAAATTAACCCAACATAACAAGGACTTAGATGATCAGGGGCAGTTTTATTTTTTGCTAATATCCCAACAGCAGTTTATGATTGGTAAAGATTTTAAACTATCGACCATACAAATATTGGTGAAACTTTTTTTATCGCAAATATGATAGCCAACGTCTCTTTATCTAGTTGACTATAATTTTGTTCAGCTTTTGTTAATGTTCTGGAAGCGTAGATGATTGGTTGCTCATCGTCAGCTCCTGTGTGGCTTAAGACTGCTGCTATTCCAACTTCGGATGCATCTGTTGTCAATATTAGTTCGAGGCTATTATCATAATGTACTAATAAGCTATTTGATGTTAATAATTCTTTTGTGTCACAAAAAGCTTTTTCTTGGATCAATGCCATTTTTGGTTCTTTTTAAATAAATTGTATAACGGTTTTGCTATGTGAGCCTTTCCCTTAAAAAAACCTTCAAAATAATTAAGAAGGCATAGGAAACCTTGAAGTTCTTTAACATTTCTGGGTCTTCAGGCTTCCTTTATGGCAGCTATTTTTTGAGGGTCAAGTCCCTTTCCCTTTTTTGAGATTATGTGTCCCAGGAATTTTATTTCAATTGCCATCCAGATACATTTGTCTGCATTTATTTTAGCTCCGAAACTGCATAACTTGTCGCAAACTTTTAAAACTCGTTCGCGTAGTTCTTCTTCTGAATTGGCCATGGCCAAAATGTCATCAAAATACGGTGTTACACCATCCATTTGCTGGAACCGCATGTCCATTTTGGCCTGGAAAATGTTTGGTGCAACTGTAATTCCATAAGGCAATCTATTGTACTTAAATAATCCCTTATGCATGGTAATAGTTAGCAATTCCAAGGTGCGTTCAGAAACTGGTTTCTGATGAAATGTGGCCTTCAAATCAATTTTAGTGTAGTGACTTGCCTTTGCATATTTGCCAATATTTCCGACATTTGGTACAGGATACTGACTTTTAGTAAGGTTTTTATTAATTGTGGTCCAATAATCTCCGCAAATGCGGATTTGCCCATTTGGCTTAGATATTACCACAATTGGGGTGGCTCATTCCGTTTTCTCGACTGGCGTTAATACACCTTTGCTAGCCAGATTTTTCTACTGAAACGTTTCCTGTCGATGACTGCACCAGTTTTCTACTGTGTACAGCCACTCAACTCGGCTGAACAATCAGGTAAAATAGACAAGCAGAAACCAAAATGATTAAACAAAACGGTTTAATTAGAAAGATTAGTCGGATAGTCAATATTACATATATAAACTAGAATACAATTATCTTTAACTTATGATCACTGGCCATGAAGGCATACGAAAAAGATAATGTAGGCCAGTATGGCCTGCAAAGTTCCTAGGTCCACTTTTTCACCTTCAGTGGTGGAGTTCACTGGGTTTTTTCTGTTAAAATTACATACTCTTGACTTTCATGTGCAATCAATAGTTTCCCTGCTGAAAGTGCACCGTAGTTATTTTTTATTCCCTTTTTATACTTGATAAGGAATTTTGCAGAAACCAATTAATTCTCGGCTATTGTCTACTTTTAGAAATCAGCACTTTTAATCTACTTGTAATAATTAGTTTCTAATCTGGAGCGCTTACCTTTAATACAACTGATCAGTAGCATTCCAAAATTTAAATTACAAATTCTTTTCTTATTGTCTATTTCATTTAATAAAACTTATTAATTATTATATATGTATATAGCATTTTCCTTTTTATAACAACCTCTCTCATTCTTGTAACTTATTTCTACAAAGCATTTTAAACTAAAATAATTTATTCAAAGTCTATTTTTATCTTACTCTGAATTTAATCTCTAAAGTATTTACACTATACTTTAATTAGTTCAATACATATTTTTCATCCCTCCTCCTTTTACTCCGAAACAGGTCACTACATATGTTACGTATACTCTAACAATTTCTTCAGGCTACATCTTTTTTGAAGGAAATGGGGGAGGTCAAGGTGATTTATATCATTTCTGAAATTGTATTTCAGTTTGTTCCTGGGTACTTTATGCTGAATTTCCATCATTTCATCAGATTCCATACATTCTGATTCAGTTTGGTTTTCATTAGGAGTAATTACTTTGTCAGGCAATAACTTGACTATTTCTTAATTTTCACAAGTTATTTGTTTCTTCCTTAGCAGTTACTTTAATTTTTAGACACTATTTCAACTATTTTCCATCAGCGAATATGATTCAAATGTCTCTGTTACTCGGTCCCATTCTTTATTTGCACAGTTTTTATTTGTTTAGATAATTTCTCCATAATTGTCTCTTCTACCCATTTCTTTTTAAACAAGTCTCATACCCAAACTTTTTCACCCATTAAATGTTTATTTTTTTTATCACTGTAACTAATGACAGTATGTTGAAGTAACATTGTAATGTATAAGGCTATATTCACATTATTAGTTTTTTTTAAAAACCTTCTTTATGTTGAATGGCATTTTCAGCCAACCTGTTTGACTCTAGATGATATGGAGGTACATAGATATATTTGATGCCTTCCTTCAGAAGTAGTCTTCAAATTTTTGTGCTTATCCTGTGTCATTATCTCAATCAATCACTTCTGGTAATCTGTGACATCAAAATATTTCATTCAGATTTTGTACTGGTTCCTTCAGCACTTATATTCTTTATAATATGACACTCTGTCCATTTGGAGTATGCACCTATGAGTGTAAGAAATATTTTGCCATTAATAGGACCTCTGTGATCCATGTGAATTCTTTGCCAAGGTTTAGTTGTCTTTGGTCACACTATATATGCCATAGTTTTCAAATTCATTTCAAATTGACCCACCATATTTTTTTAATGCCCATGGTTATATTCGCCACCAGATATATCCATACAATAATGCTTTAGCATACAATAATGTTAAGACCTTTTGTCTACCCGTGGATGGTATTGCAATCTATCTCCCATTAACACACAATCTTTGTTGACAGATAAATTTTCATAATTCATCCAAAAAGCTGTGGTTTCTTAGTTGACCAATCTTTCCTTATCCAACTTATAAGTAGCTGATAACCTTTACCAGTTTTGTAACTTTGCTATTGTATTTCTATTAACTAATATATCTATTCTTTTATCAAATTGCATATTGGATGTTTTGACTTCCTTATTTTTCTGTAACTGAGTTTTTACATGGCTCTCCCCATTATCAACTTTCCTTCATATATGGGCCAAATTCCCTTTAAATTCACATTCAAAGTATTTTTCCTTTTTCTGCTTGCAATCTTTTACTCTGTGTTCTGCTTTCCTACAATAATAGCAAGTGACTTTATCATACCGATTTTTGTATATGATTTTTTAATATTTACAAAATCACCAGACTGCTGCTAATATATACTTTGATAACTGTGATATCTAATATAACTTGTTATCCTATATACTTAATAAAAAATAAATAAAAAAAGAAAGGTGGTGAGAGGGAAAAAAAATTATAATATTTGAGTTTTTATTTTTATTTTTTATTATCACTATCACTATCACTACCACCACCACCATCACCACCACCACCACCACCATCATCATCATCATCATCATCATCATTATTATTATTATTATTATTATTATTATTATTGGTTCTAGTTAATTTTATACATAAAAAAGATACATGTGGCTGTGAATGCAAGGTGAATTGAAGCTTAAAAATTGTTTGTCATATTGATAAGAGCAAAAAAAGTTCGCTAAAAAACATTTTCTGTATTATTTTTGTAATATATATGCAATAATTGCTGTTATATAAAGATATTTTATTTTATATCATGTGATTTACTTAATAATAGTAGATGCCTAGAAAACATTACAACTCATTTCTGAACATAGCAGAGTGTCATATCCAATTCTTTTATCCTCTGGGCTCACTAATGTTCTCAAATCAGTGATATAATTGCAAAAGTTAGTGAAATCTCAAGACAATCTCTGCCAATCTTTGTTTCATTATCAAATTCCTATCATGGAGGTCTGTTGTTATTTTAATTTCTCATTAAATACTTTTTGCCAGTAACTTCTGAATCTACTATTGCCCAGTAATCAAAATGTCATATAAGTTTAAAAGAATATGTGCTTGTAAGAAGTCTATGGTGGTTTCATAGAAACACTTTTGCTAAACTTGTCTCATTGTTCTTGTAAGCCAATGCACACAAGATATAACTCAACTCATAGGCTAATCAACTGTAGATAGGCCTATAATTACAATTCTCTAAAATACATACAATAATCAATAGTTAGTGATAACATTATCTAGTCATCTTTGTTTTTCAATATGCTAGAGCAGCATTAAATTCTGCTTCTCTATATAATGACTCGGGATGTGTGGATGACTTCCTTAAACCCCATTTGCCTTTACATCTTTTACAAATTATATATCATTGATTACTAACTTTGATTTTCATATATAATTCATTGGTTCAGAAGAAAAATAGAAAAATTATATAAACTATTTTTAAAAAGTTTAGAATATAATATTTCTAATAATAATTTATGAGCCTTGAAATGATAAATTTCAATTGTAAAAATGAAATTATTAGTACTTACTTCAAAATTATGTATTTTGCCATCACTAAGAATCACTTGCATCAAAACACAGGGCTCCAAAACTCGATTTAAAACACTGTAAAATTAAAATAGAAAAATAACAATGACCAACAGCCATGAAATTATATTTTAATACTATTACTACTTTACCTTTTCAAGCATTTTTTTAATGTAATTTTATAGAACAAGATTACTATTTCGAATAAATTTGATGATAGGTGGAAACTAAAATGTTACACAACAAAAAAATATTAATCATATTATATAGATTATTTTAAAAAAATTTAATGAACATGTTACATAAAAGTAATAAAATTGGGAACCAATTGGAAGCCTTTGAGATGTGGACATAGAGAAGAATGGAAAAAATCAGTTGGATGAATAAAATAACAAATGAAAAAGTTTTAAAGAGTAAATGAAAAATAAAAAAATTGATGGAGGAAATCAGAGAGAGAAAAAGAAACTGGATTGGACATATGTTAAGAAGAAATTATAGTTTAATAAAGAAGAAATTATAGTTTAATAAAAGATATTGCAGAAGGAATGGTAAGAGAAAGTAAAAAGAAAGGACGGAAGAGATTGACATTGTTGGATGATATAAGAGATGGGAAGAGTTGTGAAATTGAAGAACTGCGCAAGAAAACGGATGGAATGGAAAAATGGATGAATTGGTGATGTGACTATTTGACAGATTACTGTTGTGACTATTTGACAGATTACTGTTGATGATGATTACATATTGTCATTTTCTTCCAATATATAAAAGGAGTTTCATTAAAAAATATATCAATTTTAATGTTATCTGAGTTTATTTTCATCTGTTTAACCAAATTAAATCTTTTTATATAATGTCTGGTCTGACAATTTAAGTTCCAAGTTTTCAGGCTAAAAATAATATTAAAAAATTTTGAATTATTATTGAAAATTTTTGCCAATGCCATTTAAGTATTATAAAAAATATATATACTGAACAGTGAGGATTGCCAATTCCTCTACAAGCTTTATGATAAATGCTTAGCCAGAGCCAGCACTTACAATATCTCTGTCAGGAACCCCTCCCCAAACCCCTGACCATGGTTTCGTGCTTTGGCACTCCTCAGAGAGGTGTCAGGGTAGGTTCAGACACTAGATCTAAAAATACCAACCCAAAACTAAGCACTTAACTAAAAGTTATCTATTGAGTGGAAAATCTGAAATTTTCAGACATCTACATGTCTTCAAACCCAGCTATCCAACTCAAATAGCTATATGGGGCTGATAGATCTTCAGCCATACCATCTATCAGCCCCATATAGCTATTTGAGTTGGATAGCTGGGTTTGAAGACATGTAGATGTCTGAAAATTTCAGATTTTCCACTCAATAGATAACTTTTAGCTAAGTGCTTAGCTTTGGGTTGGTATTTTTAGATCTAGTGTCTGAACCTACCCTGGCATCTCTCTGAGGAGTGCTAAAGCACAAAACCATGGTCAGGGGAGGGGGTGGGGGGTTTCCTGACAGAGATATTTTAAGTGATGGCTCTGGCTAAGCATTTATCATAAAGCTTGTAGAGGAATTGGCAATCCTCACTGCTTATAACTTACAAGCTTAAGAGATAGGATCATGTGATCTATGAATTGATCTATGACTCTTATTTTGACTATATATACTGATTTTGAAGACAGTCTTTATAGAAATCAATCTTAATTACAATATTTTCTTATCACTTTTATTAAAATTTTATCATAAAGTCAGATGTTCAGAAGCTCATGTAATACTCAAACAACAAAGTGTTGCACTGAGTGTAAGGGTCAAGTAAAATACAGAGATTGTTTTTATATATACTTGGGATTTAAATGCAGTACAGCATCGGTAATCACTAATTACTCAATATTACAATAGACAGCATAAGTGCAGGATTTGTTCTTGGTATTTCCTCAGCAAGAATATTGTATCTTAAACTTTAATTCTTGATTGTGTCACTAAACAACACAAATACAACTTTTATTAATAAGTCACTTAAAAAAAAAATCTAAACCAAGACTTGAAAAAGACAATGTCAGACATTATTAAGAGTACCAAACTCTCCATACAGTATATTTATGTATGTGTGTATGTAAATATATTGTACTGCTAGTCAAGCACTACATGTAATAATAATTTCATCTAAAAATAAAAAATTTCATAGATAATGCAAAAGTTTTAAAATTAATTTTAAAAAATAAAATCATTGCAGGATCAGTTACTAGTAAATGAGTAAATAAGTTTCATCAAAGGAAATAAAGGTTGAATAAAAGAAAAAGGGAAATATAATTTAAAATAAATTAAGAAAGTGGTATTTAGAAAGTTAGTTTTATTAAAAGAGCATGCAATTAGGTCAGAGGAATCTAACTTAGCAAAAAATTAAACTATTAAAGAAAAAAAAAAGAGAAATCTTAAAACTAAAAAAATCTCTCTATTTATTTAAAAAAAAATGTGTGTGTGTGTGCGTAAATAACGAGTTGATTTTAAAAATACAATAAAATATAGTAAAATGTGTGCATGTTTAAAGAAAATGAGAAAAATATAAAAGGAAAGCTCATAATATAAATTTTAAAACTCAAAGATTGTTTAATAGATAAGCTGCATAGAAATGGGATTAGCAATGGCTACTAATTAACTAATTAAAATCCATAAATGACAGGATTAATTAAAATGCATCTTATCCAAAATTTGATCAACAAAAGCAGTTTTTGAACAATGAAAATAACTAGCGGATTTAAATATTAATTAAAAGATAACAACAAGATCATCATATAAATAGGGCCAAAAATTTCATCGGTCACATATCTAGAGTCAATCACCTATTAGACTTATTTTTCAATGAATACAATACCATGCTGAGCAGAAGTCGGAGCATGTGATGAGCTCCAGCCTTCATCTGCAAAAACATCAGCAATCTGACCTATAGAAATCATACCCGTCTAACAATTTGAAGCTGCCAGGAATGTCTAACTGCCTGAAATAGTAGCCTAGAACGACAATCATCAGGACCACATCAGAAGCCTAAAATCCAACTGGTTGGTAAACCACACATGCAGCAACAAAGAGCAAAAAGCCATAATGTTTAAAATCCTATAGGTAATAACATTTTCTTATGTCCATTCCTAATTTTTTATATTAATCTATAAGTAGTCATTGCAATCTTTGACTATCTCCAGTATAATAAATGAATTCTATAGCCAGCATATAATGAACTATAGTATATGCAGGTTCACATGTTTCCTAAAGTATCAAATAAATAGTTACAAAGCTTCCAAATCATGAAATAAATAGCTGTAATTCTAAGGTTGTGTGTGTTCCATCCGCATAGTGTTGTATTACATTGTTATTGTATGTTTTATTAAGAATATGTGTAGTTATTATATATAAAATCATTGTTCATTTAATTAAAAATTTATAATTAGTTTACAAATTACAGTAAATATTTTAGTTAAAATAAAGTATTTGTTTATCAATTACTGTCAGTAAATTCTTTTACTCATACTTCTAATTAAAGCAGTTTATTATATTTGTTTTCCATTGAGCTAGTTGGAATATTCAGATGCTGAGTTAGTAGCTGTTATCCAGGGTATGTTAGTTACTTCTTGTAATTAACTAGCACTGACGTTTACTTCAAAACAACTTTGAATGACAGGATTTGAATTTAGCAGTCGAGAAGTTCTGTAACCTGGAAATATGGCTGTAGGTTATACCTTGTGTAACCTCAGTCTGGCTACAGGTGCCTCTTGTATTGCGCTTCTCTGCCTGAGGGATCGGGTGATATAACATTTAAATTGAAGTTGGAGCGAATCAAATTTATAATAAATAATTGTATCATATTTTTATATATAAAAAGAAGTCAACAATTTATTTATAATGTTTTCACAATTTTGTTTTATTAAAGAAAGAAATGTTATTCTATATATTTTATTATTATTTGATCATCTCCCTCCCGGTTCATTTGGCTTTCCCAACGTGGAAGCAGAACCGTCACATATGATAGTAATTAATCATATGTCAAATAATTAAAGAATAAAATTTAAAGAAACACTAAACTGCGTAATTGTAATTAAGAAAGTGGTGTGATTTAAATCAAAGAATTGACTGAAACAAATTTTTTCTTTTAAATGAAAAGAAAGTAAAGACAGTTAGATTTTTGGGTGGATTTAGGGCATTGAGGGTAGAGAAAAAAGGACAAGGGGTTGGAGTCAATAGTATGCTTTCATTAAAGAGAAACAATAAACAATTTAGTAAAATTTGAATTTATTTTGAACGTAAGCGTTAGTCAAATAAACATTGAAAAAGAACAACTTTGAAATTGAAATTTTGTTCCATTTTGGAAGACAGTGCAGAAAGTGATAAAATAATGGAGCTGGGAAAAAACCTGATATTTTTTAAAAATCCACAAATAGAGAAAAAAGAGATATCAGAGACCCAGATGATGATCAAAACAATGATGGATATAATAAAGGCCGAGATGAAAGAAATGTGTCAAGAATTCAAGCAAAGTTTGCAAGAGTTCAAAGCAGAAATAAAGGAAAAAATTAGGAAATTCAAAGCAGAAGTGAGGAAAATGGAAATAGTGAGGAAAGTAGAGAGAAATCAGGTAGCCATAGAAGCGGTAGAGATAGATTTGACTAAAGAATGTCAGGAAGTAGAAAAAGAAGCTGAGGTCATAAAAGACATGAAAACTGAATTAGAACCAAATAGTGCTGAAGCAGATAAGGTGAAAAAAAATAGAAATAGGTAGAGATTAGATACAGATAGATGGTGGGGTAGAAAAGTTACAAAAGGCAGATCAAAAGATTAAAAATAAGTTGATTAGGTAATATGATTTTAAAGCAGAAATAAAGCCATCTACAGAGAAATTTTAGTTAACACATTCAAAAAAACTATAGAAAATGAATTTTTTCCGTTCACAGTTATCGATATTATCAAAAATAAAGTAGGACAGTTTGAAGAACTGAGGAATTTTGCTCAGAATAAAGGTTTTCAGTTATATGAAGTGGAAAATAGAACAGAACGTGCGAGAGACAAGACAATAGATTCCAGGCAAGGGAGAGACAAGAGGGGAAAAGTAATCTATATTAGAGAGTTAGTAGGTAGAAAGAAAGAGCCGCATGACTGAGAGTAATTGACATTAATTGAACGGAATAAAAAACGGAAAGAAACAAAGGACCGGAAGTGGATAATGAGTTTGAATAAAATCATTTTAACATAGCTGATAAACCTGAATATGAGAATTTGATTATTTAAAACTAAAATAATAAATTAAAAAAAAAAAATGAAATGTTTTCGGAAAATAATAATGGAGGCATCACAGAATAAAAGATTTTTTTTCTGGCACAAACATATTAGTAATAATAATAAAAAAGGTCATCATAAATAAATAGTTCAAATAAATGATTAAAGTAATGTTAGTAGGAATATGTAAATGAATAAAATAAAGGAAACACATATAATAAAATCAAGTTAAATAAATAAATAAAAAATAAAATATCGGCAGAAAAATAATAATGGAAGTAGCATAATAGAATAAAATAGTTTTTGAATACATGCAGGTTAATAAAAAAAAGTTAAATAAATGGTTTAAAATAATATTCATAAGGGTTAATATAAATAAATAATATAAATGGAATATCAATCTAAGTTTATGTTAGGAGTGTATAAGGAATTGTAATTAATTGAAAAGAGGGTAGGAAGCACAGAATTGAGTTTTAGGGAAGGAGTAAAAGTGTAAAGCTGTAGGCTGGATAAAAATAGTACCCGTAACGAACTATCAGGGGAAAATATTCTCAGGGTGAGGATTCTCAGAAAGTTCTGAGCCCATCCATTATTCTATATAATACATGCACACTGGGAACAACCAGAATAAGTTGCAGATTACTTCTTTGGGGGAGAGTCCCCATATTTCATATATTATTTCCAAAGAATAAACTGAATTGGCCAGGCAAGGAATCCTGCCATTCGCAGTGATCTTTTCTTTTCCCAATGTCTGGCAGGAAAAACCAGCATATGAAGCCTTGTTTCATATGTTTGTAAGTCGGTGTAAGCCAGCAAACTCTGCATCCGAATCGTCTTAAAATCCATCTCCCCAGAAATAAGTGTTGTCCTCGTGGTCATCATTCAGTACAAGATCATTATAAGCAATGTTGTCAGCCTAGATAGAAGAGAAGTATAATCAAAGAAGATTGCCCTCAGCATGTAGTAGTTCCAGATGTAAAGAAATAAACTTAAAAAAAAGAAAAGAAAATTAATGTAAATAATTCAAACTTAATAAGGTAGTTATCAGAGATAAAATGGTCAAAATGACACATTTTACTCTTGTCAGGGGAGCGGTGTAATGTACCATTAGTCAAGCGCTACATGTAGTAATAATTTCATCTAAAAATAAAAATTTTCATAGATAACGCAAAAGTTTTAAAATTAATTTTAAAAAATAAAATCATTGCAGGATCAGTTATTAGTAAATGAGTAAATAAATTTCATCAAAGGAAATAAAGGTTGAATAAAAGAAAAAGGAAAATATAATTTAGAATAAATTAAGAAAGTGGTATTTAGAAAGTTAGTTTTATTAAAAGAGAATGCAATTTGCCCAGGGGGATCTAACTTAGCAAAAAAATTAAACTATTAAAGAAAAAAAAAGAGAAATCTTAAAACTAATAAAATCTCTCTTTCCATTTATTTAAAATAAAATAAAATATATGTGTGCATAACTAATGAGTTGATTTTAAAAATACAATAAAATATGGTAAAATGTGTGCGAGTTTAAAGAAAATACGAAAAATATAAAAGAAAAGCTCATAATATAAATTTCAAAACTCAAAGATTGCTTAATAGATAAGCTGCATAGGAATGGGATTAGCAATGGCTACTAATTAACTAATTAAAATCCATAAATGACAGGATTAATTAAAATGCATCTTTTCCAAAATTTGATCAACAAAAGCAATGAACGGATTTTAAACAATGAAAATAACTAACGGATTTAAAAATTAATTAAAAGATAACAACAAGATCATCACATAAATAAGGCCAAAATTTTGTCATTCAGTCATTCATGTATCTAGAGTCAATCACCTATTAGACTTATTTTTCAATAAATACAATGCTGTGCTGAGCAGAAGTCAGAGCATGCGATGAGCTCCAGTCTTCATCCATAAGAATATCAGCAGTCTGCCCGATAGAAACCATGCCTGTCTAACAATTTGAAGCTAGCCCAAAACCGCAATCATCAGGACCACATCAAAAGCCTAAAATCCAACTGGTTGGTAAACCATACATGCAGCAGCAAAGAGCAAGAAGCCACAACATTTAAAATCCTATAGGTAATAACATTTTCTTATGCCCATTCCTAAGTTTTTATATTAATCTATAAGTAGCCATTACAATCTTTGAGGGTATATCCAGTATAATAAATGAACTCTCTAGCCAGCATATAATGAACTATAGCATGTGCAGGTTCACATGTTTCCTAAAGTATCAAATAAATAGTTATAGAGCTTTCAAATCATGAAATACTTAGCTGTAATTCTAAGGTCGTGTGCGCTCCATCCGCATAGTGTTATATTACATTGTTATTGTATGTTTTATTAAGTTAAAACAGGCAAAACAAAAATATATATTGTCACACACAGCAAGCTAGAGTAATCAATGGATGCCAGAAGGCTTGTGCATAAAATCCCTATCTAGTGCCTACTCATCCAATATCCCCAGACTAGTTTCTGGCTGATGGCCTTCGTCAGTGAGGAGCCTTGGATCTGAGAGCACTGCATCTAGATCTTAGGATCTAATGCAACCCTCCAGCAACCATCTTTTATCTCCATTTAACTACAAAACTATGAGTCTTAAACTGAAAACACTTTAACGTTTTCAATCTAAGCCCATCAGCTTATATAGTCATATGGGTCTGAACTCAGTTCAGCACCCATACATTTTGGTGTCTTTGGTTCTTTAATAACCATAGCCACCACTATCCTAAAATGTATGGGTATTGAACTGGGTTCAGACCCATATGACTATATAAGCTGATGGGCTTGGATTGAAAACATTAGTGTTTTCAGTTTAAGACTCATAGTTTTGTAGTTAAATGGAGATAAAAGATGGTTGCTGGAGGGTTGCATTAGATCCTAAGACCTAGATGCAGTGCTCTCAGATCCAAGGCTCCTCACTGACGAAGGCCATTAGCCAGAAACTAGTCTGGGGATATTGGATGAGTAGGCACTAGATGGGGATTTTATGCACAAGCCTTCTGGCATCCATTGATTACTCTAACTTGCTGTGTGTGGCAATATATATAGTGAGTTTTGCCTGTTTTAACAACAGTTATACATAAGCATAAGAGGAGGTGATCATGTGATGTTTATATGTTTTATTAAAAATGTGTGTAATTATTATATATAAAATCATTGTTCATTTAATTAAAAATTTATAATTAGTTTACAAATTACAGTAAATATTTTAGTTAAAATAAATTATTTGTTTATCAATTACTGTGGGTCAATTCTTTTACTCATACTTCTAATTAAAGCAGTTTATTATATTTGTTTTCCATTGAGCTAGTTGGAATATTCAGATGCTGAGTTAGTAGCTGTTATCCAGGGTATGTTAGTTACTTCTTGTAATTAACTGGCACTGACCTTTATTTCAAAACAAATAAAGTACTTTGAATGACAGGGTTTGAATTCAGCAGTCAAGAAGTTCTGTAACCTGGAAATATGGCTGTAGGTTATACCTTGTGTAACCTCAGTCTGGCTACAGGTACCTCTGGTATTGTGCTTCTCTGCCTGAGGGATCAGGTGCTGTAATATTTAAATTGCAGCTGGAGTGGATCTTAACAAAATTGTTTATAATGTTTTCACAATTTTGTTTTATTAAAGAAAGAAATGTTATTCTATATATTTTATTATTATTCAATCATCTCCCTCCTGGTTCAATATATAATTAATTATTAATAAATTACAAATATATGATATAATGCACAGATATGACAACTGTTAAAAAAACCACACACACAAATATACAGCAATATAGCTTTGGAAAAACTAATTTTCAATTATTGTGCCTCTGATATCATTTCACAAATTAACAATACCTTATTAACTCCTAATAGAGATTAATTACTTTTATTTGAAAATATGGAAAAATATTAGAACACATATTTGTTTTATTATACATAATCACACATACAAATACATTGGTAAAAGTTAAATAGTTCCATTTTTATATAAATTTAGAAAAATATACAAAGTAGATGTTTATGCTTTACTTGAAAATATGACAGTAACAAATATAAAATCATTGAGTTTATCCCTTTTTTCTTTTATAAACAATTTGAAAATACATAATATATGGCCAGTTTAACACCTGTTTATAACAAAAATTTATAATTAATTATATTATGTACATAAATTAGTGCAATAGGTAATGCATAAAACCCTTCCTTGACTGTATGTATATGTATGTGTATTTGCTACAGACTATAAATAATAAAAAAACATCAATGAATATTTATCTTCTTTACATATTCAAATAAAGCAATAATTAAGATTTCTACCTATTTATGTATGCTTGTTCATAATAAAAAACACTGAATTTTAAAAATGTTTGTACAACTCCTTTCACATTTTCGAGTAAAGTAATTAATATCTGTTTTATATAAATAAGATTCTGATTTCTGATATTAAAAATATGGTAGCTGAAATTTTCTACAGTTGTCATCCTACCCTACTTGATTTTCATATTATTTACTAGATATTGAATCTTAAATATCATATTTAAATGACTATAAATCTGTGCATGCATGTATTCAGAAATCTCTAGAAAAATATTTGCTGAATAGTTATTTTTCAAACTTGATAAATTTATAGAAAAGGTAGCAAGAAAAAGAAATTTTATATAAATTATTATCTGTTAGTATAATAAAATTATTCCCTATTAAATCATTTTTTTGTACATATATTACTTTTCTCTCCATCAGTCATACTTTTAGTGGCCATCATTTCTGAAAATGTTTGAAAGTTCATAGTTTTTTTGGCCAAGCCTAAAGAATTTTAAAAATATGTTATTATTATTAATATTGTTACTTGAATGATTAAAAAAAAACTTTAAAAACTTGTTCATTAAACATTGCAGCAGAGTATCACAATTGAATAAGTATGCTGTGATAGATATACTGTTTGATGACCTTAACTAATAAAAAAATTATTTGGACATTTTTATTATTAGTATTGATACAAAAACTACTATGTCTAGTTATCTCTCATTAATAATGCAATTCAATGACACGCATTTAACAGTCCCAACCTTAAATAGAAAAAACATTTTTGCAAAAGCCCATTTTTAATATTCAGATATATGCAAAATCTGAACTATGAAAAATCGGCAAATGTTCAATGAAATTTTCTTACATTCATCAAAAGTAACCATATAGTGCAATTTAACTCCCTAATTTTAAATTGGTCCCTATTTACCAAGAAAAGCTACTATCCATTCCACTGATATTCTTCAAATATGGGTTAGTACAAAACATTTTTAAATATTCTAATATTTTTTATTTTACAACACCAAATAAACACCTATAGACTTTATATAGATATCAGAAATTCTATCAAGCAATTTCTAAAACTAAACATTTGATATGAATTGGTGGGATTTTTTTAACTGTGGGACTAATTAAAAATGATTATTATGACAATATTATTCATTTAGTAAGAACCACATGCTATATTTTCAAAAAAAATATCTTCAAGTAGCATAGATGAAAGTCATTTAATTTCAACAAACTTTTATAATAGAGGATATCACATAAAGAAGTTACTCCTAAGAGCATATTTTTGTCAAAGCATTGTATCAATGTCAAAAATTTCTCTCTTTGAAAATTATTGATTTTCTCCACTAAATATAATATTTTGGATTTTTTTTTTAATTTCTCATGACTGCTTTTATAAAGGTACACTAAATAAATAAAATTATATACCTTTTGAATAAAATAACTTAAACTAAGACTAATATATCAAATAATTTATTTTCAAAATACCTTGTTGAAATTCCAACGTCAACTCTCCAACGAAAAGATATTAAATGAGGAAGTCTTAAACGATGAGTGATAAAAGAAGTTTCCAAATTTGTCCGCCTACAAAACAAATAAATCAGACTGCATAAACATTTTAACCATTTAAATTAACATATAGTCACAAAATAATGAAATATGGCTAAACATACATATATTCATTGTGTTCATACGTGCACATATCAGAAGTGAATCAAATAATACAAAAAAGAATTATTTTCACCTTATTTATTTAATATTAATATTGAGTAATTTAAAATAAAAAAAGTGTTGTTTAAAAAAAATCAATATTCCTGTATGTATATAAGTTATAAGTATTATGCTTCAAACAAAATATTATTATACATATTTGTACAAGAAGAAAATAATATAATTCATACCTGTAAAATACAAAATTCCATTTTAAATAATAACTAATTATATAATAAAAATTACATCATCATCATCATGATAATAAATTAAAAGTTACAAAGACAACAAATTCTTTAACAAAGTTTTTCTTTTTAAATTTTGGGCTTTTTATGTTATGAACCATTTTTTATATTTCCATTTTCCTCCAATGTTTCAACCATATTACATGATCATTGTCAAGACAAATGAATTAAAATATCAAGATCCTTAATGAAAATGTGAATGGTGTATTCTAAACTAATTGGAGATCAGTTATAGTTCTATTCAGCATTGCTTGAGTGATTAATGAAATTTTCATTATATAAAATACCATATATTTCTTAATTGAACACTTTACAATGCAATTCAAAATAACAATTCGTCAATTGTTAATACAGAGTTTAATATAAAAAAAATAAATAAAAACAAATAATATTTCCAAGCGCTTTCAACTCTTTTAACACGTAATCAACGACTGTGTTCAAATGAAATGTTTATGAAAGATAATATAAAATGTTATATGCAAGATTTAATGCAAGTGGGTTATAATAAACAAATGCTATTATCTACTGTATTGAAGCATTATAAACAACATCATAATAGTGACCATATAAATATGAATAATAAACCATGGATGTCATTAGCTTTTATTCCCAATATTAATAAAAATATAATAAGAGTTTTAAGTCAAGATTTTCGATTAGCATGTAGAACTCCACCTAACCTTAATAGGTTAATAAATAATTCTAAGGAAATAACAAATAAGGAGGATAAAAGCAATGTTGTATACTCTATTAGATGCCCACAAATAAATTGTAGTGCAATATATGTTGGAGAAACCAAAACAAATATTAAATATCGCCTTCAACAACATAAATATACTTATAATAGAGCAAGAGAAGATGATACAGTTTATTCAGCTTTTTATGTTCACCAAAATAATACAGGCCATATATGTAGTCCAAAGGATTTTACAATATTAATGAATGAAACACATGATAAAAAACGCAAGATTAAAGAATCATATATTATACAAAATTCATCTTGTGCTATGAATTCAAAATTAACCAGCTTTCCGATTAGTTGTTCCTGGCCAATACAATGAAATGTTAGATTCATCACCTAGGAGAAAATAGAATTGTTTACATTGCCTTGATAAGGACTCGTAAGAGTTGAAAGCACTTGGAAATATTTGTTTTTATTTTTTTTATATTAAACTCTGTATTAACAATTGACGAATTGTTATTTTGTATTATTTTTATATTATATACAGAAGTATTATTTATTTATTTATTTACAATGCAATTCAGGAGTATATGGTATTTTATATATATATAAATCAATGCAAAATAAAAGAAGTGGAAAGAAATTATGTTTTCATTGTGTGTATTTTTAATATCATATCAGAAAATAATTAAATACAAATTATGAAATTTAGCACAATATTAACCTGCTCAACCCAATTATTTATTGTTAAACAAAGATATAAAAGTCACATCTTTTGTTTGTTTTTTCCTTCCAAATAGTTTATTTTATATTCTTTATACTAAAAAAACTTTAAATCAGACGATTGCTGAAAATGAGTTGTTGTTTTTTGTTTTATATTACTAATCTTAGTATTAAAAATGAAACCTAATAATGTAGGGTGGAAATTAAATAAATACTATAATATAATACACCTAGTTGATTTATAATTACTCTGCAATATTTATTTATCTGAGTATTTGTTATTATTGAAAATTAAAGAGAAATAAAATCTGGATATCCATGACCTGCAGTAAAATTCAATGTATCATATCTACCAAAGTTTTACTGATCACTTTTAATAAGTGGCAATGGGATATTTTCACCTTACTGAAACATTAATTCAGATGCAAATAATATTAATTAGAAGAATTATAAATTTATAATATACAATAATTTTTTAATCAAAGAGAAACTTGGTCTTATAGATGTGAAGTAGTAATTATACCTGTAAAGGGTATATAAAAAAATTAGAGAGTAAAATATAATTTATAATATGAATACATTGGGAACTGTCAAATCAAATGTCTCACACTATGAATCTTTTTTTGAGATTTTTTTTAACATCCATAGAATATTATAAACATCAAATAGAAATTCATTTTAAAAGTATATTAATTAGCTTATATTTATAGACTTCTTATGAACTCCAAATTAATAAAACCATTCAATTATTTTTATTAAAATTAGGATATGTTTTTATTTATTATATATAAGATCTTGCACGCTCAGCTCTTTAATAAATTTTAGTGCCTTAGTTTATATATATATTGTCCATACATTTAAATGCTTAGAATTAAGTTAAATTGTAATAATCTTTAAATATAAGATGAGATTTGAAAGAGCAGTCATAACACATTATTGTAATAATAACTCTGCAAGTGACAAACATTATGTATCTACAATTAAGTACGAATCAGCATTACCAGGATTTTACACAAACTCCGGTTACAATAAATAAAAAAAGCACCAAAACTTGAACTAAGCATGAATCTAATGGCAATAGTTTTGCCATACATAAATATACAAAATATAATAAAATCTCTATCAATATTGGTTTATACTATATTACATATATTTCAAAATCATATAATTGTTAATAAACAATTCAAAACAAAGCAAAACTCTCCATACAGTAGTGCCATCTTGTGCCAACAAGAGCAATCAATAGATGCCAGAAGGCTTGTGCATAAAATCCCTATCTAGTGCCTACTCTTCCAATATCCCCAGAACTAGTTTCTGGCTTGTGGCCTTCATCAGAGAGGAGTCTTGGATCTGAGAGCACTGCACCTAGATCTTAGGATCTAATGCAACCCTCTAGCAGCCACTTTTTAACTCTACTTAACTACAAAACTATGAGAATGAAATTAAAAACACAATAATATTTTCAATCCAAGCTCAATAGCTTATATAGTCATATGGGTTAAATTAAAAAATATTATACATATTTCAAAAAGTGATTGTTAAAAGCAGCTTTCAACAGACTACCATCACGTATGATTTTGAAATATATATAATATTTTAATTAAACAGTTGTATAGTTTAAAATATATATAAGAAGAAATAGGATATCAAATTATCTAGCTTAATTTAAATTTTCAATTTGTGGGAAATTGAAGTTGTTGAATGGTTTGCCAGCTTGGTAAAAATTTTCAACTGAATGCTAGAAAAGTTCTTTGTATCTTTATCAACAGCTATTCTTTTTATTCTTTAAAAATTACACTATATTATAAATATAATTTTCAATTTACTATTGTATTTTCATATTCTATTCCAATTGTCATACTTTATAAACATTTCAACTAAATATTCTTAAAATTCAGAATTTCAAAATTTAGAAAGTAGCTTTGCTCTCAACGCAGAAATTGAATGTGAACAGATATATTAATATGACTCTTTACATTTTAGAATCGCCTTCATTCATTGGAATGAATTTCCTTTACTCATTAGGAAGAATAATCACTTTCATTTCCTTATATGCTCATATCAGTGTTAATATCAAGAATGGAAATTAGAAAATAGCCTGGTATGATTATCTCAAGAAGGGAAAAAAATACCAAGAAAAAAAAATTATCTTTAGATCACTCATTTATTGTCTTGGCAAAAATTTTCTATAGAACTGATAAAAGATTGATAGGTCTGTAATTTTTAATATCTTCTTTATCACCTTTTTTAATTATTAATATTAATACTGCATTCTTCCATTTATTTGGTATATCTGTCATTTAGACATTTGGTATATAACTTTGCAAACAATTTTTCTATTTCTGTATGTGCTTTTAAATATTAATTATAATACCATCATTACTTATATAGAGCATTTACCTTCTTTGTAGATTTAATTTCATGTCCCATTTTTTCATTTAAAATGCCGAGTAATTCTGAAGATGTAATAATTGTATGAGATACTTTTTCTTATTCCTTGTTGCTGTATAATTTTTTATAGAACTCTTAAACACATTTTATGATATCATTTCTCTTATTACAATAGTATTTTAAAAAAATCAAATTTTTTTATCTTTTTAAAGTTTCAGAAAATTTACATGCTTTTGTTTTATTTTTCCTTTCATATTTCTTGACAAATCAATTATCAAATTTTATTTATTTTCAAAACAACAAACATTAAATATATTTTATTTCTTAAAAGAAACAATATCTAACATAATGTGTTGATTCTGTATTATTTGGTTGAAATAACAAAGTATTAAATTTATTTTGTTGGTTAAGAATAATAAATATTTCGCATGATTTACTTCTCAGGAAAGCAGATATCCTTAGGAATTTAAATTTGTTTCACAACTGTCTCCATGTTTGTTGAAAATGATTTTGCAGGAATAATTTCAGTGAAAGTATTTTGACAAATGGAATCCTTAAAATTTGAATTGACTTTTTCAATTTTCTCTACATTACATGGCCAAAAATGAAAAAAATTTAGTGAAAGGTTCCTTTGCTATTCAACTTATTTATAGGATTGAATCATGAGCAATGTTAATAGTACATTTATTATTTACTAATATATTGACATAATGCCTTCAATTTCATTTGACTAAAACTTTTACATAGACAATTGTGCATATAAAACTATTAATTAAAAATGATTTTTTTTAAAAATGAGATTAAATATTTTCTTAAGAAATTGAACATTGATGTTTTCATATTTTAAAGAAATAAAGTATAGAAATTGTTCAAAATACAACTCCTTAAATTTTATATTTAGAGGAGTTAGTTTTTTCATTTTCCTTTAAAGTTAATTTCATGCAAAATTATAGTTCTTTCTAATGTTGCTGATCCCATTTAATGATTATATTTTTTTATATATTTTTTTAATATAATGTTTTCATTTGAAAGATGAAAAGAGAGGGGGGAAAAGGCTGATAAATGACTTTAAAAGAGTTAATTTTTTATGTGTATGTGCAGTGAAAATAATATGACCATTTGGAGAAATAATGATAATGATGAATTAAAATATCTTTCTTCTTTAATTTTAGAAATATCTGTTTTCTAATTCACACTAATTATAATTTTAAATATGAAGTCCAGATTATTTTTCATTTGTGAAGGCATTTTTTTTTTGTTGTTGTTTTAAATTTTTTGGGTTATGTTGCTTTTGGCTTTTTTGATCTATCAGATTTCCTTTTTTAGTTGTCTTATTTATAAGGGTATAATATCAAATGTTAATGCTAAATAGTTTTATGTAAAATGCTTCTCAGATAATTATATGTAACTATATGCTATTTATAAATCCCTGTGGGATATTAATAAAAGTAAGAAAAATAACTTAACATGTAAAAACCATATATTATAGAATTGTGAATTTTAAAAGTAATAAGGATTGGTGCTGATTCAAGTCAAATGCAATTCATTACTGAGTGTACATTACAATTATGAATTTTTTCATTCAATCAACTTTATTGATTTCATTGTACATTATTCAGAAATTATTTTTCCATAGTTAACAATAATATGTATTTATAAGATATTACATGGTTAATTTGAGGCATTTTAAAATTTGAAGACATAAGTTTTAACAACACAGACTGGCATACACTATGGGGCTGTATTACATTAAAGTTAAAACAGCTATTTTCACTTGTAGGTTTAGTGTATTAAATATATATCAATAATAGTTCAACACAATTGAAATAAAACAACTATATAAAAATAATAAATATTTCCTTTATTGAAAAGGCCCTAATATAGGGCAAAAACTGGTTCAATAAAGGAAATATTTATTATTTTTATATAGTTGTTTTATTTCAATTGTGTTGAACTATTATTAATTATTGAAAACAACATTATGGATAAATTTATGTTTGACCATTATTAAGGATTAAATTTATATCAGTATGTTATTTATATTTTACTATTATAAAATTGCATTTATTTTTTTTTAAAAATTAAAAGCATCATTTTGACTTCTTTATATTTATACTTAAAGCCAAACATATGAGGAAGTGACTGGATAATAGAATTCTACAACAAAACTATAACATTTTATGTTCATCAAAGATAGCTTGTTATTTCTTGCCATCCCACTAAAAAATTTATTCTAGCTTTTCAATATTTAAAGTTATATCATGAATTGAATTTAATGAACCTTTTACATCCTTAAAGTGTATAATTTTGAAAATTCTTTAACAATTAGATTTTTTTTTCACACCTTATGGAATGTCTACACATAAAACCATATATGTAAATAAAAGATTATTTATTTTTATAAATACACATGGATTTCTTCACTTTAATATTTCTTTTTTTGGAGAAAATTACTCTAGAAATTCCTTGAGAGATCATCTCAAATTATAGATTAAATTAGACTATAATCATTATGCAAATAAAGTTAGTTGCATACAAATTAGATCATATATAAGATAGCTCTATTGGAAAAGAAAGAGGAGGGGAAGCAACTAAAATGGTTAGATTGGGTTAAAGTTAGTGGGGATTTGAAGTGGTAACAAATCAGTAATAAAAAAATGGTCAATGATAGACTAGTAGATTGATTAGCAGTGACAAATCTAAAAATGGAATAGTGGCAAGGGAAAAGCAGTATGTGTTCATGAATAGAAAAGGCTATTACCAGTGAAGGGTAATTAAATGAAGCTTAATCATACTGCAAGAGACAAGTTGAGAATGGAGATGGTTAATATAAAATGTATAAATTGTGTATGCCGATGTAAGCACTGAGATTGCAAATTTTAATAGTTTTTTTCTATACTGAAATTATATATGGTTGTGTTTCAAGAGACATTTGATTTGAAAACACTGATATGTAAGAAGACTATCTTCATCTGAGGAAAAAAATAGCGTATAAATATTAATGGACTATTATATTTTTATGTTGTTTTTACCATATTATTATTGTTATTAAAGAAATCTTGTTACATATACATTTCAAAGTATATGGTTTATTTATTTAGCTTCTTGACTGATCTTTAGAGACATGAAATTATTCAGAAAGATGACATAATAAAAGAATTTTTTAAAACCATTAATTGCAAAAAAGCAATCAATTTGTCTTTCAGAAGTCAATTCCATTTTATTTATTTTACATATGTTAGATCACAAGATATGAATCTTTTTTTTTTTTATAATTTATTTTACAGAATAACTTTGTTAGATAAAACAGGAATGAAATTATAAATCAAAAGTAATTATTTTCAATTGTAGTTTTAATACATTAACTACTTTTCACTTTTGGTATACTGTATTTACTTACTTTTGTTATCTTAATTTGTATATTGATCATATTATAAATGTTTGTAGATTCTGGCAGAGTTAATAAATTGATATTATAATGTATATATTGGTTTTGCAAATTTCCGCAATTTCAACTTTTATTCTTTGATTATTTTTTATATTTCAAAGATATGGTTAATGTCCTGGATTCTTATATTTACAGAAGAAAGAATAAAACAAAAATAATCTTTCTTTTTAGTAAATTAATTATTTAGAATTAGAAATGTTTCATTGCAAATATTTGCTTCTTCACATTAATATTGTAACAGTCAAGTTTGTACATTCGCGTAACAGAATTCAGAATCCAAGCAAAAGAGACCGAAGCTGACCAGACTAGGTCTGTAACATCCTGAGTCCGACCGCACTTCAACTCGTAAGCCAGGATTCCAAGACTCAAGACCCTACAAATGATCACCTTGAAATTACACGTAGTATACCTCTTTCCACACAGCCGACATAGGTCATGGAGAAGCAATAAGACTCTGATGAATAAAAGAAAGGTTCTTAATTGACTCAAATATCACTAAATTTAATTTAACTTAATGCATAGTTTTCACATATATAGACTATAAATAGTAATTAGAATTGGAATGAATTAGATCAATAACGAAACAGAGAACGAAATACATTAAATTAATTATATATTTATTTACAATTGGCATGAAATTGATAAGTTTTACACATTTCAGCGTCGAATGTACGCAAACATTTGGTAATTCAGAATCACTTTACATAAGTAATCATTAAAATTTCATAGAGGTGTTTAACATATGCCCATCTTATGAATTGTTTACAATTGATACATAATTAATCACTACGTTATGTCTATAAATCTCGATAAGCCAAATCCTATTACATTTGTGGCTGGTTTATAAATAATTATATTAAACTTTGATCATGAATTCATTTACTAAAGTATACACTATAATTTAATAACGAGCGCATAAACCAGCTCAAGTAATGATCGATCGAACGTGGCTTTCGAGAGAAAATTTCAGAATGCTGAAAGCGTTATGTTAAGGTGGGAGAGTTGGCTAAAATAAGATTTTACCAATGCGCTATGGCACAGGTAAACAATAATAGGAAAGTCGCTTCTATGGATGGATGAAATAACTTCAGGGTTCTTACGACAAACGCCGGTACCCTGTAACCGATCGCAATGCTGCGTGAAAAGGAACATTTGTGTTCAGGAATGGCGGGGACTTACGTGCTAACCTGGCTTGGCTCAGGCTTCGCTACTGCTCTACCCTATAAGAGAAGATGTGATGGAAGCGTGGCTCCATCTTAAGATACGTATATTACGTATAGCAGCAAAACGAGAATAATTTTATAAAATACTATCACATCCGCCAAGCAAAGAATAGTATATTTCATACTATGAAATACGAGTTAATAGCATATTAGCTCTATCAAATTGGGACCAACTCTTGTGTAGCCTGGTAATAAACGTCTATGCTACAAAAGGGGATATTACTACATCTGTATTTTGACATGTTCGATCTATTAAGTTACTTATAGATAATAAATATTTAAGGAGGGAAAGTATATTTCTATGGACTTAAGAATTTAAATGTCAAATATACTTATAAATATGATCAAGGCTAAATTTAATTCTAAATAAAACTATAAGGTTAAGTTTTTAACTGGTTGACCAAAAGAGCCACATTTCGCATATTAAATCATTTAAATAATAAAAAATAGGATTTCAAAACAGCGCAAAAAGTTGATGCTATAAATAAATTACACGAAGATTTTCAAATAATATCTTCTTAAAATATACATAAAATTAAGTGCTCACTGTTTCGAAATATTGGCATATGAAATATAATAAGCATTTAAAATAAAATAAGCAAAGAAATATAGACACAACCGCAGTGATATAACTTTAAACTAAATAATTTACTTTGAAGTGAATGGAAAATATAAATAAGTCAGATTATTTAAACATTAACACATTAAATTTTGATAGTAATTGACGTATTTAAAATATTAAATGGATTTTAAGTTTTGATTACATTTAGCTTTATCATTATTTTAAAAAGAAAGTTAGCTAACTTATATAGATATTATTTACATTTACACAGAATTACACAGAGCTCTGCGGTTTGAAAAATAAAACGGTACCGGTATGATTTATCTGCAAGTTCTTGGCTGTTGGTTTGGTTTAGTTTGACTGGGCGGCATCATCTTTCCCATTATGTTAGGTTCGTCTCTTCTATCGGCATGATGGTGGTTTAGGCATTTCGACGAGAGAAACCCCGTTCTCCCGCGGAGTAACAGCAACAAGATGCCTGCTTTTAGCCGGACATGTTCAACATTAACAATTGTGAAGACTGGCTGCAATTCTCACTAACAATATGGCTGTCTTTCTCTAACAATATGGCTCTCTTTCTCTAATAATACAGAGTATTTATATGTTTTCCTTATCGGAATCTCGCGCCTCAAGACTCACTAAACTCAGGAATTTAATTAAATATTTTTCAATTTATAATCCAGATCTTAGATAACTTATGTTAGAAACATTCCAAAAGCTATTATTATAATTAAGATTTTTCGTTGCACACAATTGTCCAATTTAGATTTTAAAATAACTTAAATCTTATCTAAGGAGATTTTAATTAGTAAATTTTGAACTAGTTTTACTTTTTACGAATTCCAGGTGTGGTCGTTAATGACACTTGTTTACAATCAAAAATCTTTTTAATTACTTGACCACCTTTTATTTTTAATCTTACATATAATAGAAACTCTTTCTATTTAAAAACAACCTTTTAACATTTTTTTAAAACGAAAACATTTTTAACATATTTATTTAAAATAATTTACAAATATATTTTGATATAGCCTTTAAATATATTTTCGAGAAACTTTTCCCTGAAATATATTTAAAACAAGAAATCTTTTAACAATTTTTAAACATATTCAATATTATTTTTAGATAATGGCTTTTACATATTTTAAATCATGTCTTTCTTCTATATAGCACAGATTATATATCCACATACGAAATTACAATATTAAACAACAAAATTAATAATTTACTCTTAACTTAAATAATATAATAACCATTTTTAGAAATATTAAATAACTTTAGTACGCTATAATTTTACTAATCCTATCTAATTATAGCGTTCGTTCGCACATAAATATATAATACTGTTTATACAGACATGAGCGAATTTTAGATTTATTAACATTTAAATAGGTTCGAACTTAGCACAGATGAGAGTGTCATTAGGTTTGATGGTGAAACGAGAGGGGCTTGGAAAGTTATCGTTTCAATATTTTAAATCAGATCTTAGGAAAAAGTGAAACTTTTATTATTATTATTTCATTATTGACTTAAAAAATTACATTCATATATCTAATTTATTTCAGATATTGAAAATGTTTAGATCAGGATTGAGCAAACCTTGTGATTGTAGGTCACATAAAAAATGTTTTTACTTTTTAATACAAAGTAAAGTATTGTTATCATGCCAACATTTTTTTTTATTTTCAACAAATTTACATGAAATAAAACTTTTAAAATCTGTTTTGGGCAATTTTAGAATAATGTGTCACCATCAAAACATTACATGATCACCATTTTATATGCTTACACATGCTCTTAATAAGAGTACAAATTCTCCATACAATAGTGCCATCAAGTGCAATCTTTCATAATTAATGGATGCAGGAAAGTTTGGGCATAAAATCTCTTTGTAGTACCTATTCAGACATCATCCCCAGACTAGTTTCTAGCTTGTGGCTTTCATCAATGAGGAGTCTTGGATTTGAGATCACTGCATCTAGATCTTAGGATCTAGTGTAGTGTAACCCTCCAGCAGTTACCTTTAAACCTATTTATTAATTATAAAGCTATGATCCCAAGATGAAAACACCATAATGTTTCCAAATCAAGCTCATTCACTTGTATAATCATATATATTCGAACTCAATTCAGCATCTATACATTTTATTGTTTTTGGTTTTTCAAAAATCACAGTCATCATTATCCTATGGACAGGATAGGTATAAAATCATCAAAACACCATATGATTACCATTTCATATGCTTGCACATGCTGTTAATAAGAGTGATATGACATAATGCACTATGACTTCACCTTATATGGAATCAGGAATCTCTCAGCAACTATGCCCATACAACTATTTTTATAGTATTTTATTCACCATCCAATTGATGGCTTGTGTGACCAAGCCAAAACATCAGTATATTTATAATAAAAATCATACATGGATGCATCCAAAATATTCATTTATATTTGTATAAACACATATGTACAAAATGTATAACTTTTCTTTATTAATATGTCAACAAAATATAAATATTAAATTAAAAATATGTTTGAATGTGTTAATACACATATATTAACATCAAATTAATGGCAAATATATAATGAAGTGAAAAGCAACGATGTTTAAAAAAATTCAAACTCTCATGAAAAACCTTCTAATGAATAGTGCTTATAACTTACTAAAATAAAATAATAAATTTATGTATTTAAATTTAACACTGACTGGTATATTTTTAAAAATATAACTTGCCAACTAGATATAAAAAATATCTGTTTCTATTGTGTCTTTTTTTTCTTTAAAAAATATATATATTATAATCTTATAGTCACAAATGCAATAAAATATTATTTTTCATTCTAATTAATAAAATATAATTATAAAAACATATCAAAATATAAATATCTAATAAAAATATATTTATTTTTCTTTTTTTTCCCCTCTCTCACTTTAAAAAAAGTAAATATTGCAAATTAATCATTAATTTTCAAAATAACAATATAAACATACCTTGGTCCATAAATAATGTTTGATAAATCGGTTATAAATTCAGGTGGAATCCTAAAACATAAAAAAATCTAAAAGTAAGATTGTAATATTTTTAATTTAAAAATACTAATAATTTATAAATAATGCAAAATAATTTAAAAGTTAATAATAAAAAATGCTAAGATTTTCTACAAAAGAAAACAACAATAGAATGCTGAAGATAAACAAAAGTATATTTAAAAATTAAAATTCTGTTAATAATTCTCTAATATAACTAGATTAAAAGAAAATTTTAACAAATGATTTTGAAAAGAGCAAAATCACTTATTTAATATCAAACTCAATATTTTCATACTTTGTCTGCTAAATGATCAAAGAAATTTTATTTGTTAAAATTAAAAATGAGAAACACAACATCAGCAAATGCAAAACAAAAATAATTTGTTGCGTTGTTAGCCGAGAGGTCATCGCAAAAAAAAAAAATAATAATTTGTTGCCTACTTTAAGTAACCTCTTTTGATGTGATACTTTCCATTCATTACCCAATGATCATTTTGAAGTGAATATAAAGATAAATTTCATTGATCTTCATTAAACTCTATCTCTTTTTTTATATATATTTTTCTAATTTTCAACCATAAATAATAATAATAATAATAGTAATAATATATATATATTAACAAAAAAAAACTGCATCCAGAAGAAAATAAAGTATAAAGCATCAAAGTTGATAAACAATTAAATAAGATCTGCAAAAGATAAAAAGGTTGTCAGGAATCAAGAAAATAAACTAGTAGGTGACATTTCACATTCAATGAGATATCATAATGGATAATTAAATATTGTATACATAAATTTGAAAATGCCTAGAAAAATTTCTCACCAAATCTATAGGCATAAGAACATGTTTCAATGAGAATTGCCATCCAAGTGCATTGAAATGCAAGAATAGCCAAGTATGTTTAATAGTTGTAGTTTCAGGAAAACAATTTATCATATGTTATAGTATTCAGAAAATCAAAAACACTCAAGAACCAAAACAAGAAGCTCAACCCAAATGTTCCATTTAAATGATAAAACTTTTTTTTTCTTTCTTTCCACAATTTAAATTGATCAAAAAATCTTGAGCTTTCTAGATAACCAGTATTACTTGAGATAATCAGTCTAAAACATTTCCATTGAATAATGAAAGATAAAATTTCTGAGTAATAAAAGTAGTACATTTAAAAACAAAAAATAGCTTTCAAACAAGGTTCTCTTGTACTAACATAATCAAGAATAACATGCAATTAAACAACTATAAACCACATAAATAAAACTTGCTCTATTTATTAATTAATCTAAAATCATATCTTTTTGATTAATTGATAATACTTATATTCCACTGGTTCATTAGATAAATCTAAGATATGTTGAACATCATCAAAATAGTGAGATCATTTTCAACTCAGTCTAAAAAAGGTATTTAGTGACTTCAACTTCTTTTCCAGATAATTTGGAAATTATCTATATAGTGCCATCTTTTAACAATTAAAAGAAGTGATGTCACTTTAATTCTTAATTATCTGTAATTATAATCTCAGATTCTGGCTCAATGCAAGAACTTGAATTCGAATAGTTGTTAAATATACAATCATATATATACTTTATATAATTAATATATGGCTCAAGAAAGAATATAAAAAGACATAAGAACAAAAAAAGATATTGACACAAACTCTAACATAATTAAATCACTAAACATCACATGATCATCATTTCTTTCTCTATTATAATTCATATTAAAGTTCAATAATAATTAATAACATAAAAAAAAACAATAATATACAAAAATCTCATAATGCTCTTTATATATAAAATACACATATAAATATGAGTGATCTGATGCTCACAAGGTCCTCACAAGGTCACTTATCCTTCACAAAAAAGTCCTAACCAATCCTTCACACAAAAGTTCTAAACTCTTATATACCCCTAAGAACTCCTAACCAATTTACTACTGCCTCCAATAAAAGATATATTTCTGAAAAATCATACATTATAAAATCCAATAATTTCTATAAAAAAAAAAATCATAAAGTTTTTGACTAAAAACATATAATTTCTGACAGATATATTATTAAGTAGAATGAAAAAAAAATTATCAAGGTATTCATTATAAAAATATTTTGCTTAAAAAAAAAAAATTTCCAAAATTCAAATATGTTACAGGGTTTAAATATTTTTTACTAGTCTACTTTTCAATTGTTTTAGTGTATCTATAATAAGGCATTTGGATAGTATGTTGTTGTCCACTTGATTTATAATTACAAAGCTAATCTTTTCAGATGGTAATTCCTTGTTACTTGTGCAGTGTAATTCACTATTAATCCAGTATATGACATGATTAGCTTTCCATGGTAATATATTTTTTTAAATTTCTACGTTTACAAGTCAGGTTTCACATATTATGGCAAAAAATAGTTGTCACATACTAAACAGAGGATTTATGACTAGGCTACTCCAATTGCATATTCACTTCTTCCTAGAATCATTTTTCAGAAAGTTACTCACAATATTGGAAAAAATAGGATGAAACTTGTTTCCCTATGCAAGAGTGGTACTTTCCATAATTAGATAAACTGATTAATGTTTCAAGACTTTTCCTCATCATACGCACAGGATTGTATTTTAGATAAATCTTAAAATAATAATAATTATTCAATAGCTTTATTGCTTGGGAGTTCATAAGAAGTTTGAATACCAGAATTGGAATATATCCAAAGACAATTTTTAGAAATAATGATTAATGAATAATTAAATTAGTCTCTTTTTTTCTTTATACATTGCCTTCTGCATACATCACAATCTGCTTATCTGTACTCACAAATCAAATGTTTATTTTCCAAACTATTAACAGTTTTTCTCTTCTTAGTGATCATATGTCATAAGATATTTTTGATTCTAATTTTAATTCAATTTCGTTTATTGGTAATCATCTTTGATTAAAATTTTATAGGATTTAGTTATTTTTATTTTCAAATTTACAAAAGTTAATTTCATACCTTATATTATACAAATTCTTTAAAGATTAATTCCAGCTGTGATTTACTATTTTTAAAATTTCTCTTACACCCATTAAATTATATTTTTGGAAATTATACCATTATTAAAGCTAAGTCTATACATAAACAATGGATCTTAAAAGACTAATTTGGCAATCTTTGCAAGTACAGACCATAAAATTATTACAAAATAATGAACTTTTAAATGTTGACTACATTAAAATATATTCTATGTTCAGCAAAATTCCAATAATTACACATTTAACTAAAGAATTAAAGTGTTCTGAATTATAAATATTAATACAAGACACAAACTCATTCATTAGTAGATTTCTATCGCTAACAAGAATGTATAAGACATTTATCCTATTTTATTCATTAATTTTTTTAATTGGTTCAACCTTATAAATTTATTATAATAGTGGATTTTGACTAACAATACAAGTTTTATTTTCTATCAAGTAATTTTTATAACTTTGCTTTAATTAGTATATTATCTTAGCTCATATCACTTATATATTTATTGTAACCTTTTATTTAGCAAGTGGAAGGTTAAACAGGCTATATAACCTTTTAAAAATTCTTTTTAGTGATTTAAATAAAAATAATTATTCATTAAATAAACAATAAGGATTGCCAATTCCTCAACAAGCTTTATGATAAATGCTTAGCCAGAGCCAGCACTTAAAATATCTCTGTCAGGACATGTGGGTGTCTGAAAATTTCAGATTTTCCACTCAATAGATAACTTTTAAATAAGTGCTTGGCTTTGGGTTGGTATTTTTAGATCTAGTGTCTGAACCTACCCTGGCATCTCTCTGAGGAGTGCTAAAGCACAAAACCATGGTCAGGGGAGGGGGTGGGGGGTTTCCTGACAGAGATATTTTAAGTGATGGCTCTGGCTAAGCATTTATCATAAAGCTTGTTGAGGAATTGGCAATCCTCATTGTTTATAACTTACAAGCTTAGGAGAATAGGGTCATGTGATCTATGGCTCTTATTTTGACTGTAGTCTCTGCCTTAAATCTTATGCAATGTTATATTGCTAAGACTACTAATATATGGTATGGCTGAAGATCTATCAGCCCCATATAGCTATTTGAGTTGGATAGCTGGGTTTGAAGACATGTGAGTGTCTGAAAATTTCAGATTTTCCACTCAATAGATAACTTTTAAATAAGTGCTTGGCTTTGGGTTGGTATTTTTAGATCTAGTGTCTGAACCTACCCTGGCACCTCTCTGAGGAGTTCCAAAGCACGAAACCATGGTCAGGAGTTGGGGGGGAGGGGGTTCCTGACAGAGATATTTTAAGTGCTGGCTCTGGCTAAGCATTTATCATAAAGCTTGTTGAGGAATTGGCAATCCTCATTGTTTATAACTTATAAGCTTAAGAGAATAGGGTCATGTGATCTGTGACTCTTATTTTGATTCATTAAATAAATCTCATTTATTTTAAACAATTTAAAACCTTTAGAATGTACTTTTCAAGCTATATTACTAAATTATTTGTTAAAATATATATAAATATTAGTTGTCAGAATATTAACTGACTTATTTAGTAATTGTTTAAGATTTGAAAAATTAAAGTTAAATAAAATAGTTTAAAGTGAATTATGTTTTAGTAAGTTTTAATAGATCAAAGTTTTGGTGCTGATTTAGTAAGTGCTCATGGCCATTTTGAATTATAAGAACCGCCCAAAATTCAGGCTGCCACATCCAAGCAATAAATCACATTGATCAGTCTACACATTGTTATGATCCTACCATTCATTACAAAATTGCCATTTTCATCAAAAATATAAAAAAACGTGATTAAAATATTAAAACACAAAATTGTCAATTTTCATTGAAAATTTAAAAAATAAAGACTTGGTTTGATCAGACTTTTTCATCAATATCATGTGATTGTTTTTTTTTTATTTTTGATGAAAATGGCAATTTTATAATATAGATTGATCGATATGATTTATCACTTTGATGTATCAGCCTGGGTTTTGAGCAGTTCTTATAATTCAAAATGGCATGAGTGCATACTAAATCAGCACTGAAAATTAGATATGGAGTCAAAATAATAAATAAAAGGAAATATGTGCTTGTTTCCTGTCAATTGTTAATGACACTAAATTTAGAAATAAAGGTGTTAAATATTCTAATAAGAAAATGCCACTGGAAAGAAGGGGGTATAAACTGAAAATGGTATAAAAGGAGTTTTATTTTTAAAAGACACCCTTTGCATTAAAAAAGAAGCTGCGTTATGGTGTCCAGCTAGTACAACCATAATTCCTCCTGGGAACTCTTTTCCATGGCTGATTCTACATCTGAACAGCTATGAAACTTTATACTATGCCCCAAATGACTTATGCCAGACAGTGAGTTAGCTGAGGAAGAAACAAAACTTTCCATGAAGACATGTGAAAATTGATATGTTGCAATAAATAGCAATTTGTAGTTAAAAGCAAAATCTCTGTTCCAGTTGAATAAACTGTAATCCTGCAAACTCTGTACATGAGCACGTCTTCAAACACTTGTTTATTGCTACGGACTTCATCAGAAGAACAATACATCACTTACAGACTGGATAAATATGAACAATGCCATATCACAAACAGAATTAGTTCAATGTGTTTATTATGTAATTCTTTAATCCAGTTTGTTTTTTATTTTAATTGCTTGCACATATAAGTGACATTAGATTCGATCTATCCCTGAGGGCTGAATAAATTATTAGTTATTTTATATATGTGTTAGGGTTAAGTGTTTTTTACAGATAAGGCTTATTCTAAATAAACTAAAGTTTGAGGAAGATTTGGTATTATTGCATAATACTATCATGTTATGTGTGCCCAGGTTACTTTCTGGTTGAATAGGGGTAATAGTACAGTTATCACATTCGGATAATATTAATTTCTATGACTAGGTTAATAAATTTTCTCGCTTGTTTTTCCTGATGTTGTTATTCTTTGATATGTCTTTCCCATTGCCTTTAATAATACTGATACAAGGCTTAGTTGTAAATTTCACATATACTTCTCAGGAATGTTATTTTTCACTTTTTATATTTTGTTTATTTAGAGATTTATTTTTGCTTTTGATAATGATTGATGGTAATTGATCTTATGAAGGGGAAAGGAAGTTGATATTGTAGGGATTTTTAAAATAGTTCAAATCATTTTACTTCATATTATACAGTGTGGAATTAATAAACCTTATTTGAAATTAATTCATAAGTTCTGTTTTTTAATTTTAACTACTAAAATTATTAATTACATAGCATTATCCATGTACTGTATTTTCAATACTTTAGTCGGGATAATAATAAATATGGTGGGTGGTAGGGTATATAAAGTGTTTATTGTGGCATGTAAGATGGCTAGTAAAAATAAATCATGATCAGCAATGTAAAGGTAGGAAGGAAATTAATCTAGTAAAGTTTGGTTCCAGGCTTTGGACTGATGTCCTCTAGAGATCATACATGTATGTACACATCAACTTGTACCACTACAAATTTCTAATTCATTTATTTTTTTTGATATTGTTTTATATTTATATTTCGTTCTACTTGAAGTATATGTGTTTATGTATGCTGATAAATGCAAGATAAACTTTTCACATATTTGTTTATAATTATGTTTTTTTACTTTGTTGGTATTTTTGTTAATCAACTTGTGTTGATTGTGGCAATGATTTTGATGGTTTACTGCTCTTTTAAATTTCACTAAGCCCTTCCAAATTAGTGACAGCAGTTGACTAGATGTTCAATTATTCTTTTACCATCTTTTGCCCTTAAGTTGTTGATGTGTATTGTTTATAAGCACGTTGAAGATATATATGTGTGTAAGGGTATCGCTCTATTTCACGTCCTTTTAAAATATATGGGGTTATTTATGATATTGAGCTATATTAATAGTCTGCTTTGTGTGTGTATAAGCAAGTAAAAACATATAAATCATACTTAATTATATTTGACATAATTATCAGTCAAGGGTGGATTGATTATATGCCAATTATGAATTAGTTTGTGTTGTTATCCTATCATTATCATTTAGCTAATAGCCTACATTAATGTGAAGAACTCATTATTCTTTGGGTATAAAGACTGTTTGTTTATTTAAATGATAAAGAGAACTTCTTTAATTCATTTCTAACATGAATATTAGCTATAATCTTAATTCAAATGGTATACTAATATATATTTAAATTCTTCTTTAAATAATGATTAATATAATGACTTTTATTTATTATTTTATTTTACTTGTAATTTTAATTCTGTATTATAATGCAAATAAATTTTTATTTTATTTTTTTAAATATGTTTATGTCTTCACTGTCATTATTATCACATCAATTTATTTACAAAATCTAAATAACAAAGCTATATTAGATAATACTGAACATAAGAGTGCATTTCAAAACCACATTAAAGTCAATCATACAATCTATTCTTCAATACCTGCATCAGTTAAATTACTATATTACGTTATTTTGCTTTTTATTGTACCTACTGTATTATATTAGTTTTGCTTATTGCAAGATAAAATATTAAAAATTCTAATCAAGCTTACCCATTATGCATATTGATATTAGTAATTCATAATACAAAACATTAAATATTTTGAATTAGTTTATTTTTGCTAGCCAAAGTTTGTTAGAATTGTTTATGAGATTTGAATATATCCAATTTAGCTTTATTTGCATTTATTATTAAATGAAGTAGATGTTGATAAGAGTGGTAGGGATTAAATAAAAGTATCCTATTTGTTATGAATACAAATTATTATTTCACTTGAATTTATATTGGTTATTAGGTAAAATAAGTATTTTTATACAATATAAAATAAAAACTTGATATTTTTGTTAATTAGACATCTGTTATTGAATATTTGCCCCAGAAAAAAACTCATACTTATGCTCAAACTTATTTGCCAGTGATCTACTTTTGATTACTCCCACTTTTAAAGATTATAATATATATATAATTTAGATAGGTTCTATTTTATTTTTAATTCTTATTTGTTCCACAATATAAAATCATAGATTCTCTTATTTATTTTATCAGTCAATTTCTCTAAGCTATTTTGTGCTATATCTTTACTACACCTATGGAATACTATTATCATACTATTTATTAGTTTCATTACTGTAAAACTAGAAGTGATTTTTTTTTACTTAAACTAAATCTCAAAAATTATACACTTTTCATAAAATATGATTCTGGAAACAACCTGCAGAAAGCCAGCTTAGTGATCTTGAATCTTATTGTATTATATTTACCTTTTCATATTAACTTGAACAGTACAAGTTTTGAAACTAAAGTAAAAATAATCAATAGATAAAAAGAAGAAAAAAATTTAACAACCAATATGATTGCAATTAATAGCAATCCAAAAATTCAAGAGATTTGAGCTTAAAAATAAGGATTGTAATAAAATAATATAATCTGATATGTCAATTAAACCTAATATGCAAATTAATTAAGCAGATGACTAAGAATAATAACATAAAATAATTACTTACTTTAATTCTTTTAAGTCATCTTTAAAAGTCTAAAAAATAAAATGGTGATAATCAAATATATACATATATGTAAAATAGGCTATTAACATAATATATATATATATGTAAAAGTATAATACCCGTTATAAAAATATTATATGTAATATACAAACAAACAATTTAATGGTAAAAAATATTAAATTTTTTAATAGCACTTTCAATTATATAGTTTAGTTCCTCGTCAGCTTTATTTCAAATTTTAATGTTATAAGAATTAAATATAATATCTTCATATTTTGATAATGTAAAATTACAAATTTATGCAACCATAGGTAATCCCATTGGTCATCCTTTACCCATTTTATAAAATTTGTTATTATATGTTGCAATAATTGTTTGTTTGTATATTATATATATATATAAGGAACCAGGTCCGTGTGAATAGAAACTGCTACATTGGATTTTAATCTTTTTAACATAATTTTAAATTTTTATTTATAACGTGAATGGACCGGCCCTTCAAGCAGAGGGGAGAATACCATTGATAGCAGAGTTATCAACAATACCCATAGTCAGACCAAGCTATGCAAAGCATAACATGATCACATTTCCAGACCATGGCCTACCTCGACTGCTAGATTCAAACCCTACCATCCAAAGCATTTTATTTGTTTAAAGGTAAACCTCAGGCGCCAGCTAATTACAAAAAGTAAAAGACATGTCTGGATGGTAGGCCTATAATCCAGCACTTGAAATATCCCATGATTAGCTCAATTGAAAAAGTAATATAATAAACTGCTTTAATTAGTAGTATTAGTAAAAGAATCAACCGACAAATACTAATTTCCAAAAATAATTTATTTAAATATTTTAAAATTAACCGAGAACTAATTTATGAATTCATTCATCATTTCTTCTTTGAATAAAATAATAATACATAACATTATATATCATGTATACATATTATCAATAAACATAAAACATAAATAAATACCAAGCATTAAAACCTTATATCACACACATATATTTTAACATAAGGTATTTGTATGTTTAAGGAAGTTCTATCAATATCTGTTCATCACACTAAACCTGCACATAAATAGTTCTTTTTATGCTGGTTATAGAGTTCATTTCAGTTGACGCTGGAGGCTTCAAAGATTGCAATGGCTATAATAATATACTAATGACACAATGGAAATGGGAATAATAATAAAAAATAATTACTGTTACCTATAGGATTTTTTAAATGTTTTTCTGGATGTACAGCTGCTTCTTCCTGTATGACGTGGGTTGTACCAACCGTTTGGAATTTGGATTGTTGACTAAAGTGTTTGCTTGCTGCATTTCAGTCCGGCAGACAAATGTTCGAACAGCTCTGGTTGTTAGAAATTTATTGTGGCTAATTGGGGGCCTTCAGATATTCTAGGGTGGTCAGAGACTGGAACACAACGGCATACTTCTTCTTATTAGCAATGCATGTTTTTCTTGGTGTTCACAAAAATAAAATTAATTTGTACTGACTGGAATAACACTGCTGAAAAATTATCTGACCTGATGATGACTTTTTTCAGGTCTATTTATATACTATTACTCTTATTGTTCAGCTTGATTAACATTTTTCTTTGATTAAATTTATCAATTAAATTCCCATTATTTGTTCACATTCCTTATTAGATTAATTTACTTAGGATAAGATATAACTTTTTAATCATTCCCATTGTTTATTTGTAGCCATCTTTGAATTTAACTTGACTTTTTATGTTACAAACTTTATTTTCTTTATTTTTTTTAATTCAATCTTACTTTTATACGCACATATATACACATTGAAATGTATCTTTAAAATCAACTCTTTTTTTACACACATATATATTTTCATTTCTTTGCATAATTACATTAACTTTGACTCATATATTTTTCATTTCTTTAACTTAAACAGAAAAGAGAGTATTTTTAATTTCATATAAAAGATTTTTCTTATTTTTAAACTTTCCCCTTTTAATAGCTTTCCTATTTTTCTTTTTCTAACTTAGTAAAACTTTTATGAAGAATGAAGCAGTGTTTAATTCCCCCCCCCCCCCAAGTTAAATGTTTTTTCTTTTAACAAAAGTCATTAACTTTTTATAAATTATTTCTTAATAACAATTCAAAACAAAGCAAAACTCTCCATATAGTAGTGCCATCTTGTGCTAACAAGAGCAATCAATGGATGCCAGAAGGCTTGTGCATAAAATCCCTATCTAGTGCCTACTCATCCAGTATCCCCAGACTAATTTCTGACTTGTGGCCTTCATCAGTGAGGAGCCTTGTTTTGAATTGTTTAATAACAATTATGTGCTATTATGAGATAGTGGTCATGTGATGTTTAGTGGTTTATTTCTTAATAACTAATTCTGCACTAAAAATATATATATATCAAACTAATTCTGCACTATTTTTGTTTTGTTTTTTTAATTTTTGTTTAAAAAAAAAAAAAAATTTAAAGGACTTATCATTTAATTTTTCTTAAAAAATTAAGAAACATGTGACACTTGTTAAATAGCGTATAATATATCAATTATAATTAAAGAAAATGAAAGCATATTTGCATTATATCTTTTCAACACTATTCTATTAAGGCATTTTCTTTTTCTTTCAAAAATTCATCTGAATATTTTCCTTTGAAGTGTTCTAGCAAGTTCCATTACCATCATCATCATCAACCATTATCAATCCACTGCAGGATGAAGGTCTCTCCAAGTTCAATCCACCTTTTCCTATCTTTAGCTTCTCTTCTCCACATCACCCCTGCACACTTTCTTATTTCATCCATCCATCTCACATGTGGTCTCTTTCTGGGTCTTTTACAATCTCTTGGAATCCAATTTAAAATTTCAATTGTCCATCTGTTATCATCTCTTCTAACAATATGTCCAGCCCAACTCCACTTCAGTCTTTTAATTTTTTCAATGAGGTCAGTAACACCTGTTTGTTCTCTTACCCATACATTGCGTTTTCGATCTCTTCTTGTTACTCCCAACATGCATCTCTCCATACTTCTTTGAGTGGTCTGAAGTCTCTGTATTGCTCTTCTATTAAGTGTCCAAGTCTCAGATCCATAAGTAAGAACTGGCAAAACACATTTATTAAAAACCTTCCTTTTCAAACACATAGGCATATTTCCTTTTAGTATCAAGTTATTTCTACCAAAAGCACTCCAACCAAGTTTAATTCTATGATTAATTTCATCCATTATATTTCCATCTGTATTAATAATCTGACCAAGGTATTTGTAACTGTTAACTTCTTCTAACTCATCATAATCAATCTTTATTTTCATATTTTGAGAAAATCTATTAAACATTACTTTAGTCTTTTTAACATTTATCTTTAGTCCTACTTTCCTACTTTCATCTGATAACTCCTGCAACATTTCCTGTAGCTCTAAAGCATTATTTGCAAAAACAACTACATCATCTGCAAAATCTAAATGACTTAAATAATCTCCATTTACTTTCACTCCTTTAGCTTCCCATTTTAATCCACAAAATACTTCTTGCAGCACTGCTGTAAAAAGTTTTGGAGATATGGAGTCACCCTGTCTTACACCCTTTTCAATGTTGATTTTCCTACTATCATTATGTAATCTAATTGTTGCTGTTGCATTTTTATAAATATTCTTCAAAATATGACAATATCCTGGATCTACACCTTGATGATCCAATGCTTTAATCACTGAAGAAATGTTTATAGAATCAAATGCCTTTTCATAGTCTACAAATCCTAAGCATAATGGCAACTCATATTCATTTGTCCTTTCTATAATTTCTCTCAATACCTGGATATGATCTACTGTACTAAAACCACTTTTAAATCCAGCTTGTTCTCTTGGTTGGTGGAAATCCAGTGTTTTCTGTAGACGAGTTGTAATTATCTTAGTAAAAATTTTTGTATAAAACTGATAAAAGACTGATAGGTCTGTAATTTCTAATATCTTCTTTATCACCTTTTTTAAATATTAATACTGCATTCTTCCAATCATCTGGTACATCTTTATCATTTAGACATTTGGTATATAACTTTGCTAAAAAAAATTCTATTTCTTCACCTGCTTCTTTTAATATATCAATTACAATTCCATCATTACCTGGAGCCTTCCCTTTCTTCATAAATTTAATTGCATGTCTCACTTCCTCATTCAAAATTCTGGGCAATTCAGAAGATATAATATGTATAGGAGGCACTTGTTCTTTATTACTATATAATTCTTGATAGAAGTCTTCTACAGATAGAAGTCTTCTACAGATTTTATGATGTCATCTCTCTTTTTAGTAATAATGCCATCTTTTTTTCTTATTGCAGATATAAATTTCCTACCAATACCAAAATGTTGTTTTACACTCTTTAGACTTTTCTTCTCTTCTACAGCTTTCCTTGCTAGTTCACAATTATACTTTCTTATATCATTTTCAACTCTTTTCCGCACCATTTTACAAAATTCGAGATATTCAATCTTTTTTAATGCATCATTGTTGTATATCCTCATATTCCTTCTTTTCTTCATAAATTCTCTAGTCTCAGTAGAAATTTTACTGGTCAATTGCTGCTTTTTTCTACCAGCTATCTTTGTTGCAGTTTTTAAAAGTGTATCGCTTATTTTCCTATTAATGTCATTCAAATCTGAATCATGTTCAAAATCTACTAATACTTGAAACCGATTTGTAAGTTCTAATTTAAATTCATTAGAATGTTTCTGAAGATTAGGAATATCAACTGTAAATATTGTTTTTCTTAATAATTTTTGTCTCTCTAGTTTTGCATTAACATGTATCTTACATCTTACTAATCGGTGATCACTTCCTGTGTTAAATTTATTAAGAACATTACAATCTTGAAATATGTATTTTCGGTTAGTCAAAATATAATCCAATTCTGCTGTACCTTCATTTGGATGCTTCCATGTCCATTTCCTTTTAACATTTTTCTCAAAAAAAGAATTCATAATATAAAGTTTTTCTTTTTCTGCAAACTCCACAAGTCTATGTCCTCTCTCATTTCTATTACCATAACCAAACCTACCTACAGCATTTTCATCTTGTTTACCAATTCTAGCATTAAAGTCTCCCATAACAATTTTAAAATGTTGTTTACTCTGATCAAAAGCCTTTTGTACATCCATATAAAAATCTTCTATAACTTCATCACTATGAGAACTTGTTGGGGCATAAACCTGAATTATCTGCATTTGGTATCTGCTATTAAGTTGTAAAACTAATCTTGCCACTCTGTCTGATACACCATCAATCTCCACAATGTTATTCTTCCATTTTTTATTTATAATGAATCCTACTCCACTTGTATTTCCAATATTTGTGCCTTTATAGTAGAGTATATGTCCACTTTTTAAATCAATTGTTTCTTCACCTTTTCTTCTAACTTCACAAAGTCCAATAATGTCCCATTTAATATAAGACAGTTCTTCTTCTAACTCTTGCAATCTTCCTTCACTTGAAAGTGATCTGCAGTTGTAAGTACCTAAATAAAAAGTCGTCATCAAATGGCAGCCTGAGTCCGCAATCAGGGGATTCTTAGCACCCTCCGCCTTCGGCCACCAACCCCTGCCTTGGTTGGTGACTTTACAGCTTCCTGGGAATAAGGGCCATGATTTATTTTTGTCTTTCATGATTGTATATATTGAAAAAATATTCTTAAACTCGGAGGTAAAAAGCAAATAAACTCACCACGCTGGCTAAAGTGTGTTGGTGAGCAGCCCATCCATGTTCGTATACTATATGAATAATCACATAGTAATAACAGCTGCAATGACAAGAACAAATGGAGTGGACATTAGGAATTTGCCCTGCTCGGTTCCTTTAAGGCCTCCAAGAGGAATCAAAGGGTCTCCTTTCAGCTAATAGCAAACTCCTTTCTGCAGTTTATAAATATTGTATTGTCCATGCTCAAAATAATATAAAATTTATATATTCATTTCTATTTTCTTTCATCTTATAATGACTAAAATATTCATAGCTCATATATAACAAACTTTAATCATATTAAACACATCTTTCAAAAAGTTGGTGTTGATATCTGTTATAAGACTCTACTAAACTAATCTTCTTTGAAAAAATCCTATTAAAAAAATAATCATATAATATTTTGCTTGGTATCAAATTAATAGTTCCCTAATAGGCCCTCTTTTTTATTACTTTGCTATCAATTTTCTCATTATTTTAAACCATCTGAAATAAATTTTGTTATCAATTCCAATATCATTATGTTAAATTTATCTTAAGATTACTCCAAACATTCTCATATCATTTTTTTATATATTGTATTTAGCATTTTTATTCACTATACTTTCAATGTATTCTCAACTATCACAAGGTCCTCATTTTCATTTTATCTTCTGCACATCACAAATAAAGCATTGTCTTCTTACCAATATTTCACCATTATTAAATCCATATATAGTAATATTATTTTAATTATAAACAAGCCATGCCCATTTAAAAAAATAATCAAATGATTTTATTGCTCAAGCATTTAGAAAAAGTTTAAACATTGGAAGTGATAGATCTTGGTGCAATCTGTGGACCTTGACCTCCAAAATCTGTGACTCACTACTGTACCAAACACACAGAGCATATCCTTTGATATATTGTTCATCAATGTTTTACATTCTCTCAATAAAAAAAAAAAAAGTAACCAAATTAATATTTAATATTCTCTCAAAATCGATTACCACATCATAAATCTTTCTAAGCTCACAAATTATTCATATTTTAATTATCATTCTCAGATTAAGGCAATAGTTAGTATCTCCATTGTCCTATCTTTAGACTAGCATTATTGCATATATCTTTTCAAAGAACTAAATAAATATTTTAGTTACAATGATACTATCAAAAGATATACTGAGACTTTTCTTATTTCTCATTATTTAGTTCACTTTATTTCAGTATATGCATTCTTAACATGGTTTCCCACTCTGCCAATGTTGTCAATTATTTATTTAATACCCAACTTAAAAGTAATTTTACTTTTATTGTTTGCCATTATAGCCATTTAGAAAATTATCCAAATTTTCTTTTCCAAAATTGCTGGATATTCTGACTTTGTTAGCTCTTTCAATATAATAGTTATGATTTCAATTCTTTTTTTTTTTATGAATTGATTATTTCAAATACAAAGAGTAATGATTTATTGTAAATGCAGACTTAATATATTAATAGGGTGGTAATAGCTCAAATCACAATTAAAATTCAGTTTCAAAATTAGATTTTATAAATAGTTGTCAAATGCAATGTCTTTCAAAAATTCAGCTTTTAATAAAGAAAGAAAAAATTCATTATATCTCATGCTATCACAAACTGTTATCAAATATGTCAAGAAATCGTTTTTAAAAGTATCTTGAATAACTATTATTTTTTCTTAGTGATAGTTCTATAGCTAAAACAATCACTTTTGAAAGTAGCTCATTTTCAGTCCGTTTTAACAAAACGAAATATTTACAATTTCATCAACTAGAAAAGGAAAGACTGATATTTTAAGCTTTTTTATTTAATTGCTCTGAAAAATCATTAGGGGATATACTCATTCTGAGGATTCTCTTCATTATTGGATCAGCAGTGTATGTCCTTCCTTATATTTAACTGATAGGGTTTACTTCTCAACCCACTACAGCTAAGTATGATCTTTCTTTGGAAAGTTATCTTTAATAATTTCACAGAATAAAAAAATTAATGATATTTTTTTTAAAAAAAAATCCATTTTACACTTTATTGTTATCAATGGATTTTCAATTGTTTTTAACCAATGTTTTGAATGGTTAGAAATCTTATTGACTTAATTTCTTTGTATTTCTTTAAAAAAATATACATTTCATACATAACAAAGAAATAAAATAATATTAAAGCAAAAGATTTCTAGACAATCAAAACTTTAAAGACAGACAACTAAAAACTACTGAGAACAATAAATTATAAAATTAGATTTATAAAAACAATATAATGTTCGGTGCTCTTTTAGTACACGATCTCTGCCATTTTGAATTTCAAAAGCAACCAAAAACATCATCTGACACATGTAAGTGATAAAAAATACACAAAAAAACGCAAAAAATTTAGAACTTGGGTCACATGACTTGGAAAACCCCCCCCCCGTCTCACAGTAAAAAAAGGGCCAAAATCTGAAAAATTTAGAATTTGGTCATGTGACTATAATATCAATAAAAAGCAACACATATAAATATGAAAATTTGACAAAATAGATATGATATCGCATAATAATAAAAAAAAAGCCAAATAGATTGCATAGTAAAAAAAAAAAACGTGAAAAAATTAGAAATCTGGTCAAGCAAAATCTTACAAAATAAATCAATTAAAGAAATGTTTAATTAAACTAAGTTTTAAAAATAAAAGCTTTGAATAGACATGCATATATTAATTAACTATGTAGATCTTAAAACTTAAATTATACGAAAATAAATTCCTAGGAGATTAATTAATTGTGTAGATCTTAAAACTAGATTATACAGAAATAAATTCCTAAAATAAATGTGGAGTTAGTATTCATAATTAAAAGGTTAAAAGAAATTTCATTGTATTATAACAAACTTTGAATCTAATAATAATTAAATTGTAGAAGCGGAACTAATTAAAGTAACTCCAAAAAAGGGTTGTTTTCTCTTAGCGTGTTGAAAACAAAAGAAGATGGGGGAGGGGTATATAAAGCCAGAGAAAAAGACTATGTGCTTTTTTGGGATTGATGCCTGTTGTTGCTGATTCCACAAAAAGTAGTTGCAGTGCATTCCCAGGATCTCGCTCCTGTAAATAACCAAGCCAATTAGAATGTTTAGCAGACCATCCTGGTCTTATTATTATTTTGAAATGCCTTAAGAGGGTCATTGAGGGTTTTGTTTAAAAGACTATAGATTGTGCAATAGGTAAAGTACATTGTTGTTTACCTTAACTGTAGGGATATTTTGTTTACTATTCATTATTTAACTTTTTGAGTTATGCTCACACAGTGTGGATTATATGTATATGGAAATTTAGATTAGTAACTATTTAATTGTTAATAAATTGTCTTGATACTATTTATATATGCTGTTGCCTGTTAACATTATGTATTCTTGTTTGATGGCCGCCAGGTCATAGTCGGGAACATAGCAATTTGAAGTGGATGTCATATCATTTGAATAACTAATTTTTTTTATCTCTTTGAATTTATGATTTTTCAAAGCTTTATTTTCTTTGTTTTATCTTTTCTTACAGTTAAATTTATCTGCAATAATACTTTAAATCAAGTGATGCAATTTTCCAACAATATGTATTATTTTTTGCAATGATGGAAAAATTTCATGCTTACATAAACAAAATAATAAATGAGAATAATAATTTTGGTTGTATTGATATAATATTTGTCTAATTTTTTTATGTTGTAGATCTGACGAAGACTGCTAGTACAGTCGAAACTGTTAATAAATAAAATTATTTGCTTAAAGTGTTAAAGGATTGTTGATGAGTTTATAGTGAAATGCTAAAACAATGAATAAGTATTCACACTTATTACCTTAAAATATGAAATCAGCACAGTGTGTTCAATAAGCGAGCAGACATACAGTGAATAAAACTCTTAAGATTGTTTTTTTTTTTTTTTTAACTAATGTGTGGAATTAATAAAGAATTCTTTAAAATAATGAATATATTTCATAAGTAAAACTTTTTCTCAACTTGTAAAATTTAATTATTATGTGGACATTCAATTTTGAGAGCCATTGTTTACTAAAAAAGTTCTAAATATTTTTAAAGCATTTTTTCATGAAGATAGTATCATTACGGTAAAAAATTACATAGGTAGCCTAATACAAATAAATGAAAAACAAAATTATGAAAAATTTAGAATTTTTAATTTAAAAAGTGAATATTATTAAACATGAAAATTTATTCAAGGAAAACAGTTTTTGATGAGGAAAAAAACTGATTAATGCTAAAATAACAGATCAAAATTGATTCATTCTGTGCACTTAATCTTAAAACTGATGCCACATTTATTATACAGGGCCCTACATCCATTTCTGCTCTCATTTTTTATCTCACCAAAAGAGAGCCAGACTAAGTCTTTCTTCTTTCCATTCTTCCATTTGTATCATTGCATTAATTCAACTCATTCAAATGAAGTCTATAAGTAACAAAGATGTACCTTATAATATATAAACAGTGGTTTTCCAACTGTTAGCTTTGAGAATGATATTAGTAAAATAGTAGGCTAAAGTCAGAAAATTAAGGATTAAATCAAAATGCATTGCAGATATAATGGCTATTAAACTAAATAATAAATTTTCTAAAAAAAAAAAAAAAAGTACTCTTTTAAAACAAATTGTTTTGGTTGAGCTTATGTTAAATGAAGGATTTGTTTCTAAATGGCATTTCTTGCACTCTAAAATAAAATGATTAGTCAAGCGTTGTTAGCCGAGAGGTCATCGCAACCGCCTTGCAAGCAAGTAGTTGGTTCCAGATGGTTGTGGGTTCACGTTTTGGCCGATGCTATGACATATGAACAAAAAAAAATGATTTTTAAAAAAAGCTACTGACACTAGATATTGGTCTAACAATGAACAATTGCCAATAAATTGTTAAAGTCAAAATATTTACACCCAAATATCTAATAATAGGGTTAGAAATAGCTATAAAAGTAAGATTTTTTTAAATGTGATTTTTTTTTTTTAAAGAAATGCCATTTACTTAGAATCATGACTTATATATATAGTATTCTCCCCTCCCATGGTCTTGGTTATCCATAATTTGACAAAGGTATTAAATGAAAAATAAAAACATTATAAATTAACAAAAATAATAATTCATTTTATGGCAATTATTTTTTATAAATAATATAACAATATTTCAATTATTTAAACAAATTAAAGATAATTATTTAAGTTGGGATTTTCACTTTTTTTTTTACAATATAAAAATGACAATTTTTAGTATCCCCTTCTCCTCTTGTTTCTTTTCTTTTTTCCATATGCATAATAATTAAAGGTAATCCATTTTTAAAAATTGAAAAATTATGCTTTGTTTTAAATGGAGACTAAGATATAAAAAAAAATTAAAATAAGAAGTTCATTACAATTAGATTATTAATTTAGATATTTACTGAATTTGTTGTTTCTTTACTTATATATATAAATGTGCATATTTTATTAATGATAAGTTGTATTGCAGGTATGTGTACTATATTCATATTGAAAACATCATGTATTAAAAATATATACTTTATATAATTTATTATAATTTACAAAATTCATTCGTTTTTATTTACAAAATTCATTTCTGAGTGACAAATTCAAAATCAAATGTCACAGATGTAGAGACTACTATATATATTGCACCAATATAGTTAAATCTCCACAATCCAAAACCAAAACAATATCAAGCAATGTTCATATTTTCTTTATACATTAAAAATAGCTTATTACTTTAGCCAGGAAATCGATAGCTATCACATATATATTCCTAAATGCACTCAAATTTATTCAACCTGTACATTTGTAAATTTACACAATTCTCATTATAAATCTGTTATATATAATTAATGATTCAAATTATGTTTAACAATAATAAATTGTTTTATAAGGATTTTATAAAAAGATTGGGAGGTCATATGTAGCCCACTATGAATGATATATTATTAAAATGACAGAAAAGACATATAAAATGGTTGGCTAGCGATTATTAACAAAAAAAAATAAGGAAATACAGCTTTTTTTGATCTTCACTTTTAAATATATATTTGTTCATTCTAGAAGAAAGCAGACTTTAGCAATCTTCACCTTATTACTCGAATATGATGTATATATCTATAAAATTTCACGTAAAGAAATTCTATTTTATGGAAGCCTAAAAAATTTACTGTCGAATTTCCAAACAAAATAATGGCCTGACAACAGATAATTATTTAAAACTTGTGTTCTAAACAATATTTCATTGTAATATTCATGGAAAATATGCTTGATTTCCAGTAAACATAATTAAACATTCTATATCAAGTAGCGATTTCTAACATTAATAGGAGATTTAATAGATACGCCAATTTTTATATTACTTTGTTTTAAGTAGAATCGCATAATATAAAAATCTTGATGATATAAAGTAGTTAAAAACAAATAAGACTGCATGGATATATATATACATATGTATACTCAAATTATAATTCAATCACAGCCGATCCAACATATAATAGTTATTTTTAATGAATAATAAATGAATACTTATTCTTCGAGATATATAACAGAACCTGTATTAAAACAAGCAAATCTCACTATATATATTGCCACACACAGCAAGCTAGAGCAATCAATGGATGCCAGAAGGCTTGTGCATAAAATCCCCATCTAAGTGCCTACTCATCCAATATCCCCAGACTAGTGTCTAGCTTATGGCCTTTGTCAGTGAGGAGCCTTGGATCTGAGGGCACTGCACCTAGACTCTTAGGATCTAATGCAACCCTCCAGCAACCACCTTTTATCTCCATTTAACTACAAAACTATGAGTCTTAAACTGAAAACACCTTAATGTTTTCAATCCAAGCCCATTAGCTTATATAGTCTGGGGATATTGGATGAGTAGGCACTAGATGGGGATTTTATGCACAAGCCTTCTGGCACCCATTGATTACTCTAGCTTGCTGTGTGTGGCAATATATATAGTGAGTTTTGCCTGTTTTAACAACAGTTATACAAAAGCATAAGAGATGGTAGCGATGTGATGTTTATTGGCTTAGAACCTGAATTATTCAGAAACAGGAATCCCTGTACTATTGATATGGAATATTTTAGTCAGCATGGGAATATATGATAAACAATCTACAATTAAGCAATTATATGAATTGCAAATTTCTAAATCATATTCAGAAAGTCTTTTATGGATAATATTATTATATTTGTTAGTTATTTTATTTTAAGATTAATTATGTTCAAATAGATATAATTAAGCAAGTCCCAATAAGTTAAACATTCACTGATGATTTTATTAAGTGTAATTACATGCATATATATATATATATATATTGTTAATTACAAATATACATATTGTTTCTCATCACATATGAGTTTCTATAATTAACATTAATATCTCAGGAAATCATTTTATTACTATATCTTACATATATATTCATAGTTCACTTAATACCTGTAAATACATTATAATCACTATTGCTTTTATATATAATATACTAAAATGCAATCATCCTATCAAACAAAATCCACGGTAAAGATTCTTCTAAAATATAAGTTACTTATCAGGCAAATTTAAGGTTTACATTTCTTTTCATATTTTAGAGCTAGTACATACCATTAACTGATTTGTGATTATGTATCAGTATAAGTGGGGGGAAATAGGTTAAGAGACTCACAAAGTCTTAATTCACTTAGATTAATCCCATACTTGGTTCATCTATTAAGTTTATTCCAATAGAGTCTCTATCTCATGGGCAACCTATCCCATTCGCTGCACTTCATATCAGCACAATATACATATATATAGTATCAGTATGAAATAGGAAAGTAGGCATGGTATGATTATAGTTTTGGTTCAAACATCTGTAAATCTTCCTAAATGATTGATATGATAAACTAATAGTCTATGTGGCCCAAGATTTAGAGACTAATAAATTTTATGGAATCTGGATTTTGTCAACACGAAATTATGTCTGATAATATTAGGGTCATAGATGTGTATGTCAGAGCCTAAATCACTCACTCACACAATCTAAATCTAAGTAGTTAATAAATATTACTAGCTCTTATGAATGTGTCTAGTGGGTGAATTCTAATAATATTACTTTATGTAAAATTGTATATCAATAATGATGAATTATTTATGAGTTAAGATTTAATTATATAAACCTATTTGAGTAATATAAAAAATAAATAAAGCTAGGATTTCTATTTTAATGAATAATAATGTTTTATTTACATTTGTAGTTATGAGCTAGGTCAGGGTTAGGGGTAGCCAACTTTTGTGTTCATAAGATCTACTTTTTATTTTAAAAATGTGTTGTGATCGACTTGTTATCATAGGCGATCGACTTGTTGTCATAGGCGTAGTCTAAGTGGAGGGAGGTGTGAAATACATACTATTTTTATATATCCATCTAGTAAAAAATAACAATTATTTAACGGGCCAAAAAACTCATGTCCAGGGGAATCAAAGCAATATGAGTAATTATTAACAATATTTATTAATTCAAATTAGGTACATTAAGTCAAAATTAAAAATATTATTTTCAATAATGATATGACTTAGTGGACTTCACCTATCTAGACTTGAAAAAAAAAATTAGAACAAAAACAAAAATAACAAAAAAATTTGAAAATCTTGACTTAATTTATTTCACTTGTTACCTGACAGCTCTTGCCAGATTAGCCTCACAATCAACCAAAATTGGCTTTGCGATCGACCGATGGATCATGATCAACTTGTTGGCCACCCCTGATCTAGATTACTTAAAATAGATATCATAAATACCATTTAAATTATAATAACTAGGTATGTGTTTACACAATGAATGATGTAAAACAAAACACCATTTCAAATCAAAGGAAGCTACACATTTAGCTTAATTCTGCTAACAATAATTTAATAAAAAAAAGTGCTAACTTATTATAGTCTATGTTAGGATATCAGACCTAAATAAGTTACCTTGATAAACTTCGCTCAATGGTTGTTTACACTTTTAGCAACTTAAGATGACTTCCCTTAATTGAATGTATATGTAATTGCATGCTTTAAATAAATATATATACATGAAATAATTCTTCACTATATATATATAATAAAATTTAAATAAACTGAAAACTGTAATATTATTAGAATATTCAATGTTCAAATATTTACCATATTTGGTTGGATGATAAGATTAGTATAATGTCTTGAAAGTATCCAATTAAAATGATATAATAATAATACAAATGAGATTGAGCATAGTTCTTGAAATAATCAAGAATAATTTCCCTGATAGTAGTTATATACTTAAATTCCTTTAGATATTTAATAAGTAACTTATAATTGTATAATTAATTTCCTTTATATGTACACCCAAATGCAAGTTTCAACAAATAGTAATTCCTGTGTCATTAACTAAATAATAGTATCATAATCCCTTTTAATATATCAGTTATAAATTTATCCATTTGAGTATTGCATTGTCCACAAACATTATAACTTATATATTAATAATTCCGAGATGCATTTAATACATATATTTCCAATAGGATTTAAAAAACAGACTATATCCGATAGATAGCATCATAATCTCATGATTAAAAAACTTGATATATTAGAATTTTCTTCTCCCCCTTCCTTTAATAAATAATCCTTGTATTACAAGTTGAAATCTAATTTAGTTCCTTCCGTGGAACTGGTATTTTATTTCATTTATGATGGTTAACTAACATTTATTCCTGATAAGCATGTGTTTATATCTGTTTATACATGCATAATTTAAATTCAAATGGTAATTTTGTGAACATTTTGTTGAAAGCAAGACTGAATTTTACAATATGATGGGAGTCATGATTCTGTTGTTATATGACCTTAATTTAGATCCTGGCCCATATAGAATAAATGCAACATCATTTCTCCTTAACACTTCATATTATACAGTTCTTTTATAAATGACTTTAAGAATGCGTACATTGCTCCTAAATAAAATATATTGAATGAAATATAGTTTTTCCAGGTGATTACGAGAAGCGCAAGATATACAATCCAAGAAGAATAAAAATAATATAAAAGAATAATAAGGAACTTCTTGGATGATACAGACTTCTATATCTGTTGTTTTTCAAAAAGAACATACATAATGTCTTTTTTCTTGTTGTATCTCATTTAGCTCAAGGATTTTGCTCACCTATTGCTTCAAACAATTGTTGTAATAGAAGATCTATATCATTTTAAGTATATATTTACACATATCAGTCATTTATTAATGTACAAATAAATAGTATTACTTTAAAAATTATCCCTAAAATTAAAGTCTTTTCATTTTCCTTCTTTTATATTAGCGATCTAAAATATAGCACAACAAAATAAGTAATTTCAAAATGATGTTTCATTATTTATTGATCACAGATTAGCGTTTATAAGATGTATATATTGGTATCATTTATATCTCAAGCAAAATATATTTTCTCTCTTTTAATTACGAGTAACTCTGATTCCTCAAAGAATTTAATGTCGAACTACTTTCTAAAAGTAATAAAAAAAATATGATCAAAATATTAGCTTAAATCTCATGAAAGATTATGTATTTTCCAAAATAAAATGGAGGGCTATCAGTTGGCAGTTTAATGATTAATAACCTCAAAGTAAAATAATAGGGTGATATTTAAGCAAAAAAAATTTTTAAGGTTATATGCATATACATGTGGTAGGAACAGCCCAGGTGGCACAATATATATAAATTGAAGTTATCAAAGCAATATTTTAGTGTATACAAAATATTTTAATTTGATAATTTTTTTAAAATTTATGAATTAAATATTATGATTTTTGATTTTTTATATTTTCTTCTTGTGATATAATATATATTTCTCAAATAATTACTTTGGATTATTTATGAAATTTATTAGTAAATAATTTAATTCTAAATATAGAAAACCAAATCTTACAATACAGTATAACAAACAAAAGCATTATTTTAATGTAAATCAAATTTTACCTCTTGCTTCAAGGTTGTTGTTGGTAACCGAAGAGCAGCTTTTACTAAGATATATAAACCAGCAAAAACATCTTCATTTATAGAATCTTTTAAAGCTTCTTGAATGGAATCAGTTTCCCGAAGATTATCTTCCATTGATAAAACTACAACTAAAAATAAAAAGTATTCTTTTTTACTCAAGGATGGTTTCAATATTACAAAAGTGGGAAACAAAAGTAAAATATCACAGAAAATGATCAGAAGTCATTGCATGGTTAGAATATCTTTATTACCTGATGACTTTAAATAAATAATGTAATAAACTTACACATATACATTAAACTAACATTGAAAACAAATTAATAGAAATATGAGATATAACATTTGTCGTAGCTCTGAATAAGAATGAGTAAAGTCATTGAAAGTTTTGGTGTATATATATATTGTCAAAATAATAAAAAAAAAATTTCAATAACTAAATCTATATCAACGTAAATAGGAATGCAACAGTAAATTATGTATACTAAGTTCTTTGCTCAAAGGCAAGAGAATAATGAAGAAACAGAAAACTATGATCAAGAAATAACATCTGATTATTATCCATTGCAAAATGTCATTTTATAATTGTCTTAATACAATTTATTCTAGCATCTCAATTTTAAAGTAACATCATAATTTTAATGATCTCTTAATCCTTAAGATGCAAAGTCATATTATAAATAAATTATAACTAATTGTATACATTGAAGGTTAAACATTGTTCTAATTAAAGAATCCATTAACTGCAAATAATCAAAAGGTTTGTTATTTAGAAGGGCATATGATTCTTTACTATCAGAAATGACAGGTTAAGTTTCAAAAATCTTTAGTTTCAAGATCATCATTTTGACATAGTACACAGGACCACAGAATCCATTATATATAAATAAATTCCTAAACTTTAAATGACAATTGTGAATATGTAAAAATAAAGAAAGAAACTATGAAAAACCATAAACTAGATTTTTTAAAAAAGCATTCAATCATGTTTCTTTGCCTCAATGATTTAAAATACGTTTATATACAATAATCTTTCATATATATATATTACATTTTACATAATTTATTTTCTATATAAATCTTGTTTACTGTATGAACAAATTTCTATACATTCATATTTATATATGTATGGTCAAAATTTAGGTTAAATTCTAGGATTATATATATATATGTGTGTGTGTGTGTGTGTAGAGAAATTTGATTCATACAATAAACAAGATTTATAAAGAAAATGAACATGTCTAAATATAATTTTTATATATTGAAATTAATGAGCCACAGAGTTATTTAGTTAATTAATCTTTTTTTTTACTTAATTGAAAACAGATTCAGAGTAATACAATTAATTATTATATGTTCAATTATTTTTTCTTAATTTTGTCATAAAATCAGTAATGTTCAACCTGGTTCAAAAATATTTTAGATCATCAATATTAAGACTACTTGAAAATAAATATTACCATTCTGATTTTTAAAAAAAGCAAAGAATGAAGTTAGGATTGATTTGAGTGTAATAAAAGAATAAAATATGGTTATACAAATATAAGCCCACTATCATATAATTAGTATAGAGATGGTGATGACATAAATGATTCATGACAACTGGGTCCTATATAACATAAATGAATAAAAATGATAAAATGAAAGAATGAGAAAAAGAATATAAAATAAATAAATAAAAGGTTTTGCATTGGAAACAGTAATCTTAATCTATAAGACAACTTAAGTTATTTTTAATGAAATATTGTCTAATGTTTTTTTTGTTTTTTTTTGCAGTTAACCCTTTTATTTGAAGATCATTCTACTATCTGCTATGTTTGGACATATCAAAGACTGAGTTCAAAATCCACCAAAACAAAACACTAATTCCATTAACAAAAGTTTAATTGCTAAAATTATAAATAAGAAATATGATACAAAAAAATATTGTGATAAAAATAATTTTTTCAAAAGTATTAGTAATTATTATTTAATAGTAATAGAACATAAACATATTCCATATACATTATTTTCTACTACTTCAAATTCATTTTATATCACTTATTCATGCTTATTCTTATATTTAATATCAAATAATCTTCCATCAATTCTACTTCATATTCATCTTTGAACATCTTTGTAACTGCACAATCCCTCCCATTTTTACTAATCTTTTTTTTTATTACATCAAAACCTAATATTAATTTACAAATCAACCATAATAGCATTTAATACACTTTTTATACTAACTTTTTACAATGCATTAATTTTTTTATTTATTTCTTTACAATATACCTAAAAAAATAATGCATTGTAAAAAGTGATTACAAAAAAGTGTAATAAAAGATATTACATATGCAATTAATATATGAAAAATTAATGAATGAAGAAAAATTGTACTACTTCCAAAATTAGCAGTAAATAAATGGATGTCTTTTCACAAATGTAATCCATTATAGAGAACATAAACTTTCTAATCTTTTCAACAAAATAAATATATACAATCACAATTGAAAAAGTAAATATATAAATAGAAGTTTAAAATGAAAAATATATAAATTTTTAAATATAATTATAATTTCTATTATTTCCTAAAGTTCTGGAATAGTTTTTCTATATAAAAGGTCATCAAAAAATACTGATCCCTATAGGAAATTTAAGTTTACTGGTGAAGATATACAATCACAAACTCTATAGACTCAGCAACCACTGCCAATATTTAATATGTCTATTAGATCGCAGAGAATCACCAGACTCTGAAATAAAGCTCTCACAATTGTATATAATGAGACCCTGGATCTTGTAATAAAAGAACAAATTCTAGATTAAATAAATTAAAAGGGAATATTTATTATCAATTAAAAGTCATATTTATTTATTAGTCTATTAATAATTATATCACAAGTCATATTTATTAGCAATCCGATATTATACGTAAAGTCAGGGAAGTTTACTATATTGTAAGTGACCCAGCAGCAATCAACAGAAGAGAGACCTGCTTTTCTCTGTCTCGAAAATGGTCCATGTAACATCTGCATATGAATTTGCATAAAATTTGCATTAATATTATAGTTATTAATCAAATACAAGTCGCCATGAATATGGGACTATAAACTGTCCCAAAGCGCTTGGTGGTAAAATTTGATAATTTTAGTACATTGAATAGCTTCATTATCTGTGCGCAGAGCACATATATATATTAATTGACTTATAAGTTATATAAATACATTATAGATGTTTTTGACAAAGAACTCTTTTTTAATAATTTGATATGTCTACATTTATCAGGTAAAGCAATATATCTCTTTTAAAAATATATTAGCTTAGATTTTTACACAATTTTCATTAATTTATTTAAATAAACCTGAATGTATATGCAAATACTTTGAACATCAATTTTGCCATAGTCAAATTCAACATGATTGTATTCAAACAATTATAATATACATTTAATTAATACACTGAATAATTGTCATCATTTGTGGAAAAATAGCCAAAGGACACTAGCAACTTTAACAAATATTTTAAATTCATATTATAATATCAAGCACGCATATATAAATTATATCAAAATTTCTACAGACATAAGAATGTGCACAAGTAATTAAGATTTTTCATATGCTATGCAACAGGTATGTTCAACATGTCAATCGCCAAGAAATTTTAAGTCGATTGCAAAAACAAAAATAAAATTTTATATAGAAAAGGTTTTATCTTTACAAATTAAAATTTCAAAAAAAATTTTTTGAAAAGCAACCATTGAAATTTGGAATTTTTTTATTTGAATGCGAAATCCAATTTAAAATGAAAATTTTAAAAACTATAAGCTTGTAAAAGACAGTCAACAGTCAAATAATAAAAAATTGAAGAAAACAATTGATAAATTTACTATCATTTCATTTCATCACATCCCAAAAAAATAAATCTTTATTTTTGAATTTTCATTTAAGTAGGCAGATTAGTTTTGATATTTTGATTTTTTAAAATAATTTTTAAAAAGCTTTTTTCAATTGTGAAAAGTGATTTCGATACTTAATTGTATTAATTTAATATTATACGACTATTTTTATTGATAATTCTTATTTTGTGGCAAAAATTAAATTATTTTATTTTTTCCCTATGAGCAATAAAAAAGCAAAAATATATCATTTCAATAATGATTGGGAAGAAGAGTTTTTATTCATCATATATAAAAAAAAGTGTTTATGTTTATTGTGTAATTCTACAATGGCTTTACCAAAAAGAGGTAATCTAAACAGATATTTTACAACTATTCATCCAAGTTTTGATCGAGACTTTCCTCTGAAATTCATAATAAGAAAATCTGAAGTACAAAGATTAAAAAGAACTCTAAATTCACAGATAACTTCATCGAATAGCTACTATATCCCACTCGATGGCGCAGTTTTCACGCTTAAACTATAAAATATGATCATTCCCGGGCCGTTAATTATAATCATTTTGATGTGTTTTTTGTAATATTATTTAATTTTAAAAATTATTTTTTATTAACATATACAAATTAAATGATAATAATAAATGTAAAATAAAATAAACAAATTACAATTTGATTCATCTTTTTTAGTTTGCTTTTTATTAGAAAAATCAATTTTCTATAGGAGATTTTTTTACTGGGGTTTCGGCTTTTTTTTTTTGTTGTTTAAAAATTCATAATCAGAATAAAAAGTAAAATTTCTTACTCTTCCTTTACATTTTATTTCTACAGAGAAACAGATATTATTGTGTTATCGCTATTTTTTACTTCTTTAGTCTTTGTTTTAATTTTTTTTTTTTTTTTTTACAGACAAACAGATATTACCGCTATTTTTTATTTCAAATAGAATGACAACTAAAAGTAAAAGTTGTTACGGGTAGGTTTAGGGTTAGTTTTAGGGTTAGGTTTAAGGTTAGTGTTCTGTTGTTTGTAATGCTAAAATAAAAAATATCAAAATCGTATTTTTGTAAATATTTTTTTTTACTAACATCTATAAAATACAATAAACGTAAACTATATTCAACAAAGTATAACAGTAGTCGGAGAAAAGAAAGAAACTAAAACTTTTTTAAACAACGACAAATATATATATAAAATATTTATAATATATGCTTTTTATGACATTTAAAAAAACAGTGTACAATTGTACTTTTCTTACTGGATATTTTTGTGTTGACGCTCTTTTTTATTTCAAAAATATACACACGGTACAATCTTAAAATGTCTCATGTAATGTTACGAACAGTACGTTACTTGATGCGTTACCTAATTCCAACTCACTTTATACATATCTCTCGTCAACATTTACTACTTAAAACTTCAATACCCTACGGTGTAAAAAGTCTGTTAATTATTACTTTACAAAATCTGAACATTTCAATACTTTAAAATAAAAAAAAAATCCAATGAAAACAACATTTCCATCCAATTCAAAAAAACACACCCTCTCCCCAAGCCGTAACCATTTTATAAATTGTGCGAATTCAGAAAATGTATTTGCTGCGATGCGACATACATGCTGTACTGCAACACGACATAGCGGCCTGCAATCTGTAGCACAACAAAAAAGTATTATAGACAACGCGAGTTCGAACGTGTCGGCCGCGGAAACGACATTTTTATGTGTTTTAGTGCAAAAACAGCGCCATCCAGTGGGATATGGTGGCTCATCGACGACACATTAACAATGGTAACAGTGGCCACTCTATGTGTGTCAAATTTTTATAAAGCACAAAAAGCCTTTTACAGATGGTGAGATATTCAAAGAAACTTTTTTGACTGCAGCAGATAGTTTATTTCACAATTCTAAAAATAAAATGGAGATTGTTGATTCTATCCAAGAAATACAATTTTCCAGACAAATTGTAACAAGACAAGTTGAAACCATGGTGATGGATTTAAGATCACAACTTGATGAGTCAACTGACAGTTGTGATGTATCCCAACTTAGTAAATTTAGTATTTCCTGATTTGACTGTAAAGGAAGAATTTCTCAAAATCCTATCTTTAAAAGAGCGAACCAGAAGAGAGAACATCTACAATATTTTTAAAGCTTTAGTAATATCTGAAAATCTTCCTCTTAAGAAGCTCATTTCCATTACTACAGATGGTGCTCCTTCTATAACTGGTTGTGAAAATGGATTTTTAACATTTTGTAAGAGAGAGATTGATTTTCCTAATTTTATTTCATACCACTGCATAATTCATCAACAATCATTATGTGGTAAAACAACTAATAAAATAATCAATTCAATTAGAATGAGAGCACTGAAAAGAATATTGTTTCAGTCATTTTTAGATAGCATTAATGCAGATTATGTTGACTTAGTTCTCCATAATTCAGTCAGATGGTTGAGCAAAGATAATGTTTTAGAAAGATTCCACAAGCTGTTGCCACATATAAAAGATTTTCAGAACGAAAAAACAGATCCTTATGCTGTTTTACTTCACAACAATGTGTGGCTGCAAAATGTAGCATTTTTAACAGATTTAACAACTAAATTAAAAGAAATATAAATTAAATCTAAATTTGAAAGGATAAAACTAAACAATAACAGACATGATTAGTTCCATCAACACATTTAAAATGAAACTAGAAACATGGATTTCTCAAATTAATAAAAAAGATTTGAAACATTTCGCAAATTTAAGAGAAGAAATTGGGTCAAACATAGAAATATGTGATTACTAAGAATTTGGAAATATTTTGCAAAACATGCTTCTGCAATTTCAACAATGATTTCAAGACTTTGAAAACCTTCGACCAATCACTTCATTTTTCACATCGCCATTGTCTAAAATAAATATAGAAAATTAAGCTGTACTAATCACAGAAGTATTTAATAATATTTATTTTATAAAGCGCAGGCGGTATTGAAATTACACTGAGAGGGTGCAAACCTCTCAAGCGCTTAGCCAATCAGATCACAAATACTGAGACAGAGAATTTAACAAGAAAAGAGTGGTTCCATTCTCTTCTTTACTTGTCTTTCTATATATCCAAGCCAGTCCAAAGTACTTAGATCTGAAAGCGTGAATCTTAAATATCTTCACACTCAACTCACTGAGTTCTAATTATAAACATATAGCGTGAAATCTTTTGATTTACTACGCAGTAGCTTTCAGATCTAAGTACTTTGGACTGGTTTGGATATATAGAAAGACAAGTAAAGAAGAGAGTGGAACCACTCTTTTCTTCTTAAATTCTCTGTCTCAGTATTTGTGATCTGATTGGCTAAGCGCTTGAGAAGTATTTAATATAGACATAGGTAGCTTGGAAATGCAATTAATTGAACTACAAAATGACATTAGATTGAAATCACATGATCAATTTGATATATGGAAGTATATTACCATTGAAAATTATCTGCTATTGAAAGATTCATATCTTAGACTTCATTCACATTTTATACATAAACTCTAAATATCGTATTCATATGACTGAAAATCAACTTAATAGATTGTTTGTGCTTCACTGTTTTTAATTACAAACCAAATTAGTCAAAATAGCTAATAATATTCAATGTCAATTATCACATTAAATAAATTTGTTTAAAATTTTAACTATATTTGTTTATTTCATTTGTAAATTGATTCATTTTGCTTTTTTCCCCCATTTAGTCGATCATCATTTATTTGGAAAATAAAAAGTAGCTCTTAGGTAATCCATCATTTGAACACTTCGTAGAATAAAGATATTAGTACCTTTCATTTTTCCTAGTAGCCTTTCAAAATGTTTTTCCATACAGGGATTTGCAATGAATATGTCATCCCTAATAATAAGTAGTTAATATTGATCAATAATTAGTATAATTTGAATATTATAATAAAGAACTTCAATAAAGTTTGTAATTTATTAAAAATTATTACTAAAATAGTCACTATATACAAAATAAAATAATAAAACAAAATAAAAAGTGAATGAAATACTAAATTCATTATAGAGTTAAACTTGAGGTATAAGTTAGTGGTTTAGAGTCAGTGCAATATAGTATTATTTATCCTACCTTTATAAGTTTTGAGGGAGGTTTTGAGGGATCATATTGCTTCATGCTACTATGACCATAAATTTAGTAATAGCTTCATCAACTGCCACCTCTCTTTGCATTTGATATGCAGCTTTGAAATTTACATTGCAGTAGTCTATAATCATTCTAAGTTTATATACTCCGTCAAAATCTTTACTTTTAGCATTTGGCATATTTTTATTATTATTAAAATGCAGATAAGACATTATAGAAAAAAATCTAAATTGGGTCATAATATTTGCAAAATATGTTTGTCTTTGTCTCAAATCAGAACTCCAGATATCATCTAATTCATATACAGCACAACTGGAGCAAAGGCCTACTACCATGCCAAAAAATGCAGATAATTCACAATATAAATTTACATAATCACGAGCTATTTTTTGTTTAGCAAATATGGTAGTTTCAATAATAATTTTTCCATATATTTTTTTATCAAATATAAATTCAAATAATAATTTAAAAAAAGTATAAAATTAAATACTTACCAGTGGAAAGCTTCTTGCAGTAACGTTCACTCGTTATACAGACGAAGAAGATCGGTAAAATTTTGCATTTTTTCCCATGTAAATTTCAGGGCAAATCCAATTCTGTTAAAAATGAAAAAACTGAGAGAAAGACAAAAAAAATCAATTTACTTGATTACAAAAATTTGCATAAAATTTTTAATTTTTAACATTGAAAAATGAAACTTACATTTTCTGAAACTAGAAAAAAAGATGGAAATGAAGATGTAAAAAGCGCATGTGCAGACTGTGTAGATTTCCAGCAGTTTTAAATTGAAATCAGATGTTGCAAATTTGAAAATTCAAGATCACAATGTGTGATCACAATGCCAAACAGGTTTTCAATTAAAATAAAATGATTTAGAACTATATTCCCACAATTCACTTTCATTTCGAATCTTACATGTGTTAAACAAATTTAATAAAGATTTTAGTAAATATGTTAAATAACTATTATTAATAAATAAATAATGTGTTAATTTAAATAAAATGTATCCCACAAATCTCAATGCTATGAATATAAGGTCATACGTAGCCTCAAAAGTGCTAAGCTTCAGTAAATATGCAGTTATTAATAGCTTTTCTTACAATAGTGTCTAAACACATATAGTTATTAAATAAATAAAATACATAAATTATATAATAAATATGGTAGTAAAAAGTCTTTAGTTATAAAAAAATTCATTAATTAAATCCCAAAAGAAAATGTATAAATTCAAATGATTTTATATATTTACCTTTGTTTTCATATGAATAAATTATTTAGTTTAGTGTTTAGATTTTCAGCAGTATACATCTATATTTGAAAATTTTATTTCTATGTATGTATGTATTATATTGGAAGAAATTTTTAGTTGCAATTTATAATTTAGGATACAGCAGTTATTAGAGACACAATCAAATTTCCACAATTCAGGAGATTTACTTTGCCATGATTATGGTTCTTACAATGATTTTGGTTTGAAAGTTTGTACTCTCACATACATTAAACTAGACTAAATGCTACCAAGACCATTCTTAAGAGGCTGGCTTTCTATCTAGGAAGAATTTGGGTAAGTTAGCCAGTCATACAGAGGTTTCAATTTTGTTGCATCAGTCTACAATTTCCACTTTGAAGATGATAATGGCACCTCCTCAAAGTTGAAGAAATAAGAAAACAAAAGACAAATTTATTTTTTAGGACTATTTATATAAAGTTCGTATGTAATCTTTAATTATCAAGAAAAAAAACTATGTTAATAAATTTTATTTTGGGAACTAATTGAATGAGACAATCTATATTTTAAAATAAATTCAAATTTACAGATTAAAATACTAACTTTTTTAGTTTTCAGCCAATAAACATCACATGATCACCATTTCCTATACTTATTTATAACTGTTATTAAAACAGGCAAAGCTCTCTATACGTATTCTTTGGTTTTCCCTTGATATCTGATAGTTAATGCTATACAAATCTTGATTTTAATTACATATTACCTTAATTAAAAATGGAAAAGACCTAAATAATTTTTAATTAACCTATTAACTATCATTCCCAAAAAAATAAATCTTTTTTATTTTTTATCTTAATAAAATATTGAAATTTTCTTTTTGAAAGAAAAAACCAAATAAAATTTAAACAAAATTTATACACCAAATATATATGTGTGTATGTACATATATGAATAATGTCTTATTCATTTCACTGTCAGTCATGTGGTCTTCCACATGATAGTAAGTTGGTTTTCTATTATTGTGAGGCTAGCTAATAAATATAGCTTTCAAATACTCTAAAGAAAATTATATAAAATAAAATTAGTATCCTAAAATAAAAGATTAAAAGTAATTATAATAATTGATAATATTCAAATGTTAAAATAAATTATTAAAAGTGAATATTTTAAAAATAATAATAAATAATAGGTTTTATTATAAAAGTGTTTAAAATTGAGAAACTAATACATTATATAAACAATGTTAAATGTGTTCCTCTTATCAAAGATTAAAAGAATGTATGTCTAAAATTATATTGTCAGGAATATACTGGAAAACAATTCAATTAAGTATATTAGTGTTAAAAGAAATAGATTTTAGAAGTTTAATTAAATAATTTTATATTACTGTTTAAAGAATTAGATCAAAAATAAGGTAATAAAAATATTAAACATGTTTTGAGGTATGAGATTCGAAAATGGGGGGAAAATTCAAGCAATTTGATAATTGGTGTTTTCAAAATTCAACCTATTAAATAATGATGGAGTTTTAAAAATTCGTGTAATTAAAATAAAATGAAATCATAAAAGTATTGAAAATAAAAGAATATCAAAGATATTAAAAACAAGAAATCAAAAGTATATATATTCAATTTTTCTTAAAATTAGTCAGTCTGGATTCTTGATTTATTCAAGATGCATTGAATCATCATTAAGATGATCAAGATTGAACCTGACCCAAAAAATCTCTACTCACAATGAAGAAAAAATGCTTAAACCTTACGTTTCAAAAACAGGAGATTGATAAAGGACATTATAGCAATCTGTAAAGAAAGAACCATGATAATAAATTGAATCTATTAATGAATGTCATCATGGGAGAAATAATAGCCCGAAAAAAAAAACAAAAAATCCTTGCAATGAATTGTAGAGAATACTGGCTACAAAATTTTTGAAGCATAAGTTAAAAAAAAATGTTTATCAATTAGAATGTTATCCTAACATATTAACCATTTTAAGTTTTATTTTACAATCTCTTAGTATATTGTAACGATCCGGAGAATAACATTCAACGTGATCTGTACTACAGGGCGCCATCTAGGCATTTGAACCTAGAAAAATTTATAAAGTAGGCAGATACGTAAGTCAAAAAAAAAACTTTTTTTATTTTTTTTATTTTAATAAATATATTTTGATATCTGGTCGTTAGCCCATGTCACTAGCTCAGGGAGTAGCAGAGATTTAATAATATAATATCTTATCTAATTGTATTTCAATATTAAAAAAATAAATAAAATAAGCCACTGCCAGTAATTAACATACAAAAATTTATTTACGCACATATATATATATAAGATTTAACATTATTATTTTAATATGTTTACTTTAACATTTAACATTACTTTTACTTTTATTTTAGATTTTTAATTTACATTTTAAATTTTATACTATTATTAGTTCGCACAGATTTGTTTAAAAATGTTGAGTATAGATTGGTTACATAGATTCCACGGTCAAAAACATTTCAAAATAAACATAAACGATCAAAATACAAAATCATTGATACCGTCAAATGCAGAGGGAAATTTATAAGTAACCCAATAGCATTCACCATAAGATGCTTGCATTAACACCAATAACTTAAAAGACATTCGAATAAATACATTTTAGATACTCACCGTAAGGTATCAGTATTTACCGAATGTCTATATATATTTTGATCGAATATGAAAACCAAAAACATAATCAACCGGTAACGAACCCATGCAAGCGTCTATACCCAACTTAAATTTAATGCATCTTTATTTAGAGTGTCGAGTATGAATAGACTGCATAGATTTGCATTTGAAAAGAAAATATTCAATCCTTGTTTAACCTTAGGCCAAAGGTTCGCAGTCAAACCAAACTTCAATCCATCTGATATATCGATGTGTTCAATGTAATACGAATACGGCAGCACAATTAGGTTAAGAGAAGAAACTGCTTCTCGTCAGATAGGAATATTACATCTATCAGACAAGAAGAGCAATAAAAAAAAACTCCATCGAAAGGAACAGCGTTCTACGTCTTATAATCCCTTCCATAGGCAAAATGGAAGTGTGCGGCGTATAATAGCGATTCTGCCCATAGCGAATCTCGTACTACATCTACTAATTACACCAATATATCCAATCCATTGACCTAATTCAACTATGAAACGAATAACCTAAGATTACCCTCCCCTAATATAACTTTACAAATCTATATAGCCATTCACGCCCGACTTAAGTTTAATATTTATATAACTAGTTTAATGAAAAACAGAAATCATAATAAAACTTAAAGAACAAATAAATAAATAAATGGAAATGATTTTAAATAATAAAAAAAATACATCAAATGACATTATTAATATTAATTTACGTTGGTCAGATAGGATTCTATTTGTATTATTTAAATACGGAAAGTTTTTAATTTAATGTTCATTAATTATAAAGTTCTTACGGTTTTAAACAGTTCATCTTTATCTGTTGCTTGCCATTTGAACATGAATTCCCACGCCGTCCTAAAAAGATTGGTTGAGTTAGCAGTTGTTTTTTATTTATTTATCCAGAGGTCTGTTAGTTTAGTTGGTCCTTAATGTAGAAAAAAAAAACGATGTCATTTCTCTTTTTTTTTTTAACAAAACTGAAGGGATTGAAGAGTGCGTCTTTTCAATCCCTTCTCCTTCAACTCCACACTAACACATATAGTCAAATCGTAATAACTAATTAATTCTTTTATTTTCAAACCTTTCCTTTTATAATAATTTTGTGGATTAACTCAACATTACGTCATGATGGTGAAAACCTTTTCGTTGAGATCCGATTTCCCGATGGATTTCTTTCATTTGCTAAAAGTTTCTATTGTTTTCCTATCTGACCGATGCTTATACATTTAAATGCCCAAAGGCTAGTTTACTAATTAAAATAATCATTTCCATTTTACAAAAGATTAATTAATTTGTTTTCAAACTTAAACATATATTTTTATCTCTAAATCTTTTCTGAAAATTTAGTTTTAAACTACTCTTTTTTTTTTAAAGTTTTATTTTAATAATTTTTTATCTGTGCGATTTTATATATATGCAAGTTTAAGATAATTTTTTAATTTTCAGTTTTTAATTCTTAAAAAAAAAATTTTTATTGTCGAACTTCTTTTTTTATGTTTACTAATAAAAAATAATGTAATGTACGTATACATATCAGTAAACTTGTTTAAAAAAAAATGAGCAAAAAATAAATAAATAATTTACTTAGGGTTAGTAATTACGGTACACGATTAACAAAATTTACAAAACATTCAGTTAGTATAAAGACTATATACCAAAAAAAAATGTTAACTATTGTTTTCCTAAGGACCATTTACGTTCACCTCCTCCCCACAAGAGTTCTATTTTTTTATACATTTTATTATTACACACGGCATGACAAGCAAATTTTACAAATTATTTATTTAAGAGGTTGCATTGAGGTAAATATGTTTTAAGGATAATGGGTTTATACATGTATATTTGCAGCACAATTATATATACCACCAACTTATTTATGACTGATTGAAATGCATACATAGGGTTACACTGACGTAATTCCCAAAGGTACTCATCATAAGGCACCACATTTCGATCATAAACGTACGTGGCTGTGTGCGCCTATACACGTTAAAGCATAATATATATTAACAAAAAAAAACATATTAATTGCAACCTTTTGACTTTCTTTTTAACGAAATACAGTTTAAAATTATTTATACTTTCTCGTGTTTAATATATGTGCAATTTCTTTTTGGCAGTGCTTTTATAAGATTTAAAGTATACGACTTATGTAAACAGATAAAAATATTTCATTTTGAAAAAGAAATTTACTCAGGGCCCTGGTAGTTTATTAAAGATCGGCCCAAGTTGGGTAGCCAGTTATAACGATCCGGAGAATAATACTTAACGTGATCTGCACTACAGGGCGCCATCTAGGCATTTGAACCTAGAAAAATTTATAAAGCAGGCAGATACGTAAGTCAAAAAAAAAATTTTTTTTTTTTTTTAATTTTGATTCCGGTCGTTAGCCCAAGTCACTAGCTCAGGGAGTAGCAGAGATTTAATAATATAATATCTTATCTAATTATATTTCAATATTAAAAAATAAATAAAATAAGCCACTGCCAGTAATTAACATACAAAAATTTATTTACGCACATATATATATATAAGATTTAACATTATTATTTTAATATGTTTACTTTAACATTTAACATTATTTTTACTTTTATTTTAGATTTTTAATTTACATTTTAAATTTTATACTATTATTAGTTCGCACAGATTTGTTTAAAAATGTTGAGTATAGATCGGTTACATAGATTCCACGGTCAAAAACATTTCAAAATAAACATAAACGATCAAAATACAAAATCATTGATACCGTCAATTGCAGAGGGAAATTTATAAGTAACCCAATAGCATTCACCATAAGATGCTTGCATTAACACCAATAACTTAAAAGACATCCGAATAAATACATTTTAGATACTCACCGTAAGGTATCAGTATTTACCGAATGTCTATATATATTTTGATCGAATATGAAAACCAAAAACATAATCAACCGGTAACGAACCCATGCAAGCGTCTATACCCAACTTAAATTTAATGCATCTTTATTTAGAGTGTCGAGTATGAATAGACTACATAGATTTGCATTTGAAAAGAAAATATTCAATCCTTGTTTAACCTTAGGCCAAAGGTTCGCAGTCAAACCAAACTTCAATCCATCTGATATATCGATGTGTTCAATGTAATACGAATACGGCAGCACAATTAGGTTAAGAGAAGAAACTGCTTCTCGTCAGATAGGAATATTACATCTATCTGACGATGAGAGCAATAAAAAAAAAAGAACTCCATAGGAAGGAACTGCAGTCTCTGTCTTATAATTCCTCCCATAGGCAAGACGAGTGTGTGCGGCATATAATAGTGATTCTGCCCCTAGCGAATCTCGTACTACATCTACTAATTACACCAATATATCCAATCCATTGACCTAATTCAACTATGAAACGAATAACCTAAGATTACCCTCCCCTAATATAACTTTACAAATCTATATAGCCATTCACGCCCGACTTAAGTTTAATATTTATATAACTAGTTTAATGAAAAACAGAAATCATAATAAAACTTAAAGAACAAATAAATAAATAAATGGAAATGATTTTACAAAAGAAATACATTAAATAAAATTATAACTAATTAATAAATAAACGTTGGTCAGATAGGATTCTATTTCTTAATTATTTTAAATACGGAAAGTTTTTAATTTAATGTTCATTAATTATAAAGTTCTTACGGTTTAAAACAGTTCATCTTTATCTGTTGCTTGCCATTTGAACATGAATTCCCATGCCGTCCTAAAAAGATTGGTTGAGTTAGCCGTTGTTTTTTATTTATTTATCCAGAGGTCTTTTAGTTTAGTTGGTCCTTAATGTAGAAAAAAAAACGATGTCATTTCTCTTTTTTTTTTTTAACAAAACTGAAGGGATTGAAGAGTGCGTCTTTTCAATCCCTTCTCCTTCAACTCCACACTAACACATATAGTCACATCGTAATAACTAATTAACTCTTTTATTTTCAAACCTTTCCTTTTATAATAATTTTGTGGATTAACTCAACATTACGTCATGATGGTGAAAACCTTTTCATTGAGGTCCGATTTCCCGATGGATTTCTTTCATTTGCTAAAAGTTTCTATTGTTTTCCTATCTGACCGATGCTTATACATTTAAATGCCCAAAGGCTAGTTTACTAATTAAAATAATCATTTCCATTTTACAAAAGATTAATTAATTTGTTTTCAAACTTAAACATATATTTTTATCTCTAAATCTTTTCTGAAAATTTAGTTTTAAACTACTGTTTTTTTAATAAAGTTTTATTTTAATAATTTTTTATCTGTGCGATTTTATATATATGCGAGTTTAAGATGATTTTTTAATTTTCAGTTTTTAATTCTTAAAAAAGAAATTTTTATTGACGAACTTTTTTTTTTTATGTTCACTAATAAAAAATAATGTAACGTACGTATGTGCCCATTACAATATATTCAATTCTAACAAAAATATATATTTTATTATATATAGAGGGTTTATATAACATATTATTTAATTGATTAATTAAAGGAAGATTCAGAATTTGTTGTTAAGCATCTACACATACTCAAACTATATTTTAAAGCAGCTGAAATACAAAATTTGCTTCATGTTTCTTTTATTATAAATGATATGTCTAGTTAAAATTTTATCCTCTTTAAAGTTTTATTTTCATGTAAAAATTGACAATAAATATGTAAAATTATATAAAATAATCAGAATGTAATATTTATTTTAAACACATGAAATGTGCACACATAAAATATTTGAAGTGAAATATTACCAAAATTACCCTTTTCTTTATTTTGCTGTAATATCTTGTATAAATACAATTTATCCAAACCACTGTGAACACTTTTTAGCAAAACCCTTTATTTGTAAATACATACATACACTTACATTATGACTGTCCTGCAGTCTTCTTCAGAGTATGTATGTATATATGTACAAAAAAAGGGTTTTTCTAAAAGTGTTTGAAGTGGTTTGGATAAATTGTATTTGAAGTGAAGGTTCTAAGTATTAAAATAACGAGTGGCAATATAATTATTAGTTTTAAGTAAAGATTTATTTTGAAATTCGATTGAGTTCATTTGTACATAAATTAGCCCTGGTTTTGATTACCTTAAATTAAATTTATGTAAAACTTATAATGTGAATGCAGTTGTTAAATCACTGTTGAACGGTTAATATATATGACATTATATGGTGAATTTATTCAGTTTTGTTTTGTAAATTCAAGGTAAGATTCAAGAGAAACAATCTCCCAAATATGGATTGAGTTATTATTAAATTCAAGATTGGATTTTAAAAAAATCATCTCTGTACTTGAGTTATTATTAAATCAGGATTGGAATCTAAAGTGGCCATTCCCTAGAATAATCCTTGTAAGTAAAGTATATTAATTATAATAATCTCATATTAGATATACATATATAATTATGCTATAAAGCTAATATTATGAATAAATGTATTTCTAAGAGTCAGCTATGTGTAGGATTATATTCAGGATGAATTAATCCAGAGATTTATTCTATGGCAAGTGTGCTCAATCATAAAACTATGTTAGCATTATAATATGTAATTAAAAGAATAATGTTTTAAAATTAATCAAATTAAATAATTACTATTGTTTGCCATCATACATGTGAACTAAGAGTTAACATAAGGGAGAAATGGTTTATTAAAGCAAATATTACCAGTAAATTATAATCAAATTATAACGAAAATTGTCATAAAATTCTGATGATATAGTCTCTAATGTAAGTAGGTTAAAAAAAAAAAAGACATTATATCTTGTCTGACAATTATGATACTTTGAAATAAATTATGTTTTACTATTTGTTTAAATAATGGTTACTCCTCTCTATATAAAATTGCTTAGTCTATATATCAATTCCATGTTCATTTGATCAGGAGTAACATATGTTATACATAAGCTAGGTATTGCAAATGGTATTGTGTAGTGATCATCTTTCGTCATTACATATTAAAAAAAAAATTTTAAATTCTATTAAAGTATGTAAATAATGAATATATGCCCATACATTTCTTGATGTTTAATGTCAGGTGATATCTGAATCAATTAAAATAAATTTTAAAATATATAAGATGACAACCATTATAATAAAATAAAATAAAATAGTTCAGTGTTCAGCAGATTTTCAGCACTTTGTATCTATATTTAAAGCAGATTTTATTTTTACATACATGTGTATATAACAAGTTCCGATAAAAAGAAATTAGTAGTTGCAGTTTATATTTCAGGATCTGACAGTTTTTCATTTACTATGGTTAGTTATTAGAGACACAATCGCGTTTCCACAATTCAGGAGATTTACTTTGTTGCGATCAGGTTCTTACATTGACTTTGGTTTGCTACCAGGGCCATTATTAAAGTGTTAGCTATCTATCCATGAAGGATTTGGGTAAATTAGCCAGTCATAGGAAATCTTCCCAGTCTAGAGAGGTTTCAATTTTGTAGCATCAACCTACAATGTCATTTTGATGATGACAATGACACCTGTTCAAAATTAAAAAATAAGTAAGCAAAGGAAAAATTTATTTTTTATGACTATTTATATAGTTCTTCTCTTATGTAATTTTTAATTATCAAAAAAAAAAACCCTATGATAACAAATTTTATTTTTATGACTAATTGAATGAGATAATCTATATTGTAAAATAGACTCAAATTTACACACTAATATACTAAATTATCTATATATAATCCTTCTAAGCTCTTTTCTTCTTTCTTCTATTATTTTTGCTATTCATATATACCATATTGCATTTACAAAATCTTCTTACACTTTATTAGCAAAAAATCTTCATTCTGTTATTATAATAAGATTTTTTGCTAATAAAATATAAGATTTTTGTAAATGCAATATAATATACTAAATTCTTTAATTTTCTCTTGATAGCCTATGGTTAATACAACTCTTGATTGTAATTACTTATTACTTTAATTAAAAATAAAAAACTTCATCCTGTACAATTTTAAATTAATCTGTTAAAAAAAAAAAAATCTTTTTATCTTTTATTTTAATAAAAGATTAACTTTTTTTTAAATACTTTTAGACAGAGATTAAATTTCTCTTTGAAAGAAAACACATTTTCTCTTTTTTATCAAAAGAAAACTAAATAAAATGTAAATAAAATTTATATGTTGAATATATGTGTATGCATATATATATATGTTTGTACTTATTAAAGTTCTTTAAACACTATAAAAGCTTTATTTAATAGCTTCCCAGCGGTTGAAATCTCTTTAAATTTGATATTAAAATAAACTAGTTTTCTCCTCCCCCCACATGCAAATTAAAAAAATTTGAAATGGGGATTTCCATTTCAATATATATATAAAATAATATTAAAATTACAGCATTAAATAACTGCAATAAATCTAAAATGATTTGATGGATATTTCTTTAAGACAACATGTAATATAAACATTCTTGACTAGGAAAGTTTTTAGAGATTGTATCCTAAAGTACTCATTCTAGATTGTTCAAATGTTTTTCTAGTAGATGTATTTTTTTCTGAAGAGCTATCCTTATCTTGACAAATTCTTTTTTTTTTTTTTTTGAGGTTTCTCCTTCAGGAAGCAGTTATTATTTTATTATATCTTCATATTGAGATTTGGCAGTTAGGACTTTTATATTCAGTCCGTCACATCATAAGTGAGGCAGCAGGTTTAAAAGCCAGAGACAACATTTTAGAAGGTTAGGAAGGCTAGATCTCATGAAGATCAGCTAAAATTGGCACACTTAGGAATCTGGCTAAGGCAACAGCATTATAGAGAAGTTTTTTTATGCTGAACTGATACGATATAGTTTCATTTGTACATGGATATACTAGGAACTTCTTATTTGAAGAATACTACTTCTTAAATTGCCAGATAAAACATTTCTGAATGCTAAGACTAATATTACTCACTCAAAAAATCAAAAACAATCATATTATGAAAATGGAATTGGTAACTAATAGTGTATTTTTAGAAGTAAAATAAGAAAACTGACCAATCAAAGTGTTATGAAAAAACTTCAAACTCTACTTATGAACAAAGTACCTGATAATATGCACATTGAACATTAAGCATAATTCAGTTTTAAAAGGCCTCAGTATGAAATATCAATTATTTAAATTTTTCTTAAATTTATTTCAGTGTTTTAAAGCTACAATGCATTTTATCATTAGTCTTTTAATTACTATCTAGATAAAATTATAAAATGAATATTCTCTCTTCTTTCAGAAATAAACCAAAACATAGAGGAAATCTGTTTTGTGTTTTTGTTTTTTATATTAATACTAAGTCATAATATTAGCAAAATTTGATGCACCCATTAGATAGTGTTAAGAATATAATCTACATTTTGAATTACAAGTATCAAATTAACTCAACCCCACAAATTTGACACTACCCACTTTAGATAAATATAGTAATGACATAATATTACTCCATAAATGAGGTGTCTACTCAAACTCTAAAATATATATATTTACTATCATGATAAATTTATGTCTACTTTCTTAATATTACTTACATTAATAAATATATTGTTGATACATTCATTTAACCTACTCTCACATAGTTAATTAGGAAAGAGTAATTAGTGTGTGATTACACTAGCAAGAATCTGTAATAAAAGGTAAAAATTAGTAGAAATGCATGTGCATTAAGTTGTTAGAATTACTGTTAGTACAAAAGAAACCTATCAAAGATTATAACTTTTTCCAATATTTTAAAAATAAAATTATGTATTTTTAAATGTAACCAATATAATCTGAAAGAATTTGTGTGGTGAATAATTTTAAATAGTGCTCAGTACCCTGTTTTATCACTTGCTACTTTAATTAAAAATAGGTCTGTGAAGTTATTTATTTTAAGCCAATTAACATCACATGATCACCATTTCTTATGCTTGCTTACAACTGTTATTAAAACAGGCAAAACTCTCCATATAGTATTAATCTGGCTTGCACTGGGTGGCAATATTATATGGAGAGTTTTGCCTGTTCTATTTATTTTAATTAAACATATTTGAGTTAACTAAAGAGTTACGAAATAATGAATTATTCAATTATAGTGGCCAAATACTATTTTATGTTTCACATTACATTAGTATGCTTAAAGTATGGCATGTTCATCAATGATCATTTGATCATCAGACATCAATTATTTCAATGTTATTTGCCATATAAGTGTAGGATACATTACATTTTCATATATATGAGTCTATGAGTTGCTTAACAACCTTGAATTTAGCTCCTCATTACAATGTATATACATATAGTTAAAGAATTTTAATATAGAAATTGAATTTAAGAAGTTTTCAAATTTTTTATAATTTGAAAACTTAAGTTCATACATATTAAAATTATAATATTTAAAATATAATCATATATATATATTTGATCTATGCTAATTTAAAGTGAATTATCAAATATAAGATCATATGATCAACATTTCTTATGCTCAAAGAAGCTGTTAACACAGCAGCAATTCTCTCCATATAATATTGCCACCTAGTGCAGCCCATATTAATCAATGGATGTTAGAAGGTTAGTGCATCAAAAATCCCTATCTAGTGATCACTCATCCAATATCACCAGATTAGTTTCTAGCTTATGGCATTCATAAATGAGGAGCCTTGGATCACTGCACCAAAATATTTGGTTCTAATGTATCTCTCCAGCAGTCATCTTTTACACATAGCTTTATAGTTAACTACAAAGATAAAAGGTGACTACTGGAGGAATGCATTAGATCCAAAGATCTAGGTGCATTCCTCTCAGATTCAATGTTACTCGCTGATGAAAGCCATAAACTAGAAACTAATCTGGGGATTTTGAATTGAATAGACACTAGATAGAATTTTGATGCACTAACCTTCTAGCATCTATTGATTACTATGGTTTGCACTAGATGGCAATATTGTATGGAGAAAGCTGATACTGTATTAACAAATTGCATAGGCATATGAAATGGTAATCATGTGATGTTATAATGGTTTAATGCCTATCTTAGCCAAAGGATGATAGTGACTATGGTCATTAAAAAATCAAAGACATCAAAAATATATAGATACTAAACTAGATTCAGATCTGTATGACAATACGAGTAAATTAGCGGATTGAAAACCTTGTGTTTTCAGTTTGAGCTCGTAGTTTTATAGTTAACCAATAAAGACTGACATCCATAATCTAGATTCTAGAAAATTGTCTGGGATATTGGATGCGTCGCAACTAGATAGGGATTTTCTATGCACTAACTTTCTAGTATCTATTAATTACTATGGCTTGCATTAAGTGGGAATGTTAAATATACGCAAAGTAATATAAAAATAACGAAAAAAAAACTAATAATGATTGTCAAATTTTGATTTGATATATATAGAAGAAATTGGCTGTTAAAATAAACATATATAAACCTCGCTAAGATACAAAGCAACTCATAAAAATAAGCTTTACTCAAAAGTTTCCGGAAACGAAACTAATACAAGACTCGGTAAAAGTTCACTATAACGGTCTATGGTTGTTTGCCCTCTATTGTTTAAAATTTAAACTAAATTGCTTGAGAATCTGACATGTATGTTATTATATTACAAATAAATTAAAATTTAATCAAATGTAAAAGATAATAATAATAAAAAAAACCTTTTGAATGTTGGATTAATTACACGACATTAATTAAAATAATTACTTTTAATTTCTTTGAAAGTTAAGATTTTAAACTGTCTACAACTTAAGAATTTAAAATAAAAAAGTATATGCTACTGTCTTACAATTACATGAAAATTTATTCAAATGTAAAAGATAATAAAAAAAACATTTACCTTTTTAAATATAATTACGTCCTATACAGACTAGGAAGTTGGAGAAAAAAGCGGTATTGCTGTATCTACTCCGGAGGGCAATTCGTGCAGGTACGATGAAAACAAAGCTCTGCTAATGCCACATTGGAATTTCAGCTTACGCTTTGCTCTCATCCACATGTTTTCAATATTCTGGCTGTGTATGTCTCGGTCTTCGGGATCCACGAAGTTTTCCTGATGGACGACAACCGAATGCAAATACACACCATTGTTGAGACTGCTGATGTTATTGTACGCAGCCCAGCCATCTGAAATAATGTGCGTACCTGGTAAAATGACCCGCTGTATCAGGCCCTCCAGTGTATCAGCCGTCCTGTCTGCCACTTCTATCAAGAAGCACTTTCTTGATGCTCTCTCTATGACGCCAAACACCTGTCCGCATAGCCCTCCTGTGATATTTTCGGTGGAAATAGTAGGTTTCGTCTATTTCGACGATTAATGGCTCCCCATTGTCATCAAATCCACGCATATTCCATTCTTCTGCCAGAATAGCAGCAACGCTTAAAATTTCACTATCAGGTACTAAGCATGTAGCAGACATCTTTTGTAACTATAAAACTGTACACGTATGCGTGTAATTCACGCCGTTGAACACATAAGGTGTCTTTTTTTTTGCAACATGTGCTATAAATGTAGTTATTTTAAATTCTTAAGTTGTAGACAGTGTACGCACATTATTTCAGATGGCTGGGCTGCGTACAATAACATCAGCAGTCTCCAACTTCCTAGTCTGTATAGGACGTAATTATATTTAAAAAGGTAAATGTTTTTTTAATTAATGTCGTGTAATTAATCCAACATTCAAAAGGTTTTTTTTTTTTTATTATTATTATCTTTTACATTTGATTAAATTTTAATTTATTTGTAATATAATAACATACACGTCAGATTCTCAAGCAATTTAGTTTAAATTTTAAACAATAGAGGGCAAACAACCATAGACCGTTATAGTGAACTTTTACCCAAGACTCTACTACATATAAATATATATTTCCTATTATTTTCATTGCGTTTAAGATATTTTGGAAATTGAATTATAATAATTTTAAAACATGATTAAGTTGCTTGGGAAATCATGTGAGAAGTTAGATATCAATCCAGAAACTTTAGCTCTTGAATCTTTAAATGACAGGAACAATTTTAAAAAAATAACAAAATAGATACCAAATAATTATTACACTATTTAAATTAAATTTTTTCTTACCTTGAAGGAGTTTTCTGAATGTAACTTTGTCAAAATTTAATAAGTGCTTTGCCATGACTTTTATTTCATTAGGAATTTTAGGACCTAAAAATAATGTTCGTTCAGCCAACCCTCCCATTATCATCGGTGAGGCTGCCATTTTGCTATTCAAAACATCCGGTTGCGCATTCTCAATTGCTACTTGATTTCTATAAAAATAAAAATGGACGACCAAGTTTCTTATACATCGTTTCGGTTAGTTTTGTTATACTACAATTTTTTAATGAAATTCATATTATTTATATTTTTTTAAAAATTTCTCAACTAAGCTGATTAATTATATTCTTACAATTTAAGAATATTCATAAAATTATGCTTCAATGATATGCTAGTATATTAACGCGAAAAAACTTCGATTATACCTTTTGTTTTTTAAATCTTAGCTCTTAACTAGTATCTTTAGAACGTTAGTTTTTGTTTACGAATGATAATGTTAATTAAGTAAATTAAACTTTGCTGCCTATTTAATAGCAGGTAATTAAATATGTTTGGTCTCAGTTTGGTACGTATTTTCTTTCTTTTTTCCTCATTGACAATATTTACCTTCATTTAAACTTTGCAAGATCTGATTTAGTGAAAGCGTAACTAACGAAAAGATTTTGCAAAGGATAAAGAATTAGTAAAACAAATAAATTGAAAGGTCGTCCTAATTTAGATTGAAATGTAACATAATTAACCAAATTATGTAGTAATGATACTAATTTTATCAGCGTTTTAATTCGAAATGCTAAAGTGACGAAGATAAATAATTCCGTATAATGTGGCCCCAAGAATTTACAAGCTACCCAATGAAAATCTTCCCAATAATTTGAAAATATAGATCTGATTTAAACAAAAGATTAAGGTCGTAGAAACATTTAATAAATGTAAGTGCATTTAAATTTGCATAAAGCAAGAATGGATTTGAGTATTTTATTATAAAACGAGCATTTTGAGATTTTTACAGGAAATTTTGTAAATAAATATGAGCTAACATTTCTCTGTAGCAATTATTTTCTCTAGCTGGACTGTGAATATGAAAAAGAATGCTTTGTTCATGTTGCACTAAAATACTAGTATTCTTAATTTTTATTAATATGGAAAAATATTTTGACTTGAAATAAAAGTATTTCATAATGTTTAAATATTTTTTTTAAAAAAATGCCATAGCAGATAGATTTGATCTTAGATCATACAATAAAATAGAATTTCCTAACTTTATTATGCTATGATATCCCATGGTAGGCCATGAAAATATGTATATATTGAAGCAGATGATCTGATGCTCAGATCCTGCTTCACAGCCCACGTCCAATCTCCTACCATCTAACTATATTCAAACCCGTCCTCACGCATGTATATATATCTAATAATATGTATATTTCTTTTGCTTTATTATTTTAACACAAATCACGTAAATACTTATATATCTTCATCTAAAAAACCCTTTTAATAAATAAATGTTTAATATTATTCTCGTGTATACGTGTGTGAATAATAAATATATATATTTCAGTGTAGGAGATTGCTAACAAATCATTAAAAATTATGTTATATATAAATTATACTTAAAATCATATATGAAACTTATTATTTTTTCATATGTAATTTAGCAGTCAGAAATGATGCAGTTCTTTTAAAAAGTCTCTCGAAAACAATTACCCGGAAAAGCCCATTAGTTAAAAGTAAAAAGATTACAATTTTGTAATAATAAAATAAACCCATTAGTGGAAATTTTGTCCATGCCAGCTTGTTTTAAAATCATAAGACTTATTTTAAAACAATCGTTCGAGAAACTGATAACAGAATTGCATTGTTTCAAAAGTCTTACCAGATAAGAAAGTATCCGGTCAGCCGATTTTAGATGTACGCTAAGTGCTTAAACCGCCTCAAGTCCAGCAGTAGTTGCTATGCGACAGCACCAAAATAGAAGTATAAATACTGCTGGGTTTGAATCCAAAAAGGAGGAGAGACAACCAAAATATGATGAGGCCAAACCAAATCCACGTCAATATTAATTTTCATTCAATGTGCCGCGAGTGGGGGAAATTTCACCTTCCCCTCCGTTCTAATATGCTTTTCTCGTAATGAAGCTCTGGATCCCGTACCGATGAACTCTAAATGTCTGCGATAAAGTAAATGCTACCTATCATGTCATATATTTAAACCCTAGATCTAGTGAACTAATGATGATGAACATTATGCTTATCAAAGACTGCTATTCCAGATATCAAGGTAAAAGAACTTTAGCCGCTCTTGATTATCCAACTCCACCTTTTTTATAATCCTGACGCTCTGTTCTGATACTAAATTTAAATGTTTTCATATTATGTAAATTTCTATAACTCTATATAACTGATTCTCATTAAGCCTCTTTTAATATATTTTTTTTCTTTATTTCCATGTGGCAAATAATTCTAGTATAATATGTTTATGTATTTATGTTTTTTTTCAAATGCCAATAATAATTTCCAAAATTGCTAACACATATTTCATTTCTATTTTTCCTACCTTTACTTATGGGGTAATTAAGCACGTAAATTAATTAAAAACAAGTCTTACACAACTTGTGCAGGTGTTCGCAGTTTGGAAAATAAAGTAGTTAAGTTATAAAAATTTGCTATAGAAAACAGATCAACATCTGTTTTCCTAAATTGTTTATTTTTTTCTTTCTAAATAATAATGCGCTATTTTAACTTTAATGTATCTTATATATATAAAATCTATATTTTATCCCAACTATTACCACCATCCCAGTTATTTATGTATCAATTTTATTTACTTTCAAAAGGCATTTATTAACCGAGATTGACATTTATGAAATGTGTGGGGAGTTATTAATAAGTTAAAGTAAGAAGGGAGGGAACTCTTTATATCTTAAATTTATATATTTAGTTAAATCTATCATCCACGCCTGTTTAGTAATTAATTCACACTATTATGCAGGGTATTCCATAATTTATGGGTATTAAATAAGTAAGATAGTCTATAAAGCTATTTATGCTTCATTATTCCCAAGTGTTGCGTGCATAAAGGCCACTTCGTTTTATATATTCGTGCTTCTCTCTCATATGGAGGTATTTGCTAAGTTGAGCCCCATCGTCGTTCTCCATGTCCTTGAACCAGGCTGTAAAACCACCCTGGGGACATATTTGGTTGTATGTGCATGCTTTATATGGGAATCGCTTTGGAAAAATCAGCCCAATAAATGCATCGCCGACCATTCTTCATTTCTAAACCGATCCTTCCAATGTTTGCAGAGTAAATCGGTAATTCTCTTCTAATAAACTTCATGAAGCACACTCCAGGATCCATAATTGGACTACCCAAGCCTGCCGCCATGCATGTACCGCCTTTCATTATAATTCTAGTAAACCCATGAACATCCATAAGCCGTAGTAGTGTGACTTTGCCAAAACAGACATCTATGCCCATTATTTAATATTCGCGTCATTGCGACGAACTTATTATTAATATAAATATTCATTAGCAGTCCCACACGTCTGCCACTTTATAAACCAATTTAATAATTACATTCTATAAAAATGTAATATTTGCAAGTTAAATTATTCTCTTTCAAGTTGGTTAAATGCTATTTTCGTTTCTTAATAATATGTTTCCCATAGCGCTAAATCTGTAAGGTAATTATTATTTATGTTATGAATATAATAAATCTTAAAATATATTATCAACTTTCGAATCATTGCTTTCTTTTATTTAAGTTGTTATTAATTTATAAGTTATGCTCATAATGACTAGATGATCTCCGCTAAAATTACATAATTACTATGCAAGGTCATGAGCCTTCATTGCTCCTAAAGTATAGTTCATTTTGTAAGTTAGTCTATCATTAAAGTTAGCTTAGAGTCTTTTTGTGTCTCCAATGAACGATGCCGGCAGTGAAAGAGGAAATGAGATCAATAGATCTGGGGAATAGGCAAATAGGGTAGAATTCATGAGTGTTCCTGACTTATGTATCTTGCTCATGATTGGATTCGAGGTACTTTTGCCTAGATGCTAGATCTTGTTAAGTGAACATAGAAATCCGACTGGTACAATATTGAGAGGAAATATCAAATTCAGATTGTAAATTTTAAATGAAGATATTATATAAGTTATCTTTCTTATTGCATTGCAAATGTGTATAATGTAATATTAAATCATCCATACACCTTATCACTGTTTCACAATGCTTTAATTACCATCCTCTTTTTCAGTTTCGATTGCCTTGGCAATCTTCTTCAGAATTACAACATAATACAAATATATAAATATAATTTTCTACATAGGTATTGATTTCTATTATAACATATACCATTTACACCTTTTTAGACACTTTATCAATACTTTTATTTGTAATACACTAACAGTTTCGACTGTCCTGCAGTCATCATCAGAATTCTGAACAAGAACTCTGATGATGACTGCAGGACAGTCGAAACTGTTAGTGTAATACAAATAAAAGTATTGATAAAGTATCTAAAAAGGTGTAAATGGTATGATATAATATATAAATATACAGAACATATAATTTATGTACATTATATGTATATTGTTTTTCTGAAGGTTTGTGATGATGGTGTTCTAGCTGTATTTTTATATTGGACTATTTACATCATCTAATATGTGTGTTGAATGTCTTTAGAAATGTTTAATTTTATTTAAACATTCCAAATGCATTCAACTGTTAGTAATATCACAGCAAACAGGTTAGTATATGCACCAACTGTTAGTAATACCACAGCAAACAACTGTTAGTAATTTCACAGCAAACAACAGTTGTTTGCTGTGGTATTACTAACAGTTGGTGAATATACTAACCTGTTTGCTGTGATATTACTAACAGTTGAATGCATTTGGAATGTTTAAATAAGATTAAACTTTTCTAAAGACATTCAACACATAATCCAATATAAAAATACAATTATATGTATATAATTCATATACACATATAATTATTTTCTATTATTTTCATCGTGTGACATAATTATATAAAAATGTAATACAGAGAGCATACCAATAGCTCAATCAAGCACTAAATTGATAAGTGCGGTAAGAGAAAACATTTACAATCTCTATCCGAAAAACTCTTATCCCCATACCAATTGATTTCAAGCTTAGGCTCACCTCAGTGAGGAGCTAGAATTTTCAGACACTAGATCTAAAATGTCAACTCAAAACCCAGCACTTATTTAATATGTAATATTTAAGTAGAAACTCTGAAGTTTTCGAACGTGAAAATGTCTTTTACTCCCGCTATCTAACTTAAATAGCAATGTTACGTTATATATAACTTGCTTTATTGATAATTATAATTTTACCTTTATGGCTTTGGCTATGCTGAGGCTATTAATATATGTTAGATCTGAATTTGGTTCAGGCCCATATAGCTATTTAAGTTAGATAGCTGGAGTAAAAGACATTTTCATGTCCGAAAACTTCAGAGTTTCTATTTAAATATTACATATGAAATAAGTGCTGGATTTTGAGTTGACATTTTGGATCTAGTGTCTGAAAATTCTAGCTCCTCATTGAGGTGAGCCATAAGCTTGAAACCAATTGGTCTGGGGATAAAAGTTTTTCAGATAGAGATTTTAAATGTTTTCTCTTACCACACTTATCAATTGAGAGCTTGCTTGAGCTATTGATATACTCTCTATATTACATTTTTTGTAAATACAAGCTTATAAAAGCAATGTCACTTTATATATGACTTGCTTTATTGATAATTATATACATATATAACTGTATGTATACAACTTATATACATTCTATATATAATTCTTGTAATCATCATTTATATATTATCTTTTAAATATTAAACATTTTACTCTTTTTACATTCTATATTTATCATTTAAAATCTATAATCATATATATTCTATTTTTTATTATACTCTTATTACTCTTTTAAATATTTATACTTTACATTATTATTATTCATTTTATTAATAATCAATATTTATAATTTATTCATTCAATTATTTATAATTTACTTTTACCTATAATATTATTATCTTAAACATATTTTACCTATCTTTCTTTTTATATCTTCAAAACTCAACTGCTAAATTCAAAATTTAAAAATTAGTTATATTTTTAGTAGCTCCCACTTTAAATTTTGTGATGTGGTGTGATGCACTGTGATTTCTCCTTATACAGAATCTGGAATCTCTCAGCAACTATGCCCAGAGAAACCTATTAACCACTTTACCTTCCCTTTCCATTCTCCATCCTAAGTTTTCACATATCCTACTCCATCCCATTTCCACAACATAATCTTTGTCAACTCCATGGCCTTCATATCTAAATCCCCCTTATCTTTTCCCAAACCCATCATAAAAACCAATAACCCACTTTCTGTATAATCACTTTGTTTATATTTAGTCTTCCATAACTTCATTATTTGTACCCTTTGCTTTTAAGCATTTATTTACGTTCAATTAACAGATGCCTAATATTTTCTATGCCTTCCTTACACAACTTGCAGACTAAATCTTCCACATTTTTCCATTTACGTGTATATTCCCTTGTTGCTAATGATTCTATTCGAGCCTTAAACAGTAAACCATTTTCCTTGCTATTATCATAAATTAACTCACACCCAATGTTCCATTTACATCTATATATATCTCCATACTAGTTCTCCAATTCCTATTCTTTATTAATGCATCAACAACTGGTCCGAACCTTGCAAGTGATAAATTTATATCCTAAAGTGGCAGAAAATTGACAAATAAAAATGCCTGAGGCAATGTGTATATACAAAAAATACATGGAAAGTACAAATTATAAAAAAAAAACCAAGAAAATGCTATAAAATTCAAATTAAAAAAACAGAAATCGGTGAAAATACGACAAACCCAGACCCTCCCCCCTAAAAATCAAGAATTCTTCACTTAAATCGAAAAATGAAATTGGCAGAGGCAATGTATATCTAACAAATGCATCGAAAGTACAAATTATAAAAAAAAAACAACAAGAAAATGCATTGATATTTAAAAAATAAAAAGCAATATACAATGTAAAATCTACCTCTTCCCCAAGTAAGAAACCATTAACAATGGTGGAAGGAAGGCGGGAAATCCAAAATCAGAATTTCATCAAATTACTTGGCTTCCAATTTGCAAATAAGCATCTGCAATCGCATTCAAAAGCAATTACTTGGTCACTGCTTTAAAATTATGGCATTATCATTTAAATTCATCGATATTTAAAAAATAAAAAGCAATACACAAAAAATAATTACCAATGTCTTTCCACACATTTCGATGTTTGCAATTTTTTCGTTTCAAGAAATTGTTTTTCATGTGAAAAGTTGATACCGAAAAGTCTATGACATCACATTTTGAAAGTACAAAGGTGTGACATGAAATAGAAAAAGATTATTTGCAGCATAAAAATCCATTAGCTATCAAAAAATAAAATGAATTAAATATCCATTAACTTTTACAACTTTTCTTTAAAATTTAGCTTAGTAGGCACTTGAATGTTTTCAGCATAAAAACCCATTAAAAAGGTTATTATTTAGATTTAGAGTTTACTGAAGCTAAGTGATTGGTTTAAAAAATAGCAAAGATGGTAGAAATTAAGAGCGATTACAATTGCAACAATTATGTTCCACAAAAAATAGACAAAAAGAAGGTTCAAATTTCTAGGCTTTCGGCGCAAAATAAATCATTTAGAAAAAAATTCAAATTTTGAAGCTTATTGAAACTGATTTTAATTCACTTAAATAGTAACAGAAAATTAAATAACAGTAGTTATTTGGTTTAAAAAAATACAGCAAAGATGATAGAAATTAAGAGCAGATTACAATTAGCAAACAATTATAGTTCCGCAAAAAATACACAAAAAGGTTCAAATTTGTAGGCTTTCGGTGTAAAATAAATTATTTAGAAAAACATTCAAATTTTGAAGCTTATTGAAACAGATTTTAGCACACTTAAATAGTAACAGAAGATTAAAAAACTGGTTATTTGATTTAAAAAAAAAATACAGCAAAAGATGGCAGAAATTAGCAGATTATAATTGTAAAATTTAGACTGATGGTATATTAATGGCTTGCAATATCGCATCGAATAGATTTTCACCATGATGCAGTCTTCGCCTAAGTATGAATCCAGGTAATGTCGAGTGGTTCCCCTCTCTCATTTATTGCACCATTTTAAAAGCCCCCAAAGTCTTTCTACATTTTAAGTATGGGCTCCAGTAGAATGATCAACAAAATTGTAAGAATGATTTACTTTGAAATGTTGGTAACCTGCAGCATTCAATTCCTCACTTTTGTAGGCCTTCCAGCAGTCAGAAAATATGGAGGATCCCAGTGCTACATGTTCTTTAATAGCATCTAGAAGAACAGACGCTGTTCGACCTGGAATAGCAACAATGAAACACTTTCGTTTTCACACTGTTGTGGAAGAATTCTTCCCTAGTGGTTTTTGCACTTAATGAATAAAGTTTCGTCTATCTCTACAATTTTTCCTGGGCCTCCAATTTTGCAGAATGGGCAAGATAGCAGACTTTCTTTACAGGCTTCCCTCAAAAATTGCTTCCATGCAACGACAGTCTTCTTGTCCAAATCCATATCATTTTTCCTGATTTCATGGTCAGTTGGTTTGTACTACAATAGTAAATGACTCTGATGGCCGTGACAAATGACAATTTGCAGCTTTCAAACCAGATTCCTTTCCAAAGTGCTATGGAATATTGACATGCAGAAATATTTGCACCTCCATTGTGCCCTTGAATTTACATAAAGTTTCATTTGATGGCCATTGGCACATACTTTTTGAGAAGGCAGAACACTTCTACTTTGGAGGAACTCTACTGCTTCATGTTCTGTCTTTGGAAGATCCCAAATTTTTATCATTTTGAGTCAAAAAAGATTACGAAAAAGTTCCTACTTAAATTTCAGCTGCTACTGATATTTCAGCATGGGATTTTGAAATGTTGCCTGAAAGTTTGTGCATGTTTAATGTTGTATTCATCTGCGTAAGAAAATAATCCATATTAACCCTGCAAAAAATAAAAATAATCGCAGCAACTTGTATTTCTAGCAGTACAAAATAATTAACACATCATAATAAAACTAAGCAGGTATTTCAAAAGACTAGTTCAGTTACATTTTGATTAAATTTGTCGGCTTTGGAAATTATATTTTTCATGTGAAATGTCTATTATGTCATATTTCATTAATAAGTACAAACTGTGATCTAATATATTACGGTGCCATTATATTTCTCTTTTTAAATTTTTAATTGGTATATGTGTATGGATTTAATTCAGTATTTTCCTAAGAATCTCATATAACATACATATATGATGAAATGTTTAGGCAACTATTTACCAGTTTTTAACTTTTGCGGGTACGTTAAATGATAATTTTAAAAATAAATTTGGTTTAGAGTGAAAGTAAATGCTTTCTTCACAGCGTCATTTTTCATTCACTTGGGAATCATCTTTGTTGAGCTAAGTTTAACATTAGAAAGCTAAATTTTATAATTTTAAAGAAAAGTTGTAAAAGCTAATGGATATTTAATTCATTTTATTCTTTGATAGCTAATGAATTTTTATGCTGAAAATAATCTTTTTCTATTTCATGTCACATCTTTGTACTTTCAAAATGTGATGACATAGCTTTTCAGTATCGGCTTTTCACATGAAAAACAATTTCTTGAACCAAAAAAACTGCAATCATCGAAATACCAGGAAAGACATTGGTAATTATTTTTTGGGTATTGCTTTATATTTTTTAAATATTGATGAATTTAAATGATTTGCAAATGTTGAAAATCTTTTTTTTAAGTATTTAGTATATAATTGTCATAATTTGTCAATTTCAGCTATTTTGGTGGGGGGAAGGGCAGATTTTACGTTGGTAATTATTTTTTGTGTATTGCTTTTTGTTTTTTGAATATCGATGAATTTAAATGATAATGCCATAATTTTAAAGCAGAGACAAAGTAATTGCTTTTGAATGTGATTGCAGATGCTTATTTGCAAATTGGAAGCTAAATAATTTGATGAAATTCTGTTTTGGGATTTCCCACCTTCCACCATTGTTAATGGTTTCTTACTTAGGGGAGAGGTAGATTTTACGTTGGTAATTATTTTTTTGTGTATTGCTTTTCATTTTTTAAATATCAATGCATTTTCTTTCTTTTTTTATAATTTGTACTTTCGATGTTGGATATACATTGCCTCAGCCAATTTCATTTTTCAATTTAAGTGAAGAATTATTGATTTTAGGGTGTGGAGTCTTTGTCGTATTTTCGCCGATTTCTGTTTTTATTTTAGTTTGAATTTTATAGCATTTTCTTGGTTTTTTTTTTTTATAATTTGTACTTTTGATATATTTGTTGGATATACATTGCCTCAGGTATTTTTATTTGTCAATTTACGTGAAGAATTTTTGATATTATTGAGGGAAGGTCTGTGTTTGTCGTATTTTCACCGATTTCTGTTTTTTAAATTTGAATTTTATAACATTTTCTTGGTTTTTTTTTTATAATTTGTACTTTTGATGTATTTGTTGCATATACATTGCCTCGGGCATTTTTATTTGTCAATTTTCAGCCACTTTTGGATATAAATTTATCACTTGCAAGCTTCGGGCCAATCATTGATGTACCGCAGCGTCACCTGGTGGTGATCGAGCATATCCTCCACAACTACCGTATACTGACAAATTCTTTATCCAAATCTTCTGCATACCGCATTACCTTTCTCACCCATCTTGTTGCCTGCTCTTTACTCATAACCCAATCAAATACTATTTTGGCTATTCTTTTATCTATAAACTGCAATCTACGGAACATTTTCATTTTCCTTTTTGCATCTCTCATATAAAAACTTGACCATCCCATTTCTTCTTGAATTGCCTCATTTACTGTCTACATATCTGCATCTAATGGATGTGTTCCCACTTCCCTTTGTACTTTTTCTAAGTAATCTAATACCCCTTTACTAACACAATGCATCGTTGTCATATGTTAACCTTGCTACTGCCATTCCCTTCCATACAATTATAGCTACATCATATTTATTATATGAAAACACTTAATTTTTTTTGCTTCATTTATCAATTTTTTCTCCCCTTCATTCAAGCAATTTTTCTGATTACTTAAGATGATTCCCAGATAATTATATCTATTCACCACACTTAATTAGTCCCCCAATAAAAATTCTTTGTCTTCCCTTTCCCCAGTATTAACTATCATTACTTTTGATTTTTCTTCACTAAATTTAATCCCCATCTCTTTACCCACCCTTGCGCATGTCCTCAGCATAACTTCCATATCTTTTCTTCTTTCTGCACAAAAAGACATAATCTGCAAATAGAAGACCCAACAAAGTATATACTACCTTGCTACCTATTAATTGTATCTCTATCCCTCTTCCTAGTCTTTCTATTGCTCTCTCTCCATTTCATTCAAATATAACAAAAACAAAATAGGTGACATAAAGCATCCTTGTCTTAGTCCTTCCCCATTTTTAACTTTAACTGATTCTGTATTCCCTAATTGATATGTATAGTAATTATTTTCATATAATTTCTTAATAATATCCACTAAGGCTTTATCCATTCCCAAATTTGCTAAACTTACCCATAATCTATTTCTAATTACTCTATTATATGATTTCTCTATATCTATAAAACTCATATACAACTGTCTACCTGCATTCCTATTCATATCCATAAGTTGTGTAACTACAAATAAACTATCTCCTATACACCTATTTGATCGAGAACCTCCTTGCATTTCCCCCACTATATTTTTTTCTTCCATCCATTTTGCAACCTTTCCAGCCACCATATATATATAGAACTGATGTTACTGCTATCGGTCTATAATTGTTTAACTTTCTATGATCTTTTCCCTTTCCTTTAAATAGTATTGTATTACTTCAACTATCCGGAAAAACTCTCTTTCTGGTCCATCTTATTAAAACATGATAATAGCTTTACTTTTGCCCTATACCCTTAATTCATTATCATCTCTGCTGCCCAACCATCTAAATCTCTTGCCTTTCCATTTTTCAATTTCTTCTCTGTCTCATTCAGTTCATTTCTGTAAACCTAATATTCCCATTTCTATATGCTTTCATGTTTTCTATCACTCTGTCCTTCACATATAACATCTTTTCTATATTCATTACATACCTATTTAAGATTCTCTCTAATTCTTCTCTAGAGCTACACTCTATTCCCTCATCATCTAGTAATACTATCTCTCTCCCCTACATTTCTCCTTTTAATATAATTCCAAATTTTTTTACTCTCATCTCTTCCACTGTTATTAATATCCTCCAACAATTTACTATTCAATTTCATTCTTTCTCTATAATTATTTATTTTAGCCAACTTCTTATTTTCTAAGTACTTTTCCCATTTAACATTAATATCTTTTTCACTTTCTTTGTTGTTAATAGCACACATATTCTCTGCATGCTTTTTTTCTCTCTTTTACACTTTTACTCGGGCTCATTTCTTTATTACTTTTATTATTACATGATCACCATCTCTATACTAGCACATAATTTGTTGTAAACAAAGGCAAAACTCCCCATACAGTAGTACCACCCTGTGCTAAACAGAGTAATCAATGGATGCCAGAAGGCTTGTGCATAAAATCCCTATCTAGTGCCTACTCATCCAATATCCCCAGACTAATTTCTGGCTTGTGGCCATCATCAGTGACGAGCCTTGGATCTCAGAGCACTGCACCTAGATCTTAGGATCTAATGCAACACTCCAGCAGCCACCTTTTAACTCTACTTTACTACAAAACTATGAGAATGAAATTGAAAAGATTGTTAATATCTTCAATCTAAGCTCAATAGCTTATATAGGTGGCTGCTGGAGGGTTGTATTAGATCCTAAGATCTAGATGCAGTGCTCTCAGATCCAAGGCTCCTCACTGATGATGGCCACAAGCCAGAAACTAGTCTGTGGATATTGGATGAGTAGGCACTAGATAGGGATTTTATGCACAAGCCTTCTGGCATCCATTGATTACTCTGTTTAGCACAGGGTGGCACTACTGTATGGGGAGTTTTGCCTTTGTTTACAACAAATTATGTGCTAGTATAGAGATGGTGATCATGTGATGTTTGATGGTTTAACACCAATCCTGCCTAATAGGATAGTGGTGGCTATGGTTGTTTAAGAGCCAAAGACACCAAAATGTATGGGTGCTGAATTGAGTTCAGACCCATATGACTATATAAGCTATTGAGCTTAGATTGAAGATATTAATAATGTTTTCAATTTCATTCTCATAGTTTTGTAGTAAAGTAGAGTTAAAAGGTGGCTGCTGGAGGTTGCATTAGATCCTAAGATCTAGGTGCAGTGCTCTCAGAAACTAAATTACATATAAACAGCAACTGCAAAATATCAGAAATTTTATCTTCACTAGGTCTATTTAAATTCTCCATAGCAAATTTTCCATCAGGAGGAGTTGCTAAATTTACAACTTTTAATATTATCCATTTAGATTCAAAATGTTATAATAGTTAATTTTGTATTTGGTCAGACAAATCTAAATGTGATATATCTCTATCTACAAAATAATAGTAATACGATTTATAAAGTAATAAATATAATTAACTTGGCTCTTTATCATAGTTCAGCATCAACTATTCTATTGGGTGATTTTAATCTTCCTTATCACACATTTGACAGAAAATATTTACATTTAATTAATTATGGTCTCATGTCAGCTCAAGGTTTCTTTAATAATAATGCTTATTCTTTCTACACAAAACAGTATTCTTCACTTATAGATTTGATTTATTACTCTCCTGACATACATTTCAAGATTGAAACATCTCTAAAACATGTTTTTTTCTCTGATCACCTTGCTTTAAAATTTTTGCTTTGCATAGATGGGCCAATTAATATTATTTATGGTCTTCCAAGAACATCAAGACTAATTAATAAATTTACAACTCCCGAGGCTGTTTTTTCTGAGGCCTACATTTATTTTCACAAGGCAAATATCCTATCTCGGCCACCGATTGATGCCTGGTTTACTTTTACTGAAATTCTAAGAGCCATAACCAATTATTTTTGTAGAAAACAAAATGGACCATGTAAAATGCTAAAAGAAATGGATTTTTTGTCTGCCATAATGAATTCTCTGCCCTCTATGACACTTAATATTAATAAAATACTTCAAATTAAAATTAAATATAAAGAATTACAAAGGGCACTAGCTGAAAATATTTTTATTAAGAGATCTAAAGTTTTTCTAGCCAGTAGACATGCCTGGACTAAAAGTTATATTCGTTGGGCATTAGGATCAAAACCAAAACTTATTGCACCTTTATCCATTTTAGACAATGGAGCCAACTATGCTGGTTCTTTAATGCTAATGATTATTATGAATTTTTTCTTCAATAAACTTCGAACAACATCCGGCAATCAAATTAGAACCATATTCAACAATAGTCAAAAAAAATGATCATGAAATAACTGAGCAATTAATTTTAAACAAATTAAATTCACTTCCTGAAAAAACACATCCTGGCTCTCATGGCCTCCCAAAATTTGTACTATCACATTTGGCTCACTTTATTGTTACAATTATAAAAGGTGTCATTGACGTCATAGCCTCAAGTTGTCAAGACATACCTGGCCTCTACCCTATTTCACTGGTGCCTTTTTAAAAAAGAAAGGTCTTCTCTCTATTACATCAAATATAAGACCTATCTCTATGACTCCACTTCTTATTAAGATCATAGAAGGGCTGATTAAAGACAAGATTCAACAAAAGATTTTAGATAATATTTCTTCTACTTAATATGCAAAGAAAGGTTCATCCACAATGCATGCACTTTGCCTTTTCAAAATTTTAACAGAATACATTAGAATTAAGAGAAAATCAAAGCCAATAGCTGTACAATTAGATATAGCAGCATTTGATTCAGTAAGAATTGAAATATTAATGAAAACACTACAACAATATGGAGTTCCCTCAGTCTATCTTACTATGATAGAGAATCTTCTATTTAATAGAGAAATTTTCATTACACTCAATGGTAGAATTGCATCTGGCTTTAAACCATCAATTTTTATTCCTCAGGGCTCACCCTTGAGTGCACTTTTATTCATTGCTTATATTAACCCCCTTCTCATAGAAATGGAAACAAAACTTCCTGGAGTTTTTGTTCCTTTTCTAAACAAAGAAATTAAACATCTTGCATATATGGATGATATTGTTGAAATGCTACCATCAGCTAAACACCTACCAGAACTTGAAATAATCCTTAAAAAGTTTTCATCGGAATACAAATTAAATTTTAATCTAGAAAAATCTGCAGTTTGGAAACTTCATTCAGGAGAAAATGTTTCTCATCAAAACCTCAACCTTTTTTAGGTATACCACTGTACCTTTCACCAAACAAAATGAGGAAAATGTTATAAGACAAACTGATTATATCAACAAAAAAAATAATAGATTCTCTAAAAAGCGTTTACTTATCTTTATATGATAAAGTTCTCTTACTAAATTCTCTTGTTTTCAGCAGAATTAATTATTATTTACCGATTTTTTCCCTACTAAAAAATTTACTTCACAAATTAACTCAATGTGCTCTGGCCTCCTTTGGAAAAAAAAAAAAATGGTCTGTATCAGTATGCGTAAATTGCAAAATCCAAAAATACTTAATGGCCTAGGTTTACATTCAATTAATACATTATTAATTAAAAATATACTTAATTTATTGTACTACATCAAGATTGAATTTAATTACCAAAACATTATTGACACAATCATTCCCACAGATAGGCCTCCCCCGAATATTAAAAAAAATTGGCTCCAACTTCTCATCTCACTTATTGATATACAAATGGATTTAAATGAAATTTTTTTTAATAATAAGCACACATATTGGGACACGTTTAAAATGATAAATCCTCAGCTGATATGCCCTCCTAGTTATCTTGAAGTGACTAATATCAATCTTTTTAATAAAATGAGAAAATTGTATTTAATGCTTAAATATATTGATTTTATCATTAAAATAAATCTATCTTCACTTCCTACCAACAATTTCCTTGTTTCAAATAGAGGATTGATTCCTTATGTATTTTGTGTAAAAAAGATAGTGAAACATTTGATCATATTCTTGTTTCTTGCTCGGGACTAAGAGAAGCAAAATATATAATTCAAAATTATTTCAATAATCACAATCCAGAACTCTTTGATATCATTCATAATATTAAAATGGGTAATTTCTGCAATATCAGAAGATGCATATTTATTAACCACGTAATATGGTTACTTAGATGTCATATAGTTATAACAAATTCTCCATTGGACTTGCAACTTTTTTATTAAAAATACATTTAATTCTATTCGAAAAAAAGATACGCTTCTTGCCCCCAAAGAAATCTACCTATCCACATGGACTGGTTCTTAGTACAAGAAATTCAGGAAGTTATTAGTAAAAATGTAAATTTATACTAGATTTTTTTTGTTGTCTAGAGAAATTCATTTGTAACACTTTATATAAAATAAAGTCTATATTCTTTAAAAATAAAAATAAAAAAATAAAATATGTTGAACTTATTGTTTAAAAAAAGACGCACTGTTACATCAGATATAGCAAACTAAATGAAAATAATGTACTATAAACTTACTACAGTTGATCATCCATTAAATTTACTAATCAAATAAAAACAAATATTGCATGATAAATATGTAAGTGAAGAAATAAAGTATTTAAATAAAAAATAAAAGTTAAACAAATATTTAAAACAACGTCGGCATAACAAAATCATTTGAACAATGGTTTTATATTATTGTTTGTTTTCGCAGTGATATGTCCTTTTGAATGAAGTTATTTTATCTTTAAAGTAAAATAATTTCAGCAAGAGTAAATTTCATTAAAAAACACTTTTTATTTGTATACTTTTAAAGAAACTAATTTGAAATGCGATAAATAATGGATTTAATTATTTAAAACAAAACTGTTGTGAATTATTTCTTGCAGAATAATTCTTAATCATTCAAATTTCATCGCGCATATCACACGTTCCAAGTGCAATATAGTATAGTCGAATTATTCTGGGGAAAGCATTTTGAACCCAATCTGTTCAAAAAGAATCATTGTTACATTTGATATAACAACAACAACAAAAAAAAAAAACAAATACAAATAATGTTCTAGATTATTGTTGGAAATAATTAAGTAATTTGTTAATTCAACTCTTTTTTAGGATAATAATAAAATTTATTTTCGGATAATTTAATTACCGGTTCACTAATTTTTTTAAATTTTTTTCGCGCGAACCAGTTGGATATCATCACTGCCTATAACCATTATTCTCTTCCCCTTTTCTTTAAATCTCTGTATATTCTCAACTAGGCATTCATATATGCTACTGTTCCACTCCATTGTAGTTTGACTATCTCCAGTAGCTATATACACTTTAGCCACAATTCATTCTTGTTTTCTAACCTTATCTCAAATCACAAATGTTCTTAACATTTAATACCGCCACCCCTTTTTAATTTTTTTATTTATACCCTGCCATACCAAGTCTTCCAGAATAGGTTCTTCTTCTCTTAGATGTGTTTCCACTACTGCTAATACCTCGAGGTCTTCATTTTTAATTGCTTTGTTTAATTCCAGCCACTTTTCTGGTCTCCTACCATTTTGCATATTCAAATACCTAATTTTAATAATTTCTTCTTTTCTAACTACTATTTTATAAATTCTTTTGATTCTTTTTTTTCCATTACATTTATAAATAAATTGCTTACCATTAATTTTACAGACCTATTCTCTCTCCAATCTACATTTATATCTAAATCAACTATCCTTTGTGCCGTCCATTATTCTTTTTGATAATACTGCAATTTAAAACCCATCCCCCTTTATAATTTTCCTGAACTATATTTTTTATAAATCTGCCTCTCTAAAACTTCACTTCCTTGTTTTTGTAAGTGCAATCCGTCTTTACTATATAACTCCCTCTTGCCAATAAACCAATCCCACAAATCCACAAACATAACATCATTTCTCTCACACGATTTTTCAATCTCTCATTTAAAGAACATGCCCTATCTAACATATACCTTTTGTCAAATCTTGGTAATAGTCCAATTATCCCTACTCTTCCTTTAACCTTATTCAAATTCCTAATCAATTCTATATACTCATCCATTACTCTCTGATAGCTCTGACAAATTATTACTCCCTACCATAACATATTAATCTCTTCTACCTTCCTTCTTTACTTTATCTGTAACATCCCTAATTCTAGCTCCAGGCAAACGTACTCTTACATAGCTGTTTCATTTTTCCTTGCAATTATATCCACATATTCTCTAATTAGTGAATCTCCTATCAATACTGACTCATAGTCTACTTTATCTGCTCCATCTATAATATTCTTTACCACCTTCTGGAATTCCTTATCTACTTCTTCCTTATCATTTCTACTTAATAATTCCTTAATATGCTCGCACTTTGTCTCTAAAGATTTTAATTTTGCTTCTACATTCTTCACCTCTTCCTCTATCTTACTTATTTTTTGGCTAACCATTTCCATCGCACTACTAACTTCTCCACCCCTATCTCCTGACATTCCACTAAAACGATACTCTGTCCTATCTTCCTCAACTATATTTTGCTCCCTTTCCCCTGACATTCTCTTTAGACTATCTACACTTAGAAACCGCTTTTTCATCTCTTTTATCACATTTACAGACTGTCTACATAACCATAAAGCTGTTACATTATTTCTAGTCTTATTCAAACATTTCAAGTGATAAACCTCATCACACACAGTACACTCTACCAGAGCACAACTAGTTTCTTTCTGCCAATTATATATACATTATGGAATACAAATGCAGTCCATATTCCTTATTTTCTAATTCACTTAGTTTATATTTGACTTTATACTTCCTCTCCTACTCTTAATTATTACCTGATAATAGTTATTTACTGTAGATGTTACCCTGAAATTTATGTTCTCCTTGATGTACTAAGTAAATATTTTTAATTGAACTTTTTATCAAGTGCCAATGGACAAAATGATGTTTTCCGACTTTAGGCCTCCAAATCACTGTTCTTAAATTTAAAAAAAAAAAAATCTTTAGTTGCAAACTTACTAAAAAACCAACTAATTTATATACAACTTTGGGTACTCTGTTGATAGCCAGGCACAGCTGCTTGTTGGCATTGTTTTTGTGAAAAAACGATGAAATGTAACATTACCGGGCCAAGAGTTTTATTTTATTAACAAAACAAAGCAAAAATAAAAAGAAATGGCTACGTCTTTTATTTTATTAATAAAACAAAAGAAAAAGAAATAATTATTTTTATTAGTTCTTAATTTCTTTTTTTAATCAAATCTTGTTCTACTTTTGTTTGGTTTTTTAATAAAATATTGTTCAACTTTTTTTTTTGGTTTTTGGTTTTTCAAAAATAAAAAAAACAATCACATCTTTTTTATTTCAAGACTTATTTTTCTACTATGTCTTTAAATTTTTTGTTATTTTTTAAAAAACAATTTTTAATTTTGAGTATTTGTATTTACTTTTTTTAAAATAAAATCTTGTTTTATTTTTTCCGGTTTTTGGTTTTTCAAAACAAAAATTTAAAACAATAACACCTTTTTTTTTCAAACACTTTTATTTTGAAGGAAATCTTATTCTTTTTTGGGGGGTTTTGGTTTTTATTTATTCTTCTTCTAAACCAAAAATAACTTTTCTTTTTATTTATAACAAAAATAATACAACAGCAACTATGGCTTGCTCTACATTGGCTTCTTTTTGGTGTTGACAGACATCTCAGATAGAATGTACAGGAAAAGATTTTCGTCCTTGTGCAGATGTCGTCTCATAAACTTTTCCAGGTAATTTTCCAGCAATTTCTGGGAGTTTGGGGTTGCTTCCTGTTACGCCACTTTATGAGGTCCCAAAGACACTCCACATTTTGTATGTGAGTGCTTGTGGTAGGGTCTATAAAGTGATAGCAGTGGTTAACAGTTAGATGGTGAAAACCAGTAGCCTCCAGCTCTGCACTTTTGTAGCCCCTCCAACAGTCAGAAAAGATGGTGGATCCAGGCTTCACGTTTTCTTTGATGGCTTCCAAAAGGGTAGCTGCAAAGCAGAAGAAACAGGTCACCAAGCATTGTCCACTCTCATGACACATTCCACCAAAGATCCATTGCTGTGCAAGTATTGTGCCCTGATGGGTTTTTTTTACAGGTGAACATTGTTTTATCAACCTCAACTATTAAACCAGGCCTTTCAATTTGACGGCAAGATCGAGATGCCAGGCTCTCATGACACAAATCTTGCAGTTCAGTGGTCCACTCTACCACAGCACTTCTGCTAATGTCCAGCTCTGAGTTGATGTCTTTGAGTGTCAGCTGGTCATGATTCCAATAATATATATGACGGACTGCTTTCAAAAAGAGCTTTGGAACCAAGTGTTATTTTGAATCGAACACCTTCGATTACAGGACCGTGAATGACTATGGAATTGCCTCGCACTTTTACACATGTAGTTTCACTTTTCCCCACACTTGCATCGCTTCTCATTTAGAAGCATATTATTACTCTGCAAAAATGCAAGAGTGTCAGCATCTGTGGTTGGCAAGTTAGACAATTTAAAAAGATGATTTATTTTCTTCAGCCATTTTACTTTTTTTGTATATTTACTCGTGAAAACGTGACTTTACACGTTACATCTGAAAAATCAGGTTTGGCCCTACCCTTTGCCGATGTTTTCCACATTTCAGGTTGTGTAGGGAAAGTGGGGGTGGTATGACAATTCTTACTAATTCAGACTGTGTGATTTAAGTAGAAATTACATTACTGTTTTCGACATTTAAAAAATTATGCCCACTTGAAAAACAAACACCATAGCACGATACGATAGCCACCTGTGAATTGTGCGAATTTGCATAAATTGTCATGAAGCACAGAACAGGCTGTAATATTACTGTGCAATGCCATCAAGTGGCCTATAATGGCTAATACAACAAAAGTGTTGTATTAGCCATAAGTACGGCCACATAAATGGCATTTTATGTGTTTTTACACATAACGCCGTCAAGCAGCCATGCTTGGCTATCAAAAGAGTACCCAACTTTGATATAAATATAATTGCACTAACTAACACACATTCAACAAAAACATTTTTTTAAAAACTTCTATATATAAAATAGCGAATGAAACACTTTCCAAACATTAAAAATTCTCAATCTTTCAAAATTTAATTACCTCACTCTCTTGATCACAGTTCATACTTTCATACACAATAATCAGTTCTTATATCGATAATCTCAGATGATTAATTGCATAAAAATGAAATAAATAGCAATAATAAACTTAGCTTAGCTCTTTGATCAGAATAATCATGTCCACTCAGCAGTGATGTGATGTGATGTACTGTAGCTTCTCCTTAAACAAAGTCAAGAATCTCTCAGCTCCCTCTTCCTATTTTTTATATAACTAAATCTTTCAATTTTTTATTTTACTTTATACCAAAAAAATTTTCATGCCCAAATCTATTTAAAATTGGCTTAGTACTATTAATATAAATAGCCTCTTTTATTTTTATATCCCTTTTATTATCTGTAAATTGTATCATCTTTATATAATCATTCTCAAACTCCTGCCCTATTTCTAATTTATGTAAATATCTGTGAATTTTTATCATACTTACATTATAATAGTTTTTTATATATTGCATTTTTTGTTTCTCTTACATAATTTACTTTTAAATTATTAATTTGACACTTTTACAATTAATCTCATATATTCCATTTATTTCATTATTTGAATTTTTATCATAAATACTAATATACTTATTTTCTAAAATACTAATTACATTTTTTCTCTTTATTAACTATTTTAACATTTAATACATTACCAAATTTATAAATAAATTTATAAATGATAATATTAGATTAATATAAAATAATATAGAATATATAAATAATACTGAAGAAGAAAGAAGTAGTAATAAAGTTAACTACATAGATATAAGGACAGGAAGTAATTATGTAGTTAAAAATTTAAATAAAGTTATAGGTAAAAATTAATAAAAAATAAAAATAGAATATATATGATTATAGGAAGTTTTAAATGATAAATATAGAATGTAAAAAGGATAAAATATATAATAATATTTAAAAGGTAATAAATAATTGATGATTATAAGATATATATATAGAATGTATATAAGTTATATACAGCTTTAAACATTATTTCACTTATATAGTTAAATACGATGTAATTATTTGTATATATAATAATGTGTGTGTATGAATTATATACATATAATGTATTATAACGATCCAAAAGAAAGTGAAGATTGAATCTAACCGCAATCTGCACTACAAGGGCGCCATCTAGGCATTTGAGCCTAGAAAAATTTATAAAGTACGCAGATACGCGCTGTTAAGATTCCACTTTATTTAAATATTTAGATCGTTAGCCCATTGTCACTAGCTCAGTGGAGATGCAGAGATAAGAAATAACTTGTTTAATTTGTATATATAAAAAAATAAAACCACTGCCAGTAAATAACAAACATTTATTTACGCATATATAAATTTTGAATCATTTAAATTTTGAGGAATAAATTTAACATTTTAGATTTTTATATTAACTTTTAATTTTACATTTAAATAGATTGTAATGAGTTTAATATTTTATTTAGAGGGTCAAGTATGAATATAGATCTGCATTTGAAAAGAAAATATTCTTTCCCTTATTTAACCTTAGGACAAAAGTTCGCAGTCAAACCGGCGTCAATCCATCTGATACATTTATGTATTCAATGTAGCATGAAATACAGCAGCACAAATATACTATACTATCAGGAATGGACATCTGAACAGTATAGTTAGAGAAGACATTGACTCTTGACCAATACAAGAATGTTACATCTGTATGGCAAGAAGAACAATAAAATAAAGACTCCATAGGAAGGGACCGCGGTCCTTTTTACCATCTTACAATCCCATCCATAGGCAAAAGGGTTCTGCACATAGCGAAACTCATACTACATCTACTAATTACACAAATATATCCAATCCATTGACCTAATTTAACTATGAAACGAATAACCTAAGATTATCCTCCCTTAATATAGCTTTACAAAACTATATAGCCATTCACACCCGACTTAAATTTAACATTTAGATACGTTTGCACAGATGAATTTTATAAAATTTGTTTTATAATGTTGAGTATAGATCGGCTGCATAGATTCCACGGTTAAAAACATTCCAGAATAAACATAACTGATCAAAATACAAAGTCATCGATAACGTCAATTGCAGAGGGAATACAAGAAGCCCAATAGCATTCATTATAAGATGCCACAATGACACCAATAACATATATTCCAATCGAATATGAAACAGCAATGCAATTAACCACTAACGAATCCATGCAACATCTATACCCAACTTAAATTTCATGCATTTAAATAATTTATACAATAAAACAAAAAATAGAAATGATTTTTATCAAACGCAAAACATATAAAATTAAACATTATTAATTGATCTGAAAACTTACAAAAGTCAGATAAAAGTTCATTGAAAATTTAGGTTAGCTTGTTTATTAAACTTGTCAACTCTTGACGAAAGTTCTTAATTAATTTTATGATTTTAACAATTGTTCAGTTCATATAGCTTACGGAAGAAGAGTACAGGTTACTGTTTTTAATTCCCGTGACGTATCCATTGGAAGATCGATCTAATGTTCTGGAGTGGCATTAGCTGGTTCATGGTATCACAATCTTTTCATTTTTTTTTAAATAAGTGAGAGAGAACGACAAGTGCGTCTTACCATTCTTCTCACCAAATCAAATTGGAAAAAACTGTCAGGAAAACTGTATTTCTCTTTTTATAGTATCCACACAGATTCAACCAACAAAACGTCACTAATCCATCATTTTTATTAGGGTCCGGGCTGAGGCTTGCTGCTTCCATTGGTCAAGCTAATTCTCTTTATTCTCTTATCTAATTTTCATCTGACTTTTTAATTACACAAGAGCCCCAAGGCTAGCTTGCTTTTCAATTAATAAACAATCATTTCCATTTACAGATTGCAGGAATTAATTAATACCTGTTTTTATTTTTACTTACGTTATTTCTTTATTAAAATATTTTTATATTTAAATCTTGTATTTTTTTATAAAAAATACGTTCAAATACTTTTTTTTTTATTTATAAAAAAAAATATTTTTAAAGTTTTGCATCTGTGTGAATATATATACATTTAACAAACATTTTAATTTTAGCATTTAGTTTTTTTTTTAATACATTTATTTTTATTTGCGAACTTAAAAGTTTTTATTTCAAATTAATATAACGGCATATTTATATATCGTTACAGTATATAAATTATATATTCATGTCTTTATATTCTTATTATGTTGAAGTTCTGAAGACGATTGCTAGGGCAATCGAAACTGCAAAAGAGGGTGGTAATTAAAGCATTGTGAAACAGTTTTAAGGTGTATGGATGATTTAATATTATATTATATATAGAAGAGCCAATGTCTCAAAATTAAAATGTTCTGAAGAATTTCATATCAAACACTTAGGGCAAGACTTTTCCTCCTCCCAATTGATTGTAGTCCTATTGATAGATTATTGAAAGCCTTTATGATGGTATGTATAGTGCTTGCTTAAGAAGTTCAACAAATGCAGAAGTATCTGCATGGTGCTATACAAATCTAAAATATATGTATAAAAATCTTGATACTCTGTCATTATTAATAATAATATAAAATATCACAACAGTTTAAATATGTTGAAAGTATACTTGGCTTAATTGCATTCAATATATTTAAACTCTGTTTTGGTATTTTATATTATTATATATATTGGCAAAAATTATAACAATTAATGATAATGAGTTTCATTAGGTACATTCTTTCATCTATTTGTTTTTTCTCAAACAAAATCCATTTAACTCAAAACATGACAATGACTAATATTTTTGGAATATGATGACTAGGTTGTGTAGTATAGATAGCTTGAAAATCATATTCAATGATAAAATGTTTATTAAGTAAATATAACGCATCCTACTCGGTTTTCAATTCATATATGTATATACACAATAATTTGTTTTTAGAATTTAATTTTCTAACACAAATATTGAAATAGTAACCTCCTATTCCCTTACCATTTCATTATCAGCCTGATAACCTACTCATCTGTGCTATGTTCAAACCTTATTTAAATGTTTAAATCTTGTATAAAATTAAACTTTAAAACCTACTATCATTGCTGTCTAAACAGCATTATTTATTTACATACAAAAGAACACTATAATTGGACAGAGTAATAAATTTATAGCATACAAACGTCGCTGAATATTTAATAAATAATGTTTCATTATAGAATTAATGTTAAAATCAATGTATTAATTTTTATTATTATTGTCAATTCGTTTGTGGATAGATAATCCAACCTATATTATAATGTATATAGGGGTGGCATGATTAAAAATATGTTAAAGGGTTTTCTTTAAAAAGATGCTAAAAGGTTTTCTTATTTTTTAATAATTAAAAGTAAAAGTTTTGGTGAAGTAATTAAAACAGATTTTTTTGTTGTAAACAAGAATTTACATTAACTGCCCCATCTGCAGTAAGTAAAAATAAAACTTATTTTAAAATTTTGCTAATTGATAATGGAAATTGTTACAACAAAAATTCTTACAGTAAAATCATTGGACCAGTACTATTTGGTAGCCTAAGGAAAAGTTATAACGCCTCAAAAATCTATCCATAGATTTAAAATCAAATTTGTATAATTTTGTAACATTAAAATAAATTTTAGAGTTAATGGGTTTCGAGGCAAAGTAAATTCCAAAAGTGTAAGTGCTTGGATTACCAAACATATAAATAGGCCATATTTTAAGCTTAAGGTAGCTCAGATCTATTTTATGAAAGCATTTTCCATTGGACTCCACGCCAGTTTTAATTTTGAAGTGTCCGGCTAGAAAGGCACTCTTTGCTGTCGCTCCATGAGAAGAACGGCGGGGCTTGCTCTCGTCTGATGCCACAACAACAGAACACTCCAGAAGATTCACAGCCTAACTCATTGAAGAAGATGATGATACCACAAGCTGCCCAGGAAAGCTCACCAAATCTGTAAATCAAGCCACTACATCTCCAGCTGAATAATGACCGGTAAATAATTCCAAAACCGCAGAGCTCTGTGTAACTTATTTACTCTTAAAATTATAAACCAAGCTTGCTTAAAATATCTAAATGTAATTAACTAAATGTAACCAAATGTAAAATCGTTTCTAATGTTAAAATAATAATTCAAATTCTATTTAAATCAGTTCACTTCTAAAATTGATAAATGACCTTCCTAATTTTGTAATTCTTGTCTAAACAAATTTAATATTTTCTAATTTAAATTATATCACTGCTGTTGTGTCTATATTTCTCTTTTGATTATTTTTTAGTTTAAATATTTATTGTATTATATGCCAATATTCAAAATAGTGAGCAATTAATTTCAATACATGTTCAAGAATACAATTATTTTTATAGCGTTATCTTTCTGCACGCTGTTTCAAAATCGCATTTTATAAATAATAACGACTCGCTCTGCACTCATTATTATTCTTATTAATTAGTTATTGATTTAATTTTGTAATGTGGCTGCTTTAATAAAAATTTCCCAATCTTAAATTTATTTTGTATTAGGTATTAAACTAGCCTTGAGGACATTTATAAGTATATTTGTTTATAATATATTTTCTAAATCCACTTAAATATACTTTTCCCTCCTTTAGATATTAATTAAGTAATAAATAGCAAAAATAGATTGAACAAGAGAAAATAGAGATTTTATAATTATTAGCAAAAATAGATTGGACAAGAGAAAGTAGAGATTTTATAATTATTCCCATCAGTAGCATATATGTATATTATAATGCTATGTCAGGGTTGGCTCCTATTGATGAAGCTAATAAAGCTATTGTTCTCATACATATGATGTTAAATTTGTAATATTCCTTTGCTTGGTGGATGAGTTTCATTATTTAATTGAATATTTTCATGTTTTGCTGCTATATATTTTACTTATTAAGATGGAGCCACGGTTAAGCCAGAACATCTTCCTTTTTTATAGGATCATGCATTAGCGAACCCTGAGTTTAAGGCCAGGCTAGTATGTAAGTCACCTTGCCATTCTGAGCTAGATGTTTTTCTCTTAGCAGCATGACATTCGGTCCCAGGGTACCGGCATTTGTCGCAAGAACCCTTGATTCACTAATCTATCCACAGAGCGACTTTTATTATTCTTATTTGCCTGTGCCATAGCACATTGGTAAAATCTGGAGCAGCCAACTCTATTGCCTTATAATGTCACATTCAGCATTAGTCTGAAAATATTCTTGAAAGCCATATTCAATCTAAGTTATTTGAGCTGATTTATATGCTCACCTATTAGATATAAATACGTTTGTAATACTAAAATGCACAATTAATCATTAATCAAGGCTTTGAAGAATTACTTATATGTAACAGCCATAAGTCTAAAATAGGAAGTGGCATAACTCTCTCTAGACATAACGTAATGATTATTTATACATATGTTTCTATAAGTAAATCCATAAGATGAGAGCCTGTTAAACTCATCTCATGCAAAGCATTAATGATTACTTGTACAAATACCTCCATAATTAATCTGTAAGAAGAGAGTACATTATCTCTTTTCATTCATTCAAATGCCTACGTGCATTTTAATTTGATTTATCATCATAAATAAATATATAATTGAATTAAGATATTTCATTCTCTGATTCATTCTTAATTCAAATCAATCCTAATTATTCCTAAAATATGTATTTCCAAAACCTATGCATTGATTATAATATCCCAATTAATTAGTCATATGATAGATTTAGTTAATAAGAGCATTTTAACCCGGAGTTTCATGTTTCTCCCTGACCTATGTCAGCCATGAAGAAAAGTTATACGACTGTACTCTCAAGTTTGTCATTTGTAGGGTATTGAGTCTTGGAGCACGGGTGAATGAGTTGAAGAATGGTCAGTCTTGAGATCTCACCATCTCGCACTGGTCAGCTTTGTTCTCTTTACCTGGACTCTGGATTCTGTTACACGAATGTACAAACTTGACTGGTACAATATATTTTGTCCCCAAAAGCGATTTGAGATCAACTATACAGAAAAATATTATGACCAAGTTATAACACTTGATAATCAAATGATAGATTTCATTGCTTGTCATCATTTTAATATAATTTAGCATCTCAAATTTAGAATTATATGAAAAAATAATGAAATTTTATCATTAAAATGCATGTCTAAATATATTACCTTATGCTATAATGGTCAACTTGTCTATAATGACATGATACTGAATTTCTTGCAAATTTATTGTTGTGCCAACAAATATATTGTAAGTTTGTCATGAATTTGAAAAGTTGAGAACTATTGATCATCAATACCAAAGACAAACTACAAAAAGAAGAAATCATAGCTGTATATTATGGATATTTACGGACCAATATTACTGCAAGATTTGTGCAGTACAAGTGCCTATACAAACGCACAAAAGAAAACTCGGAATATATGTCTGTGTTCTTAGATCACAAAAAAAACAACAACACTGGTACTGTTTTGATTAAAAAATGTTAAACTAGTGAGTTTAGAACACAATGACAGAAAGAGGAAAATAAACAAGGCTTCCGTAAATCACAAAAAACAACAATGTTATAAACAAGAGAACTAATAGCATCCAATTATCAAACTGGTAGAATATGTCTAAACCAAGGGAAATAATACAGCTCTGTATCGAAAGTGCATTAAGCTAAGCAGAAAACTGATGAAAGAAGAATAACACTTCACCAGGCTTACTAATATACTATGCAAAGTTATAACAACTAAACAATGAAATAAAGATTACATATATTCATAAATAATTGAGGTAAGTAGATCACTGTCCTTCAGATTATGAATAAATAACTTTGATATGCTAGAAGACATCATGAATAGAATGGATTCATTTATTCTTTAAGCTTTTGATGTTATATCAACCTTAAGTTTTTGATGTAATATCAGCCAGATGAAAATATGGCATTAATTATTATTAAACTAATCTGTTTTATATGAATGAAGACAATCTCAATTTTAATTAATTTTGTTTTAGTAATTAAATAAAAATTACTAATTTCATGCTTAACTATTAATTTTTATTTAATTACTAATATAAAGTTTATTAAAAGTGATATATTTTGTCTCTATCCTTGTATAAATTATTAGTTTAATAATTATTAATGCCCCATTTTTATTTGGCTAATATATTTAATTTCACTCTCAATTTTCATTGTTGTTGGCAAAGATAAGATACCAAAAGTTTAATGAATGAGAGGATCCATTTTATTCTTGATTTTTTATTAACACTCCAAAAGTTATTTATTCATAGTCTAAGATGAGAGTAGTTTACTCACCTTAAAAAAACAATGTGCTAATTATGTAATTGTAATAAAAGAGAAAAAGTTAAAGTTGAGTTTTGCTATAACTGTACAAATCAATCAATGAACACAAAGTAGTCATTTGATCTATTTATATGTTATTTTGTGCTACTGTTTTTTAACTTCTTTAGCAAATTTTTTTTAAAGTCCACAACACATTGTCTAATTTTAGTTTTTTATTGTTTTCTATTCTCAGCCATATTTTCTTAGACAGAAAATAATCAGTATTATATCTCTTTAGAATGTCTTTGAAATAATTTTTATAATGAAAGAAGAGTTTTCTTCTCATGAAAACCATGCTTATGTTAAAATAAATTAATATGTAGTTTTACTATTGATTCATTTCATTTGCACAATCTAAGTTGTTCCTTTACAATGATAGATTCAATAGTGTCATAACTAGATAGCTGAAGAATATATTAGTTATTAGTTGGTCTTATGATCTTGCCATTATATTCTAGAATTTTACAGAACATCCTTGAATGAATTTTTTTCGGTGCTTTCACTTTATCATAATAAATTGGACAAAATAACATCCTCTATCTTAATCTTTCTATTTAAAAAACTGCTGAAGTTATTTATAAAAAATATGCATTTTTTATTTAAATTTACTCATATTGATAATGCATTAGTATTTTGTTTCTACAATTATTACCTCAGCTGAATTGCCAAGCATTTTAAATGATAAATTAAGGAATGCAATTAAATCTATAAACAAGGGGAAAGCTCAGAAAATGATTGAGTTATTATTGATATTTTAAAAGAAGCAGGTGAAAAAATAGAAAAATTGTTGGCAAAACTATATATCAAATATCTCATTGATAAAAATGTGTCAGTTAATTGGAAGAATATAATAGTAATATTGATATTTAAGAAAACTGATTGAGAAGATATTAGAAATTTCAGACCTATCAACCATCTTTCAATTCTATAGAAAATCTTCATCAAAATAATTATAACTTGTTTATAGTAAACTTTGGATCCAAACCAATCAAAAGAACAAACTAGATTTAAAAGTGATTTTAGAAGAGTGGATCATATCCAAATATTGAGAGAGGTTATAGAAAAGACTAATGACTGTAAGTTGCAGTTATGCTTTAGAATTATAGATTATGAAAAGGCATTCGATTCTATATTTCCATAATGATAAAAGCTTTGAACAATCAAAATATAAACCCAGATTTCTGAAGAATATTTATCAAAATACAACAGCAGTGATTTGATTACATGGATGCATTAAAAAGATTAACATTGTAAAAGTGTATGATAATATGATTCGATATTTCCAAAAATATTTACAGTAATTTTGCAAGAAATATTTTTTGTGGATTAAAGTGAGATGCTAAAGGAATAAAAGTATATAAGAGATTATTTAAGCCATCTAGATGTTGCAAGTGATGTGATTGTTTTAAAAATATGTTTCAAAGTTTTATGAAATATAGAAGAGTTCTCAAATGAAAATAATAAATTAGAACTAAAAATAAATATTAAACAGACTAAAGTAATGTTCAATAGATTTTCACACAAGAAGATAATATAGATTAATAATCATGAATTTGAAGAAATTAACAACTTCATATATCTTGGTCATAATATTAATACAGATAGAAATGTACTGAATGAGATTAATCATAGAATTAAACTTGGATGGAATGCTTCTGATAGAAATAATTCAATATTAAAAGATAATATTCCTATGTATTTGAAAAGGGAGTTTTTTAATAAATGTGTTTTGTCAGTTCTTATGGATCTGAGATTTGATTCTTAACAGAAGAGCAATTCAGAAATTTCAATCTACTTAACGAAATTTGGAGATATATAAATTGGGAATAAGGAGGGATCAAAAGTGAAATATTTGAGTGAGAGAACAATCATATTATTAGCATTGTTGAAAAATTTAAGAGATGGAATGATTGTAGTGATAATAGATGGACAGTTGAAGACTTGAATAGGATCTCAAGAAATTGTAAAGACCTAAAAAGTGACCACATCTGAGATAGATCTGAAATAAGGATATTTGCTTGGAATGACCATCTTGTAGTGGATTGATAATGGTTGAAAATAATGATGATGGTGATTACCATGTCATCTGATATTCTTCTATTAATCCTAATGCCAAAACTATCATTATAAAAAGTAATCAGCAACTTGTTAAATATGTATAAATTGAAAGTAATACTAATACTGTGTCATAAACAGAGAAAATATTGAAAACATTAAATAAAATATTTTCCTATATCTATCGGTATCAGACCTGTGGTAAAATAAATTACAGTCAAAATCATTGTGTATACAAACTAATGTATGAATTTGTTTTTATAGTCATACATAGTAATACAAGCATTATAATTCTTTTTTAATCAAAATACATCTTTATCATTATGAAATAATGTCAACATTATAACTATTATAACAAACTCTATACTAGTAATTTTCCGTAAAAAAAAAAAATTGTTATTGGCCTCTGTAAATCTTTTAGTAGCACAGGTTTTTATACACCGTATCTCTACACATTTCTTTATATAATTATTTTTAAATTTCTTAGATTATAAAAGTTCTAATGCAGTCTTGGTCTTTCTTCTTTTTCTGATGTCTTACTGCTTTACAGAAATACTGATATATTTCCAGAATTTACTGCAATATTTCTGTAGATTTTTTTATTAATGATGTATCCTCTTAAGTCGTTAGACTTAAGATAAAGATTACTAAGTAGTTCATGTAAACTGCTAGACATACACTTGTGGTAATTATATAAATGAATTAAGCTAGTAAATGTAGATTAAGCAACTAGTAGATGCTTTAGCACTTGGTGCTTGCAATATATCATTATTATTGTTTTATTTTTTTCTTGTCACCTATAAATTAACTTTGGAATTTGTTTTATTTATGGCATACTTTTAAGAGTACTTGCAAATGTCTATAGAGACCTTTGGTGATAAAGCATATTTTATGTAAATTATTAGCTTAGAACTATATAGCAAAACAAAGTAGTGGTAACTTTTTTAGCCTAGATGTGGTTTCCAATTCCAAAAAGTAATCCTCAATACTCTGTAAGTCATCCATGCAAGGATAAATAGTGAAAATAGGATAAATAAACAAAAAATTTCAAAAAATCACCAAGTGGACTTTTACCAATTATACTATTCTATTAAGGCTTAAGTATATAAGTATTGCTCATGATGTATGAAATCTGGAGTGAATAAACATAAAGTAATTGGATTGTTAAGGATTATTTGATAAAAGGATAGGTTTTGGTGAATAGGACTAGTTGTAAATAATGTGGCTTGTAATTCTAAAGTAGCCTATATTGAAAATAGAATTATAATGCTCTTATTAAAGAATAACACAGAATATGTGTTTGGGTGTATGTGTGTAATTTCCAGTTTCAATTCATTAATTAATGATGTTAGTATACTTTTCAACATAATCTAATAAGTTCAAAAAATACTGAAAAGTGTATTAACAGCATTTGGTTAATAAGTCAAGACTGGAAATTATATATAATACAGTATTAGAAAAATACTATGTTTAATTATAATTGTAAGCATTATATAAATAATGTGTTTACTATCCACTTAGTGGAATTGATTATGTATTTTAATGAATTTGATATTAGATGGACTATAGAATATGAAATATTTCAGGAATTACAAAATTTAATTACCATGCTAGACTCTAAAATGGTGTTAACTCTAATTAGTGTGGATTATATCCATTCTATGTTTGAGGGTTCCTATGGATTTATAAATTATCAGTCTTAAAAGTATTTCTTAATAGATATAATAGTATGTGCATGCAAGTATGAATCATATTTAAAAAATAATTTGAAACCTATGCTAATGAGTTCAAATTTGTCTGTTTGTACTATAAAAATAAAGTAGAAAAATGTATAAAACATTTTAACTACTAGCTAAATTTAATATAATATTAAACCTAGTAATTATAATAAACCTTGGATTTCTATACCTTGTATTAATTCAGCAAAAGCTCAAGTATATTTGCAGCAATAAATCTAATGTTAGTTTTAATCTTCCATTAATTTGAATAGACTCAATAATTCAAGACAAAATAAATCATTTACCAAAAGTTAATGTAGCACATAGTTGGAAATGTAGAAATACTGGTTGTTATTCAGTATATTACAGAAAGACTAGAGTAAATTTAAATACAAGAATTAAGCAATACATAGTGATCAGTATAATTTTTCAAAAACTAATTCTAATTGTATTTTGTTTTATTTTATTTTTAATTTAATAGTGGTAGTGTAATGAGTGAAGAAAGAAATTACTTGAAATGAAAATAAAAGAAACATGATTAATTTCTAGAACAAATATAGGAATTAAACTATTGGACTAGACATTATATAAAGACAGTGGATTTAAGTAAATATTAGTTTTCTAGATATTTATATTTTGAGATTTTAAAATTATATATAATTAATTATATTTATAGTATTAAGAAGTGATATATGAAAATATTTATACTTTTAACGTAATTGTAAACATGCATGAATGTGTAAATATATATTTTATTTAATATATGTATTTGAATATTTTATTTATATTATTTTATTGTTTTTGTTTTTATAGAAGTAAGCTTTTACCCTTAAGGATGATTAAAATCAAATGCATGAAACAAAATTTTTCAGGAATAAAATCAAATTTTGATAGAATTTGGAATTACATAATTTATTTCTTTATTCTTTTCTAAATCAAATTAGACCTGCAATCATTACTCTAATAATGGTCATTTAGGTTAAAGTTACAATTTTAATTAATAGAATGATCTCTTTTTATTATTATTATTTGAATACTTGCCATAAATATGGCAAAGTGCTAAAACCTGCCTTAAAATTTTTAAAAATTTGGAAAATATATCTTACTGTATATCAGTTGTTATTTTGTTTGTTAATATTTATTATTTATCTTTTTAACTACTGATATGAATAATAATAATTATAATAATTGTAAAATAAAAATTAAAAAAAGAAAGATTTCAGCTAATGGACTCACCATCTTTCATTACTAAATCAGTAGTAGTAATTCACAAATAAGTACTGTATATTGTGTTTGGAAGGATACATATTAATAGTAAGCAAACAAGTTCAGTATAACAATTCTAACTTCAGAGGGTGTGGGGGGGGGTGAATTTTCTAGTCTATGAAACAAATATATCCACATATATCACCCACTAATCTTTAAATCTGTTTTTTTTCTGAATCTTATAAGACTGTCTTTATTCTAATGTGCAACAAATTTTTCTTTTTTTAAAGACTTAAACAATTTTTCTAATTATAGTTTTCCTTTATATTTTATCAGCCCAATGAAATCAATCAGTATTGTAATTCTTTGGAATGTCTTCAAAGTAATCTTTACAATATAGACAAAGTTTGTCTTTCATAAAAATCATGCTTAAATTTATCACAAAATATTTTTTAGGAGCTTGCTATTTATTGCTTTACATATTCAGTCCACTTTTTTTTTTTTTTATTTAAAAGAAACTTTATTGATAGAAAACTATATACAAATATTAACATATTTACAGTTAGAATAAATTTATGTTACATAGGCAAAAGTATGTGATGAAACTGAAACCATAATGACGTAGGTAACACAATAAGTGTTTAACTATAGTGAAGCATAAAACAAAATTGAAGAGTGACATGTTCTAATATTACATAATCATGATAATTATATAAGGGATTTGAACACAGATTTTTATGTTCCCTTCAGCTATCTGTTCTATTTCATATAACCGATACACAGGATCATACATGAAAAAGATAAGCTGATTCAGCATGCAATACCATGTTAGAGATCATTTATCTTTTTCACATATGTGTGGTCATGTGTATCAGTTATATGAGACTGAGCAGAGAGCTGAAGCGAGTGTGAGGGTTTGTGTTCAAATCCCTTATATAATTACATTTAAAACTCCAAGTATATAAATTATACTTGTATTCAATCAAATAATTATGATAATTAAACTAAAGAAGAATCCAGATATTTGTTTTCCAAGAGTGAAATCTGATGGGGAATGTTAATGGAAATAAAAGTTTAAGCTATAAGAGAATACAACTGAGGTAGATTGTTGATTGCCAAGTTTTGGTCATGATATTTCAGCATCATTAGCTCCAGAAAGCCGAAGAATATATTGACTTGTATTATGTTCTTACCATTGTATTTTCAGAATATTATGCAACATCCTTAAATAAAATGTTTCCAATACCTTTTTATTCTGTCAATAGAGAGGGACCCCATGCCTTGGCAAAATGATGTCATTGTATACAACTGACTCAATTGAAGTACTATTTATTTCATGATGATGAAATATTATGGTCTTTGAACTTGTTAGATGGATTGGAGTTCATACTATATTTCAACAGAAATGTATCAAGAGCTATAATCACAAACTGCTGACTGGCAAAGTATATGAGTTTTTTTAATAATAATAGCATTTTGTAGATTGTTCTTTGAATTTTTAATAATTGTACAGTTAGATATCTGCGTACTTAGAAATGTACATGCATCTTCCTATCATGTATACAACCTGAGATTTGAATTTGATCTAAATGAAACTTGAAAATTTTTACAGAATACAAACAAGTTTAGGAGGGAGGGTGTTCCAGTTAAACAGTCTATAATTAGTCAGCTAGAAATAGATGATAATTGAGTATCTAATGATTTTTAGTTAGAAAGTTAAATAAGGAATGTCTTTCTTAATCTTATCTCTTTAGAAGGTTTTTGAAAACATCTTTATTTTTGCAATAGGTTGTTTAAAAGCTGTTTTATTTTTATCTAATATGTAAATTGGTTACTCTTTAAATTGGTCAAACCATAAATTCTTTTTAGTGAATTTTTATGTTGTATGTATTATTTTTACTCACACATACACATGTATATATATATTAAATATCTAATGTTTAAATTTGCAAGCAGTACTACTTATTTACAAAGTTTCAAATCAAGTAGATAAATAAATCATTTTTATATAGCGCGATGCTTATAAACTGTGCAGTGTTATATATATATACCTTTACCCCTCTTAGCAATGGCAATTGGTTCTCCAGAACTCATCGTTAAACAAGAATGTCTATGGGGAAAAAATTGATCAGTTCCTAAAGCTAAAAAATTACACTAACTTGGGAATGAAGTACATATTAAAAAAATTATTTATCGAATGCAGTGAACGTATAAACTGTACAATATCTAAAAAGAAAAGTTAAAAAAATGTGTTTTTTCTCTGTTTAAAAAGTACAGTACAGCAAAAAGAAAGAAAATGAAACTAAATTTTAATTTAAGTTTTTATATTCTTCTGCAGAAGTTTTTCATTGTAATGAAAAAAAAATCCATACTGAAATGCTTTTTTTTTTAAAAAAAAAATCACTTTATTCTAGCTTCATTATCTGTGTAAATAGCATATATATATATTAGTACATATTATTGTACATTTATGTTTATTACTTATGTAAAATTATTAAGATTAAAAAACAATGTTTAATTATAAATAATTTAATTGAACATAAAGACTTATGTCTTGCATTGGTGGTGAGAGGTCAGCGCGACTGCCTTGCACTTGCAGGCAGTTGTCCGGGTTGCGGGTTCGCGGCCCGGCCGATGCTATGACACTTAAAAAAAAAACAAAAACAAAGACTTATTATTGTACACATGAGTAACAAAACGCGTGTGCGTATCTCAACTTTAGAAAAAAAAATTCAACTTATTTTAAAAGAAAAAAAAATCTAACTGTACTAATTTTCTAAAACATATGCTAAGTTTATTTTTCTTTTATTTTATATTTGCTATAAGTCAATTGTTTTTTGGGTAAAATGACTTTAAAATACATATTCTCTGACATTATCAGTGATGCAAAATTCAAGATGTGCCAAAAATTAAAAAAAAAAACAAATTTTCACGATCGTTATAATGAATAATCGATTGTAAATCAAAGTAGTGGGCACAAATTGATGATGATCGCTATTGCTAAGTGAGATCTAGGTGTATATTTAAATTTTATTTATATATGCTATACTATAATTTGTTAAGAGTGACTATGTGTGATAGTCTTCTTTTGAATGACCACAGTGTCAATTATCAAAGTCAATGCATTGTTTCTAGAAAACTGTAAATATATGTATGTATATTTATTTTTTCTATTAATTTTACTCCCTTAATATTTTATTATTTCAGAGATGAGCCAACAGGATCAGTATTGAAAAAGCTATTATTATATACATTCCTTATGATTACTTCACCACTAACATTATATTTTCTCACAAAGTCAATGGTATTTGAAGGTAATTTTAGAAAATATATTGGGATTTTTTTTTTTAGATCATTTAATACTTATTGCGATTTGTACATTTTGGTGTATTTTTATAGGTATTTTTATGATGACTTCAACTCAAAGTTACATTTATGCCACAGTTGTTGCAGTATTAGCAGTTCATCTTGTTTTAGCAGCTTTTGTATATGAAGCCTTCACAGAAGATACACGAATAAGACCAGTTTTCAAAGAAGATTAAACTATCTTTTTTTTTTTTGTAAGGTTTTTTTTAAAAAGTAATAAACAAAAGGAAATATTTGGCTTAATTAAAAAGAATGATAGCAGCTGTTTTATCAAACATTTGAAATGAATTTAGTTGTATGATATTTGTTGTAAAATAGAAAATGAAATATGTCTTGATTAATCAAAGCTAAAGTTGTTTGTATATAAATACTAACTAAAATAATACTGTTAAAATCTATATCTGCTAAAATATTGGATTCATATTTTTTACTAAGTATGTCTATGTATTTTATAATATTGATTTCAAATAGTTTTTCAATAAAATTATTTAAACATAGCAATGTTATAATATTTACCATTTATATATCAAAACAAAGTAACGCAGTAATTCTCTTATTTTTAATCTGCATTTAATTCACATCACTTGGTCTTAGATTATCTATAAGTTTGAATAATCAATGGATATGAGAAACTAGCCTATCAAATTTATCTTCATATTAATTTCTGACTATTAGTCTTTTTTTGCAACATCGTTATCCAGCATCTACTTTTACTTATGTTATACTTGAATTTTCACCCTTCCGGTTTTGAATTCAAACACCTGATTGTCGAACTGTACAATAGGCTTAATATTAGGTCAATAACTATAACTTTAGAAACTTCATTTATGAATTAACTGCAGTAAATTTGATATTTTTCCAAAATAATAATATATACAGCATAATGAATCCTTTAATTTACATTTAATCAGTTTGACAAATGGTTAATGAAATCTTTAGTTAGACTATTAATCTTTAGTTAGACTATTATAGAGGTAATGGTTCAGAATTAAATCTCCATAAATAATTCTTCTTAGATTTAAAACTTAATATTGTTTGAAAATTCAATCTAATATAATTGCTAAATGGCCATAATACCTGTCCTTTTTACTAGAAATCCAATAATCAGAAACTAATATAGAAATAAGTTTGGTATTATCTTAAGATGACTGTAAAATAGTGGTAGTGTGTTGGACTTTGGAGCTAAAGCTGCCATCCTTGAAGCTCCGCTTGTGACTTTGGCATTTTTATATTTTAACATTAGAAGCTATAAATCATTTGATTATTTTTATTGATAACTTTTACTTTTTTATATAAATATCTTTAGCTTAGAATGGATTACTACTGTACCCTTTATCATTAAACAATAATAATATATAAAAACATATTTATACGTCATGAAACTATTTTTAATTTATTATATAATAATATTCCTATATATTCTATATTTTTTAGAATATGCTGTATCAGTTTTTTAATAACAATTATACCTGTAAATAAAATAATTTTAATTTTAAAACCATTATTATAAGTTTTTGTTTTTGTTTTTTTTACTTATTGATTATAGAGAAGGTAAATCTGTCAAATGTCTTTTTGTATTTTAACTCTTTTTGTCTCTTTAAGTACTTTTTTTGTACAGAGGTTACAAATCGGCTTCTATAGTGTACTTTTTCTGGTAGATGTTATTATAAAAGGACTTTCCATTTCCTAGATTCTTGGATTAGTTTATTTATTATTAATTTTCAACTTCATTTTTATTGAATTTGGGATTAATTTAATAAGTGGTACTTTTTACTTTTCTTATCTTTTTATTATTTGTGTTATAAATCATGTTTTAATTTTCAAGTATATATCCAGTTTCATTATTACAAATATATATTAGTGATTTTTTATATTTATATTGTTTGAATACAAAAAATAATGATTCTATCACATTAATTTGAGTATAAAGCATAACAAAGACATTAATTCTTATATTATTCTGGCAGAAATATTTTATTCATTTTGGAAGATTATAGTTCATTAGACGTTTCTTAAAAAATTTAGGTGAAAATATGATTTATTAAAACTATTTTTTGTTGTTTGTTTTAAGGTGTAGCTTGCAGAGAAATAAAATATTCTACAGCTAATTTTCTATTTGCTGACATATATATATTTAATAATACGTATGTCCAGATAAACCAAAATATTTCATAATGGAATTAATAAAAGAAATTGGTCTTTTTTAATTTGTGCTGGTTTGTTTATTAGTTTACATGATTTATTTAGTATCATCCGTTCATATGTCAATCTTGCAGCTCTCAATTGTAAATAATTGCAATTTCATTATTGTGTGATAAGTGAGCTAATAATTTATGAAAATTTTTTTCATAATCTATTAATAATTCTCAGTATATATGTATGTGTAAATTAGCATATTAACTTTCAATTATTGAATTTTTAAAATGCTATTTTAAAGTAAAAATGAAACACTTTTTACTAATTTGTGTAAAAATATTTACATTTAAAATAGCATCAGTCAGTCATAGTAATAAAAGAATAATTTACATTAGGCAAGATAACATATAAGTCATTCAAATGTATTTTTGAAATTAATTTTTAACACATTTGCTGAATATCTCATTAAAATTTTCATTTTATATTATTCTGCATTGACCTTGTTTACATTATTGTTTACAAGATATTTAATTATTATAATTCTGCAAATTTATATAAAATATAAACAATGATGGATTACTAAATAATTTCACTTCATAGATAATAGTTCTTAAAATATTATTACTGTTAATTTAAAATATACAATTGTGTCAGGAATTTGATTCGCTGAGAAAAAAGTTTGATTTCACTTCCTACTCATTGTAACAGTTTATCATTACTGCATCAAATAATAGCTTCAAAGATCCCTCATTCAGTTTATAGTAACAAATAATATTTATCAAAGAGGTATTAATGAAAATCTAAATGCTGTTTATTGGAAGTTTATGAAAATAAATTGTGTTCAGTTTTATAATTGTACTTCAAATTTAATACAATATATGTAAATCTTATACATTTTTGTTTAAAGTTTATACACCTGGGTCTCTTTTTATGCGGACTTATTTAACACGATTTTGAAGTTATGCGATTCGTGTTTCACAGGAAGTCGACATCCGATAATGCAGTATTACTTTAAATAATAAATTTCGCGCACTTACGTTATATTGAAAGTAATAGCACATTATTGGAATTCTACTTTCATCTTAGTAATTTCAATATTTTCAGTGCTTTATAATAGTAAGATTTTATCCAATAATGAAATTAAAATCATGATTTCCACATTTTATGTATGCACACATTAAATTTTACAAGATTATAATGTAAATTTGTTCAAACATTGTGCATGTTAATTTTGCATTTTAAATCACATTCTGTTTTTGCTTTTTAAAAAAGAACGTAATCAATTATTAATCATTTAGTGTCCACAAGTTTATTTTTAAAGGTCAGTAATAGCAGTGGGCACAATTAAAAATTAAAATCTGATTTTTAATTGTAATTAACAATTCAAAAATTATTTATGGGCGACTTGAAATTAATGTGATGTAAAACGAAATTTGATTTTTAAATGGAATTGAAAATTAAAGACAAAAATAAGAATTTAATTTTTAGTTGTTAGTTTTAATTAAATTTTTCCCAGCAGTGGTGAATAAATGTCTTTTTATTATCATAAGTCTAAGTTCATAAACAATTAATAAAATCGTCGTCGTCAACAGAAAACTATTAACACAACATGAGAGAGAACTTGGTGCTAGTTGTATTTCCTCTTGTGAGAATAATTACTGAGATATTCTTGACTTCGTTTAAGGAGACGCCAAATACATTACATCACATGAGAATCTGATTTTTTACTAGTTTGCAAACGAACGTGTTTTGGGGCAAATAGCGATAATAATTAAAACGTGTATAAAAAAATATAAATTACTGTACTGTAAATTATGCACAAAAATATATTATTTTGAAGAAAATTAAATATTATAATTAAAAAAAGTTTGTCTTGTATCAATTTTTTTCAAGTTTGAAATTTTTTATTAGTCATATTTTATTTCCTTATTTTTTTTTTTTTTACGCGAATTTTAAAGTAATTTTACGTTGGTGCTTTGCTTTTACATGAATTTTGAAAAATCACAGACCGCATCCCTCCTTTTTCAATGTAAGTTACGTCTATTTTTGCGCGATTTCGTTTGCATGTGTTTTTTGAGGAACCTATCATGTAAAACGAGACCCAGGTGTATTATAATTTTATAAAGAAAACAACATTATTAATGGTAGTGGGGGTCATATTTAATAAATTTTGACACTAATTTAAAGAAATAAAAATGAAAATTTAATAATTTTTCATTCCACATAGAAAGATACCGAGCGTCTGAAGTGAAAAAAAAATTGACAAGATGGTAGAAAATATATACACCCGGGTCTCGTTTTATGCGGATTTATTTAATGCGATTTTGAAGTTATGTGATTCATGTTTCTTCTTAATATTTTTGTATGCAGTTTTCTTTTATGCAATAAAAATTATTAGATCTGAAGTCAAGCTCCGATAATGCGCTATTACTTTAAATATTATAAATTTCACGCACTCACGTCATATTTAAAGAAATAGCGCATTATCGGAGTTCAACTTCCATCTAATAATTTCACTATTTTCAGCACTTTATAATAGTACTGTAATAGATTTTATGCAATAAAGAAGTTCATAATTCACTTAAAATCAGAATCTCCCCATTTTATATACACACATTAAATTTTACAAGATTATAACATAAATCTGTTCAGACGTTATAGATGAAAAATACTATGTATGTTGTTTTTGTATTTTAAATCACGTTCTAGTTTTGCTTTTTATAAAAAGAGTACATAATCAATTAATCATTTAGTGTCCGCAAGTTTATTTTTAAAAGGTGAGTAACAGTGGTGGGCACAATTAAATTTGACAATTAAAATCTGATTTTTAATTGTAATTAACAATTTAACAATTATGTAACATTATAGTTATGTGAAACGATGAAATTTGATTTTTAAACGGAATTGAAAATCAAAGATAAAAATAAGAATTTAATTTTTAATTGTTAATTTTAATTACATTTTTTCCAACAGTGGTGAGTCGTCTTTTTATTATCGTAAGTCTAAGTTCTTATTTTTATTTTAAACTTTTAGTTTATTCTAACAAAGAGAAAAAACACCCAAGAAAATGAATTTCTTTATAAACAAAAATTTCAATTTTAGATCGCTTAGCAAAATGAGAAGGATCAACAGCGATTGGAAAACATTTTAGTTGTATTTCCTCTTGACTTTGTTTAAGAAGAAGCTACAGTACCTCATATCATATCACATCATGATGAATCTGATGTCTCAAATAGGAATAATTAATAAAATACCGCACATGTATGAAAAAAATGTAAATTATGCATAAAAATATATTGTTTTGAATAAAATTAAATACTGTAGTTAATAAAAAAAGTTTGTCTTGTGTCAATTTTTTTCAGATTTGAAATTTTTTATTAGTCATATTTTATTTTCTTTTTGGTTGTCATCAAATAGCCACTATATCCCACTCGATGGCGCAGTTTTCATGCTTAAACTATAAAATATGATCATTCCCGGGCCGTTTATTATAATCATTTCGATGTGTTTTTTGTAATGCGAAAATAAAAACAAAAGAAAATCGTCTTTTTTAAATATTATTTAATTTTAAATATTATTTTTTATTAACGTATACAAATTAAATGATAATAATAAATGTAAAATAAAATAAACAAATTACAATTTGATTCATTTTTTTTAGTTTACTTTTTATTAGAAAAATCAATTTTTTATCGGAGATTTTTTTACTGGGGTAACGGCTTTTTTTGTTGTTTAAAAACTCATAATCGGAATAAAAAGTAAAAATTCTTAGTGTTTCTTTTATATTTTATTTCTACAGAGAAACAGATATTTGTGTTATTGCTATTTTTTAATCTTTGTTTTACTTTTTTTTTTTTTTTTTTTACAGACAAAAAGATATTACCGCTATTTTTTATTTCAAATAGAATGACAACTAAAAGTAAAAGTTGCTTTCGGTTAGGTTTAGGGTTAGTGTTCTGTTGTTTGTAATGCTAAAATAAAAAATATCAAAATCGTATTTTTGTAAATATTTTTTTTAATAACATCTATAAAATAAATGATAACAATAAACTTAAACTATATTCAACAAAGTATAACAGTAGTCGGAGAAAAGAAACTAAAACTTTTTTAAACAACAACAAATATATATATATATAATGTCTTCTTTACTTATTAAACGTGTTTATAATATGTGCTTTTTATGACATTTAAAAAAACAGTGTGCAATTGTACTTTTCCTACTGGATATTTTTGTGTTAACGCTCTTTTTTATTTCAAAAATATACACGGTACAATCTTCTTGGTCTCGTGGAATGTTACTACGTTACTTGACACGTTACCTAATTCCAACTCACTTTATACATATATCTCGTCAACATTTAACACTTAAAACTTCAATATACTATGGTGTAAAAAGTCTGTTAATTATTACTTTACAAAATCTGAACATTTCAATACTTTAAAATAAAAACAAATCCAATGAAAACAACATTTCCATCCAATTCAAAAAAACACACCCTCTTACCAAGCCGTAACCATTTTATAAACTCTGTGAATTCGGAAAATGTATTTGCTGCAATGCGACATACATGCTGTACTGCAACGGCGACATAGCGGTCTGCAATCTGTAGCATAATAAAAAAGTTGTATTATAGAAAATGCGGATTTGAATGTGACGCCCGTGGAAATGGCATTTTTATGTGTTTTAGCGCAAAAATGGCGCCATCTAATGGGATATGGTGGCTTTTCGATGACTACCTTTTTCTTATGCGAATTTTAAAGTAATTTTATGTTGTTTTGCTTTTATGCGATTTTTGGAAAATTACAGTACATATCCCCCATTTTTCAAGGTAAGTTAAGTCTATTTTTGTGCGATTTCTTTTGTGCACGTTTTTTGAGCAACCTATCTACCACATAAAATGAGACCCAGGTGTACTTAATGTGAATCAGTATGAATGGTTTTTGGAGATTTAGTATGTAATAATGTAGAATCAAAAAAGTATTTAATTTCTTAATGATTCAAATAGTAAAAAATATAGGTAGATTGTATCAATAGTGTAAAAACTAAAAAATTTGAGTTGAATGAACTAAAGTACAATTATGGTAAATAGTTCACATAGTAGATTAACAAATTAATTTTTAAGAAAACTGCTTGCTTGCAATTCCATTTATTAATTCATAGTTGAATTGCAGATATATACTGTCTGATACAAAAGGTTAACAGAAGTATTAAACACCCATTTGTGAGAATTTATTAGCTTGCATATATATATAGTAATGATATCTAAAATGTTTCACATTAGAAACAAAGTTTTGCTGCATATTGGGCAGTCAAATATTAAGTATATTTTTTAAAAAATAATAACTATTGATGTAATAATTATATATATTGAAACAGATATGTTGTTTAATACATCCTGAAGTTACCCACTCCCCTTGTATTTTAAAATGATTTGATTAAAAAACTGGTGCAGTTATAAAAATAAAATGTGTAAATTTAAGTTCTCTGAGAGAGAAGAAGAGAAAAATCAATATTTAAAATGTACAATTAGAATTTGAATGACACATTTACCAATATTTTTTTTTGTTAGAGCTGAATGTTTACGAATTACAGTATAGTAATACTCTAATTAGTTCATTTAAAATAAAAAGATAGTGTCACTTTCTTGACTTAGTCAAAAGAAGTCAACATGCTTTTGAAAAACAGACTGATTAGCATGGGTTAGATAAGAGATATTGAAAAGAAAATCATGGGAAGCGGGAGAGGATAAATAAAGGAATCAGGCAATTTGGAATATGTGAAATTAATTGTAAACAATGCAGAATTAATGATATAAAAATAAATTATGTTGGTGAAACAAAAAACTATTACAACATAAATATGAGAGAAATTCAACAACATATTTACATACATTAGAAGCAGGACAGAAATTTGAAAATGATTGTATAAAAATGATACAATTCACAAATAATAGGAGACAGAAAAATAAAAGGGACTATTCATATTAATAATATTAAGCCAGTATTAGAGATTTGGGGTTAAAAAAGATTTTGCCATAAATAAAAAATTAGTATATTTAAAAAAAGTTAAAATAAAGATATAAAAATAATTAAATTTATAAAAAGAGGAAGCTACTAGAAATTAATGGAAAATTCAAAATTTTACATAGTTAATAGTTGTGATAATATGTTGAACTATTTCCATCATCTATCAGTAAATGTTGAATGTCTAAAAAATTTTAAACTCTTTAAACTTTTCAAATACAGACAACTTGTTAATAATAACACACAATTAGCCAATACAGGTTAGGAATTACACAATGTTTTTTGAGTAATATTATTCTCCATTCTTATTCAAGTGTTGCTGGCCTGACCAATGACAGTATTTGCATAGGAGTCAAATTTGCACCTTTAGATTCTCGAATATTGAATTTAAGGCAAATGCTCTAACCGAGGTATCATACCAAAGGCTGTTGGTTAGAGTATTTACCTTAAATTCAATATTCAAAAATTTAAAGGTGCAAATTCGATTCCTATGTAAATACTGTGACTGATCAAATTAGCAACACCTTAAGAAGAGTGGAGAATACTACTACTCAAAACATTGTGTAATTATTAATCTGTGTTGCCTATTTGTGTGTTATTACTAACAAGTTGTTTGTATTTGAAAAATTTAAATAAAGTTTAAAATTTCCTATATATTCATCATTTACTGATAGAAGATGGAAATAGTCCAACATATTATCACATCTAATATACTATCATCACATCTTCAGGCAAATAGTTGAGTTGGATTAGGATTAAAAAGGTGAATGTAAGATTTAATAAAAAATAAATTATAAAATAGATTTAAAAAAATTAAAAAACAAAAAAAAATTAAAGATATGAAAATATAGATTAAGAATAAATATTAAGTATTGATATTCATAAAATAGGAAATATAAAAAACTGAAAATATGGATAAAGTATGTTAAAATTAGAATAAAAAAGTGAATATATTAATGAAAATAATAAATAAAATAAAGAATGTTATATATAAGATTATAAAAAGAATCAATTATATAAACAATATAAAAATGTTTAAAGAGATTAAGAATATTTGTGTGTGTATATATATAAAGGAGTATATAAGTAAGATGTGTGTATATATATAGATTCAAAAGAGGAATTTATAATATGAAATATATGTGAAAATTATGTGTTTCTATATAAATATTCATGTATTTGTATTTATGTTTATTATAGATCTGAAGAAGATTGCTGGGGCAATCAAAATCACTATAATTGATATAATATATAAGGGATTCGAAGCATTGTAAAAAATAGCAAAGAAAAGTGTTAACAATAATATTAGTTGAATTGGACAATGCAACAAAAAAGATTAAAAAGAAAATAATTATTGATAATGATGATTCAGAAAAAGTTAGTCAGATTATTAATATAAATGAAAACATAATGAATAAAATTAATCATAGAATTAAACTTAAACGGAGTGCTTTTTGTAGAAATAACTTTAAAAAAATGTCTATATTTGTGAAAATTTTTTAATAAATGTGTTTTATCAGTTTTTACTAATGATCTGAGACTTGGATACTTTAACAAAAGAGCAATGCAGAAACTTCCAAAGTAATAAACCAAGTAGGGAGCGATGTATGTTACAAATAAGAAGGAATCAAAAATGAAATATATGTATTAGAACAAAATATCATTGAAGAAATTAAAGTGGAGATGGACTGGACATATTGTTAGAAGAGATAAGATAGGCCATTGAAATCTTAAACTGGATTACAAGAATATAAAAGATCTAAAAAAAAACCATGTAAATGGATTGATGAAATAAGAAAGTGTACTCGTGAGATGTGGAAAAGAAAGGTTAGAGATTGAAGAAACTAGATTAAACTTAAAGTAATCTTCATCTTATAGTGGATCAGTAATGGTTGAAAAGAATGATGATGAAGTTTGATATTAATTCAATTTTTTTTTTTACCTATTAAAAGCTAAATAGTTTATTGAAAATATATATTTTTAATATTATATTATATATATATATTGTACCAGGTTCGAATATGGGACGTTCGAAACACTGGTCTCTTAGGCAGAGAAGAACATACTCAGAAAGTATGTATGTCCAAACGAAAGCTATAAAATATATAACTAGTGTTACATTTCCAGGACCTAACTTCTTCTCGACTGTTGAGTTCAACACCAAGTTCAAAGCACTTTTTTGTTTTGTGTAAACATGGGTGCCAGCTATTTATTCACAAGAATAAACAATGCACTTTGAACAATGGCTACTAACTCAAGGCCTAAGTTATACCCGTAGACTAGCTCAGTTACTTGTAATCACTAACAGATTATACATAATTAGTGGTGAAAAGAATTGATAAAAGATTTGTAAAAAGATTGGTAAAAGGAATTGTAAGAGAGATTGGTAAAAAGAATTGACCAACAAAGTTTAAGTTTTAAAGACCCTTTATTTTAATTGACATTTATTAATTTTAAACATTTTATAAATCTAATATAACACACACACATTTTAAATTAACACACTATAATATATCTTATGAAAAAGCATAAATAATATTTGACGTTTATAGAATCATATAGCATTCACAAACATGCACATCAATAATTCATTTTATGCATGCTTATAGAGTTCAAATTACTTGCCTCTAGAGGCTTTGCAAATAATGCAATGGTTACTATAGAAATAAGAATATGAAATATTATTACCTACGATTTTGAATGTGGATGTAGAACTTCATTTCTTTGGTTACTGCTTTATGTGAGAATATTTCCAGCCGGCTGGGACGTTTCCTTGAGTTTCATTATTATTCACATTTATTATTATTGGAGACAATTAGATATTGATGGAGATTCTTCAAGCTGTTACACAGACATTATTTCCACAGGCAGGTTTTGCTGTTTCACTGGACTAGGGCTGAAGTAAGATCGTATATTTCCAAAAGCTGCTCAGCACTGTATTTTTGTTTTTGGATACATAATAAACTGAACTGTTATTTGAACTGAAACAATTGTCCTCACTGAATGATTGTCCTTACTGAATGTCTGATAAAAAAATTGGCTCTTTATACCTACAACGTGTTGTCTTTTTAATATCCTCCGGCAATATCTGTTGTCAAAATTCCATTGATAATCTCGTTTTTGAATATTGTTTAATTAGTAATAGCCATGCAAATGTGTTGTTTTATATTTTTAATTAGTAGCTAATCCTGTGGAGACAAGCTTTTTAATCCTGTTGTTTTATATTTTAATTAATAGCCATCACTGTGTTTTTTAATGATAACTTCCATTTATTTTCTTAATATTTAATACGCATACATTTATTTTTATTTACAATCGCACATATATAATTAGTTTTAAGATTATTTTTTCTTTAATTCGAATGAAAAGAGATTTATATTTTTTAAACTTGAAAATCAACTTTCAACTAATGATAATAAACTCTACTTCCTTTTATAAAACTTTTAGTTTAACTTTTCTAACTAAAACTCCCCCTCCCCCCTTTTAATTAATTAATTGTAACTTTTATTTCAAACTCTTTGACTTTTACTTTTCTCGAAAACAAACTGTAATAAAACTCTTAAACTTATAAATACGTTTTCTTTTACGAAAGATTTTTATTTTAATAATTTTTTTAAAATAAAATTATTGTGCCAATATTCAATATTGGTACAATATATATATATAGGGTATATGAGCAGAGACTTTCACATGACCCACCACTTTCCACTCCATCTCATAACACTGATACACTTGAACACATATATGTCAAAAAGATAATGATAATAAACTCTACTTCCTTTTATAAAATTTTAGTTTAACTTTTCTAACTAAAACACCCCCTCCCCCCTTTTAATTAATTAATTGTAACTTTTATTTCAAACTCTTTGATTTTTACTTTTCTCAAAAACAAACTGTAATAAAACTCTTAAACTTTTAAATACGTTTTCTTTTACGAAAGATTTTTATTTTAATAATTTTTTTAAAATAAAATTATTATGTGCCAATATTCAATATTGGTACAATATATATATATATAGGGTATATGAGCAGAGACTTTCACATGATCCACCACTTTCCACTCCATCTCATAACACTGATATACTTGAACACATATATGTAAAAAAGATAAATAATCAGTTGATCCAGATTACCATTTCTATACATATATGCAATAAGTGCTCAGATATATATTAAGATAGCCAATCTTTATACTTTAATGGACAGGCTTCAATCTACTCCACACTCCAACTCTTCAAAGGCCATGCTGAGGCCGAGATTCTTGTCACACCCATGTTGTCCTAAAGTCAATCTGACCCCTCATGTACAGGACATAATCCATTTAATACATATACAAGGGATGGACAGACATCTCTACTATGTAATAACTGAAACACAGGCTTATTATATATCTGTGTATACCACATAATATTAGAAGTGAAAATAATTTGGACAAAAATAAACATATCAGTTTACATATATTTGCACAATACATTCCATATTTGTCTGAAGGTTTGTAATGATGGTATATTATAAGATGTGATATGTTGGATTATTTCCATCATTTATGAGTGAATGTTGAATGTAAAGAAAATTTTAAGCTTTATTTAAACTTTCCAAATACAAACAACTTGTTAGTAATAATACCCAAATAGACAATACAGGTTAGTAATTACACATTTCGAGTAGTATTATTCTCCACTCTTCTTCAGGTGTTGCTGGCCTATATCCACAGTGACAATATTTGCTTAGAAGTTGAACTTGCACCTTTAGATTCTTGAATATTGAATTTTAAGGCAAACACTCTACTAACTGAACTATTCTGTCAAAGTCAACATATAGTAGAAATTTGATATATTTATATATGAGGGTTGGTTCAAATCCTCCTGGATCCTTCAATTTTTTTTCTATTTGTATGTTATTACTAACAAGTTGTTTGTATTTGAAAAGTTTAAAATTTTCTATACATTCAACATTCACTCATAAATGATGGAAATAGTCCAACATATCACATCTTACATGCCATATTTATTTCTATTTTATCATTTTTTTTAAAAACAGTTGTTAAACATATTCTTTGTTTTCAAATATACTTTCTATTTCAGATATTTTATCACTTTTACATGCAGTATGTGATTATCAACTAAGTTTAATTTTAAGCCTAGCTATGACTATGGAGATAAGAGAAAGTTAATTAAATGAATTTAACCCAAAGAATATAGTATCCATTGGTTTAAATCAATTTTCTCCAAATCAAAGTTTTCATTTTGATTTACTTTTTGCATACTCAAAATATATTAAAAAAGTAGACAGCATATCATATTTATTTTACATATATTAATAATGTCAGCATCACATAATGTGGCACATCAATGTGTAATCAAGAATATAGAGACAATAACCAGCTCCATATTATCCATTTAAAATATTTTTTATATTGTAAAAATTTAATACTTTTAATTGTGAAATTATTATTTTTCTTCTTCAGGTTAAAAAAAAAAATTCTATATTAATTTTATGATGTTAATTTTAAAATATATTAGCTTTCAAAATAATAAAATTTATAATTTCAATTGGAAAAATGGACAGAAATTGTTTTTTTTTTTTTTTATTAAACTAATTACTTATTTTCCAAATGTTTTGACTTGATCAAAGATGTCAGTTTTTTTTTATCAATAATATATTGAGAACATATGAAAGGGCCCTGAAAATATGAACATTAATTTTTTAATTCAATAACAATATTTATTAGTAGCAGTTAAGATGTTGATCAAAGAGCGCAAGAGTGTAGATGATTAAAAATAATCATTATTGCTGTTATTTGAAAATAATATTGGCTAAAAAACTCTTGAAATTATTTGCTACCTCTAATAAGCAACCCAAGAATTCTATGTGGAAATTTCATCACAAGTACAAATCATAATTTTCATAAAGTCTATTGTGAATTTTATTCCAAGTATGAAGACAGATACTAATAATGCAAAATTAATGGATTTATGCTTCTATGTTGCCTAAATGCAATTGTGTGCATTCACAAATATAGTCCAACTAAATTGCAAAATAACTATCTTCATCTTAAATATGAAATGAATCCATCAAATTGTCAAAAACTTTACTAATTAATTCACGTTTATACACTAGAATTCCTATACAAGGAAAAGCTTTCATGAAACCTTAAATGTAAAATATATAAACAAGACTTATTTTCACATGACCAACTAGCTTTTACCTGTGCTTGCATCCTGCTATTCATTAGTATAATCTTCTATTCTCATCACTTTTATGCTACTTACTGTAAGCTTTAATAAATAATAGGGTGCCAGATAGTAATGCTTAATAAATCACCATCCATTGTTGTCCTTTCATTGCTTGACATTCATCAATGAGCTTTTTGAATATTTTTTTAACAGTGCAGTTAGATCTTTAGATCTAATGCACCTTTTCTCTAATAGCCATTTTTTAACTCTTTTGTTATACTGTCAAGCTACCAGTCCAAACTGAAAAGCTTATAATTTTTTTTCAAGCCTATTTCCATGAATAGTTGTACAGATCTGAAAACAGTTGTTTCTATATATTATGGGGTCTTAGTTTTTTTTATAGACATCTTTATTCTTTTTTAGAAATGTTATTATACCACTAAAACATCACATGATTAACTAGTTACCACATTGTGTTTGCTTATATCCTGCTATTCATTAGCATAATCTTCTATTCTCATTATTCTTATGCCATTTAGTGTAAGATTTAGCAATCAATACATTCCAGATGATAGTGCTTACTAAATCCACATCCAGTGCTGTCCTATCCAAATATTTCCAGATGTTTTTAACTTATGGATTTCATCAGTGAAAACTTTTTGGATTTTATTGAGCAGTGCATTTGAACCTTTCAATCTAACATACTTTTCCTCTAGCAGTCATTATTCAATTTTTTGTTATACTGTCAAACTATTAGCTCAAACTGTAATGTGATAACTAGTTATGTGATGTCTTAATGGTATAATACCATTTCTGGACAAAGAATAAAGGTGTCCAAGGTTATAAAATTAAAGCTTTTACAATAAATAGAAACTGAACTGCTTTCAGATCAGTATAATTATGCAAGCAAAGAAGTTTGGATCAAAACAATTTTTTTTCATTTGAGCTGGTAGGCTCAATAGTATAATAAAAAGGTAACAATGGCTAATAAAGGTAAGGTGTATTAGATCCAAATGATTAAAGAAGTTCAAAAAGTTCCTTACTCATGAGAGCTATAGTATACAAATTAGTCAGAAGATATTTGGTTAGGATAACACTGGACTGGATAGGGATTTATTAAGCAATACTATGACATCTATTGCTTACTAAAACTTATAGTAATGGTATAAAAGTGATAAGAATAGAAGATTATGTTAAGGATTGTTATTATATTAAAAACTTATGAAAAAAAAGAGCTCTATTATATACATATTTTTTCATTTATTTATTGTTCATAAAGTTATATTTTAAATATTTTTCTCTTGTGAATGAAACATGTTTAATATTCTTGATATGCAGTTATATTTTAAAGTGCATCCTAAATTATTTTCTTATTGTACAATTGAAAAAAAATTAATTTATCGACTTAGATATTTTAATAAAATTATTAGAACTAGCATTTGCAAATAGTATGCACTCAGAAGCACATTGATTAATTCATTTACACATGCAGCTCTTCATATTCTGTCTTGTACAATTTATATACATTAACCAATCCACTAGTCATTTTTTGTTTAAAACTAATAATTTAGTTTTAGCTCTATTCTCAATTCATTATTTTTTTATATATTACTAGCAATATTGTGATTGAAAAAAAAAGACCTCATGTTTTCATAAGTTGAGATTTGTTTCTACCAATTAGTTCTGCATAGATATGTGCACTGTGTGTCTTATCCAGAAGAGATATGACATTCTCTAGGGATGTATGCAGATGATTTAAAGTCAATTTATTTACTAAGAGATTTACTATATCAAATAAGACATATATATATATTGTAACCAGACTGGGGTTTCCTCTCTTTCTGGTGGTTATTTTCTGATGAGGATATTGTTGGAAGGAAAGAATGATTGGTGTTACTCAGTGTTGATGTGAGTTGCCTTGATGGGTAAGGGTTTTAATATCAGGATTTATCAGTTTCATTTGTGCATACAACTCTTCAGAGATCACTAACACCTGACTCCAGCAGTCTCAACAATAATACCCTCTATCATAATCTTAATTATGGGGCATTGCTGTACACTATATTGGGGCACTCCCTCTTCCCAGTCACAAATCATATTAGCCATTGTTTTATATTTGTTTTGTTCCAACTCCTTAGCTTATTGCTAGAACTCCTAGGTGAGGAATCATTTATTGAGGTTCTTCCCTGCTTAACTCTTCATAATTTAGTCCTTTAGTGTTAGTCTCGTTGTCCCGCATATGTTGTCAGTTTCATTTCATATCATTCATCAATCAGTGCCTTTGTTCATGGGAATCTCATGTTTCCTGAGCTATGTTTGGCATAAGTTGATCTGGGTTAATGATGTTGAAGAAGTAGGAAAGGTTAGATGGGGGAAAAGTAAATACATGAATTGTAGCTCCCAATGTCAGGATAAATATATGCTTAAGCATGGACTACCGGTACACAATGCACCATGATGTGAGAAAATACCTCACATTTTAGCACTACCACTCCTGTAACTAGAGAGACCATCCAAGTATAAATAGAATATTTTTGACACTGGGCCAGCCCTGCTCATCATCATGCAAGTCTTAGGGGTTTATCTATTCCTGGGCCCCAGGTCTATTCCCCTATTACTTATCCCAGACCTCTATCCCTAGGTTTGAATGGTGCTGAGAATATATTTTGGAGCATCATGAACACAATGTATCTGAGCAGCCCCACTGAATTACCCACCCATTAACATGGAAAGCAGATTCATGCATCACTACAATCCCTCCTCAAAAACTTCCATCACCTTTACATATTTGATGTTATTTTTGAAGATGGGATAACTATTGGCCTAATATTTTCCTGCCTGCTTCCAGCATCATGGACAGAGTTTATTACAGAAAACAAGTTTGCAATGCAACACAAGTGCTATAAGGACTATCTCAGTTTAAGTTCAAACACAACTTACTACCCAGAGGGCACATTGAGAAAAAAAATGATCAAAAGAATGTTTGAAAATGTGGAATATCTTGTTCATTTCCTTCATGAGTCTTATAGGCTCTAGACTCATGACACAATTCTGTGCCTGGTAGATAATACAGTATTCTGCTGATTAAAAGCCCAGCTCCTCTTAACGGCTTATTTGAAAAAGTTTAAATCATAGGTAGATGCAGTGCAGATAAAACATTGGAGATCATAAACACATTGCATCCCTGTGCTTTTAAGATTATCATCATTCACCATCAGCATTGAAGGCAAAGCTATAATGCTTTCGAATATTTACCCCCAATTTCTTCAAGGTATCTTCTTTCTCAGTTTCAGTGTTTATTTTTGTTCTCTTCGTCAGAAGTATAACTGCATCCTGCTTTAATAGACTGAAGATCTTGATCAGTTCTCCAATAATAACTTTCTATGTTATTAGGTGAATATATTCCTGGTTTGTCCAATTATTTGTTCTATCATGGGCTAAAGATTCCTGATGCATATTTCCCTGGTAAATGTTTGATCCATTTCCAGATTTTCTTAATATTCAGATATGCTGCCTGTTGAATTTCTCTCATTATTTGTATGTTTACTATAATTTTAATATATTTATTTTGTAATATATTAATCATATTTTTTTATTAATTTTACTTATAATTTTATTTACATTTTTAACTATATAGTTGTAATTAATTTGATCAATATTATTATTACTACTATTTTTTCTTTATTATTATTATTATTATTATTATTATTATTATTATTATTATTATTATTATTATTATTATTATTATTATTATTATTATTATTATTATTATTATTATTATTATTTCTTTATTTATTATTATTATTATTATTATTATTATTATTATTATTATTATTATTATTATTATTATTATTATTATTATTATTATTATTATTATTATTATTATTATTATTATTATTATCTTTTATAGAAGCTAACTTTCTATTAACTTAATATCATTATCTATAAATTTATTTGGATATTCATTATTTATAAAAAAAAAAAATTATCAAATTTATTTGTTTATTATAATCTTCTTTACTTAAACAATAATTTACTTCTCTATAAATTCCAGAATACAAATTTATTTTATATTTGTATTTGTTTACCAATTAGTTATATTATTATGTAATTTATTTTTTTTATAAATTTATGCTTCAATTCTACACTATCCTTTTTTATTTGACTTAATTAACTCTACATCTAAATATGCCAGCCTATTATTTTCTTCTTTTTCTATAATAAATTTAATATTTTTATCCAGTTTATATCCTCAAAATAAATAAATCTGTCTTTGCATTTTATTAAATATTAATAAATAATCATCTGTGTATCTTTTAATAAAAAATTGGTGCATTATTATTTTCTAACATTATTATTTCTAAATTTTTCATATAAATAATACTTAATACTCCATTTAATGCTTCTCCTATTAACAAACCTTGTTTATAAAACCTGTCATTTAATTGAAACATTAACATGTTCTAATTATCTCTTGTTTTATAGGTATATTTATTTCTTTATTATACTCTTTATATATATTAAATCAATTGCCTTCTCTACATTAACATTTGTATACATTAGTACATCTATTTTTACCATCATTAAATTATAATTACTACACTTTTAATTTCACTTACCAACATTTTATTTCTAATGTATGATTTACAATCAGTGTCAATTTAAATACTTAATCAAATAAGAATTAGTTCTATTAATAATTAGTCTTAATTTTATATTTTCTTTAAAAAATTTTAGTGCTCCAGAAATATGAGTTGTCAAACAATCTTTAATCCCTAAATAATCAAATATATTATAATCAATTATATCCTTCTTATAAAAACTTTTATTAATGTATATATATATATTTTATTCATCAATTTAATATCACCTTTTTTGTTTTTTCAAAAACATTATTTTCTAATATACTATACATCTTCTCTATATAATTCTTTTTATTTAACATTATCAATTTATTCCCTTTAATTCCATTTTGTAAAAATCCTATTTTGTAAAAATTGTCTCATTTTTATGTTTCTCTTTTATTTTTTAAATATCTTATTATTTTTATTCTTTTCTTTATTTTTATTCTTTTTCATTGTTGTATATATAATGTTATCCATTTCATTATTAATTTTTTCCATCTATACTTTATCCTTATTACTACTATCTATATTTTGATAATAATATATTTTGTAATTTTTTGCTACATACTTTTGTGATATTTTTTCTTACACATTTCTTAATTCTATTATGTCATTATTAGAATTATATTCATAAGGTACATATTTAATCCCTTTACTTAAAATTTATTTTTTCTTTTCTGTTAAGAAAAGTGTTAATAATAATAATAATGGTAATTATTTTCTTCTTATGAGAAAATCCATTGATCATTACTTTAGTATTTTTTTAGCATCTATCTTTAATCCTACTTTTTGACTTTCATCTGATAATACTTTGTAATATTTTCTAAAGCATTATTTGCAAAAACAACTATATCTTTTGCAAAATCTGGATGACTTAAATTATCTCCATTTATTTTCACCTTTTTAGCTTCCCATTTTAATTCACAAAATACTTCTTGTAAAACCGAAGAAAAAATTTTTGGAGATATTGAGTCAACACACTTCTTAATATAAATCTTCTTAGTATCATGATGTAATATAATCACTACTGATGCATTTTGAGAAATACTCTTCAAATTTTGATCATATCCTGGGTTTATATAATATTTTAATCACTGAAGAAATGCTTATAGAATCAAATGTCTTTTCATAATCTACAAATCAAGTATTATTGTGCTCATTTTCATTGGTCTATTCCATAGGTTCTCTCAATAGTTAAATATTATCTACTGAGCTAAAATTACTGTTAATCTAGCTTGTTCGTTTGGTTGGTTATAATTCAAAGTTTGCTATAGATGAATTGTAATTGTCTTGGTAAAAATTTTGTATATAACTGATAAAAGATTAATAGATCTGTAATTTATATTATCTTCTTTGACATATTTTTTTAAATATCAATATTAGTGTTGCATTCTTCCAATCATCTAATAGATTATTTATCATTTAGACATTTGGTATAAAACTTTGCAAACAATGTTTCTATTTCTACACCTCCTTCTTTTAAAATATTGATTATAATACCATCATTACCTGGAGCATTTCCCTTTTTCATAAATTTAATTTCATGTTTCGTTTTTTCATTTAAAATGCTGAGCAATTCAAAAGATGTAATAGTTGTAAAGAGATATTTTTTTAAAATTCCTTTATGTAATTAGAGGGAATTTGAACCCAGACTTTCAATCTCCCTTTAGTTATCCATTCTACCTTATACAATTGATACATATGACAACATACATGTGGAAAGGATAAATAATCACTATATATATTTCATGCTGAACCAGCAACTCATCAGTTAGTACAGATCATTATCTCTCACACATATATATAAAATCAATGCTCGTTTTATATTGGTAGCTAATTTTCAAACTTTAATGGAAAGGTTTCAATCTTCTCCATTCTCTAATGCTTCATCCATCCATACCATTGAAAATCTAATGATGGCATTTTCAAAGCTCATGTCCACTTTTAATTGTGTCATACCCATGTTGACCATAAGTTCATCTGACCCCTCCTATGTAGGACTGTAAGTCTATTTAAATACACAGAAGGATAGGCAGAATACATGCTGAATACATAGTAATTAAATTCATGCATTGGTTGTATAAGATGGAATGGATGACTAAAGGGAGCTTGAAAGTCTGGATTCAAATCCCCTCTAATTACATCTAGCTTAAAATATAAACACTATACATGTATTTAATTATTACACTTCAGGATGTCATCACTCTTTTTAGTAATAGTTCCATCTTTTCTTATTGCAGAAGTGTTTCCTATCAATATCAAGATGTTCTTTTAAACTTTTATCTTCTATAACTTTCCTTCCTAATTCACAATTATATTTTCTTACTCTTTTTTGTATCATTTTACAATACTCTGATATTCATTTTTTCGTAATGAATCATTTTTATATAATTTTCATGTTTCTTTTTTTGTTTATAAATTGTCTGGTTTCAGTAGAAATTTTATTGGTCAATTGCTACTTTTTTATACCAGTTATCCTTGTTGTAGTCTTAATATTGTATTAATGATATTTTCTATTGATTTCATTGATTCTTAAACTCAGAATAAAAAGCCAACACTAGCATATTAGTGAGCAGTCCATTCATGTGCATATACTATATGAATAATCATATAGTAAAAACAGCAGCAACAACAAGAATATGCTCTACTTGGTTTCTTTAAAACTTGAAAGCACTTAACAGCAGACTTTTTTCTGCAGCCAATATCAAATTTGTAAGTTTTTATATAAAAAAAAATTAAATGCCTCATCTCACTGAATTTGCAAAATTTGTATATACATTTACTGAAGTCAGATTCTTCTTTTATAGAATTTTTAGTAACCATATTCATTTTTATCTTAGTATCTTTTCTTGATATATGCTCAGAGTCTTTAAAATTTTACAGCTAATATGTTCAGTTAGCATTGTTTACCAATATTTTCAGGGCTTGTATTGTAATTATACTTTGTGATTTACTGCTGTTAGGATAATTTATCGATAGCTTAATGAGGTAGTGGGGCTTTGCAATTTAATTATATGATTTTTTTTTCCCTTGGTTGAAATAAATGTATTGATAGTGAAGCTGTGCATATATATATAAATATATATATATGCTGGCTTCACCATTCACTGTGGACTAACTAAGACCCTAAGTCCAACCACAGTGAATGTATGTTTCTTTTTCAAACTAAATTTATCGTTTTCTCAAATAGTTGCCTAAATTAAAGAGGAAATTGTGTTAAAGAGAAAAGATTTAATAAAATAAAATATAGAAAGTTAAAATTATATTTGCAAGAATTCGATAAGATAAATTTTCTTAATTAAATAGAATCCATTAGGAAAAGGAATTTAATTAGTAAAACATTTTTCTGAATTAGATAAAAATAGATAACAGGAAAAATTTGAAACAACGGGCATGATTCGCTACTAATTAGCAGATTAAAAACATAATGGAAAAAAGGTATAAATAAAGAACTTTTCTTTTGTTCTTGGTCTGATGCTTGCTGGTAACCTGTGCTGAAGGTCAGAGAGAAATCTTAAGAATTTTGTTGGAAGAAATTTTGCTGAAAGATTGGACAATATAGCGAACTCTTGCTTGCTGTACTTACTTCAAGCTGCACTCTATTCTTTCGGCATATAAATAAAAAAATCCAGAAATGTGTTGCTCTGCAAAAATGCAGGGGTAACTTCTTTGCCTTCGCTCTCCTGAGATGTTCCTGAGGTCGGAGTCATAATCATGTAAGCCAGCCAGAGAACAAAAGTATCTGCCCTGTATCCGTGAAAAAATCTGCCCTCAAAAACATGGAAAAACAAATTTGAAGAACCGAGAAGACCAGCGGGGAAACATCAAATGAACTCATTTTGACCCACCCATCTAGTTACCGGTAACGTTCCCATAAATTATTAAAATATATTTGTAATTTGCAAATTCAATGTATATTTATGCTTTTCTATATATATATCTGTTTTTTTAAATCTATGTATTCGAGTCTTGTGAAATTATATTTCATTAATTGCTTTCTTTTTTTTTTAAATACTTTAATGGGTGGTAGGGTTATTACATATAATGGTGGCGGTAATTCTTATTAATTTAATTGAAAAATGCTTCGTTTAACTTTCCACCATTATACTCCCGTAATCAAATTATTTATTTTATATAAATATTTATTTAGAAAGAAAAGGAAGCAAATCATAGAAAGTGCAAAACTCTATTTTAAAATCAAGATTTAAATTGCTAGATATTCTATTATAAAACTTTCCAAACTTTAACTTAGTTTTTTTTATATACATATAAAAGAAAGATCCTTATCAAATGCCAGTATATTTTAGTCAATGAAGGGTTACAAATTTAAAGTTATATTTTAAAGAGCTTGAAATAAAACGTTCGCATTTATATTTTAGTACTAAGAGAGAGTACATTTTGACAATATGTATTAAAAAATTATTAAATAGCATTGGCTTAGTGGTGAATGGGTTAAATTTCAACTAAATAAATAAAATATCCGCCCACTTGTTCTTTTTATTAATTCAAATTTTATAAAGGTGAAGTTACTATTTTTCTGCGGATTTTCAGTGATAGTTGAGCTTTCCTAAGATATATATTTTGCAGAGGGTTTCTTTTTTAAATTTAAAGGTCGTTGACCGTATTTATATGGTATCGTGCCTCGGGTGATCTACTGGGCCGCTCAGCATAAATTACAGTGCTTCTTTTGCCAAGTTTGCTTAGGTTAACATACCTACATTTGGACCTTCTGAAAAATAAATAAATTGTTCGGGATCTCATGTCGATCTCAGTTCCTTAAATGTACGTAACTGGACATAAGCTACAAAAACTCCGATCCTGAATCCGGGTCACACGTTTAGCGAACGGATTCCATTTTTCTCTCTAACCTAGTTTAGAGATGGAGAGCTATCTGGTCTTGTGTTAACCTCTTGGTAACTGTTATGTCTCGAGCCTCACAGCCCACTATATGCTATCGCCTGTGTGCATGGTCTTATATATTTATATTTATTAGGAAATCTTTCTCAAAATATCATCGAAATGTTTCAATTATAGCTGGAAATTCCTGTTGGGGTCACTTTATCATTCTTCTTAAATCATAAGTAGGGCGGTGATTTAAACCTGTCCAAAGTGTTTAGTTGAGTTTGACCACCTATTTATTTCTATGTTCTCCAACCACAGAGTTAATGAATCATCTCTCTCTCTCTCTCTTGATTTCTTTTACGTAACACTTCCATTGGCTGAAATATTTTAAAGAAAGAAATGATAATGTAAAATTTTGTCTGTTCTTATCATTACAATCAATGGATCTTTCAAATATGTCTATCCGGTTGCAGTGAAAATAGCCTGTGACACTTTTAATAAAACATTGTATGAATTCTTTTAATGTAAATAATAAAAGTTTGTGTTATCTTTCATTCACTATAAATAAAACCACTTAGTATTGTTTTCTTTTGTAACATACATATGTACATCTGATCATTATATATGTAAAAATTCCTTTTCGTGGTCTCTTCTCTCCCTGACCACCGGGCATACATTAAGATTAAATTCTAGTGAGGTTTGGGGAGTAAGTCGCTTAGTAGCAATCTAGAGGAGTAGGTGAGGTTCGGACCCCCTCTATCTGCATCTCTACGTTAGGTTAAAGCAGTTCTACTTTTCTTACCGTTACAATAGCTTTTAAATTATTAGACTTGTAATTTAATTATCCATTTGTAGGCAATCTAATAATTTTTGTAGAGGTTCTATAGATGACTAAGCTGGGTCTCAATCACTTCAAGCTGTATGATTAGAAAAAACTTCCAAACATTAATTTACTCTAGTGAGCATAAGTAATCATGTTTATTCATGGTATGAGTATTAAGTAATTCAATCCTTGCTAAAATTATAGCTTGTGTAGAGTAACTTTTTATAACTTGGAAAAATTTTTAATTAAATATCTATCTTAATTTGATGACAATTGATTTGCCAAGTTTGAACACTTTCTCAATCTTTCCCTTAATTAATGTGGTTGTAATTTCTCTTAGGCTTAGACTGTAATATGAAGTAGAAGAACTAATTTAAAGATCCTTACAAAAAGCTATCTTTTTGTCTGAATTATTTGCATTGCCTTGAAATCAGATTACTGGTTTTTTTATTACAAAAACATATTCCTTCAAAATCTTTTAATTTAATTGTCTTGCAATTTTAGCAAAATTTGATTAACAATTTTAAAAAAGCAAATAAATCCTTCTGGTCTTACAAATTTATGCCTAATATCTATAACACCTCTCCTTATAAAAATGATAGAATCAATAACTAAAGATAGGATATAGAAGCAGTTGCTAATAAAGATCTCTAGGTACAAATTCACCTGTAAGGGCCTTTCTACAAGGGATGCACTCAAGAAGTTCATGATACTGGCAGAATACATCAGGAAGAAGAGGAAATTTTAACCCATTGTTGTCCAGTTGGATTTTGCGATGGCCTTTGACTCTGTGATGCCTGGACAGCTATTTACTGTGCCTGGGGTCCCCTTGACATATGTCAAGATCATTTCCAACCTGCTGCTCAATAGAACAATTCTTATAACTCTGGATGGCTCTCTTGCCCCAGGGTTTCAGCTACACATATCTATACCCCAGGGGTGACCGCTTATCACCCTATGTTTCATTGTATAAATGACACACAATGACCCTCTCTTAAAGGAAATAGAGGACAAGTTGCCTGGCATATATGGTCCAGCACTGGGGGAAGTGATACATCATATCTCATATGTAGATGATGTAACTATCATCCTTCCATCTGCAAAGTTCCTTCCCCAGCTTCACCAACTCCTAGATGAATATGCTGCCAAGTATCATCTGAAAGTTAATCCTTCGAAAACTGCAGTATGGTGAATCAACAAAGAAAAGAACCTAACATCTAAATTCACTGGGGCATTCTAAATTCACTGGGATGACCCAAAATTTGCTAGGTTTCCCAGTGGTGCTGTCAAAATCCACAATGAGGCAACAGATACAAAATATGCTCATAGAGAAGACTAAAAAAGGTATTAGCAGCTTGTTCTTGATCTCCCTGTCACTCCCAAGCAAGGTGACACTGCTCAATATGTTAGTCTTGCCACAGATTGCATACTACCTCCTGATCATCAAACCAAGACCTTTCAGAACACCATTAATGCAGCATGTACCCAGCTGCTATGGAAAAAAACACCAAACAAAATAGTCTGCATCTTTGGAAAATGTGGAAACTTAAGGATTTGAATGGTCTTGGGTTCCACGCAGTTCAGGTACTTTACATACAAAGAGTGATAACCATACTGAAGGTGTCAAAAGAGACAGACACAGAACTTCAAATCACAAGTACAGTAGAACCACCCCACCTCCTATAAAAAGCAAATAGCAGAATTGGAGGGTTATGTGGCGGGGCTCATACCCGACACAGGCCAGCTATTTAGCAACAAGATAACCGATTGAGACATGTTTAAGTACATGTATCCCAGCTAGCAAAAACCCAGGAAGACTTAAATGTATCCATAAGGTCACTGCTTAAGAAAGCTATATATTGAGCCATGGAACCCAGATTAATGAATTTCATTATAAAATACCAACTCAATGTGCTTCCCACAAGGCAATTTATGGATTGCAGAGGGTTCAAAAACATTGCTCCAACATGTGCCCTCTGTGGTGAAGATGAAGAGACAATGGATAACACATTCTCTCCCTGCAAGAAATTTGTAGATCTTGAAATAAGACTGCATTCTAGTGTTCAGTCAGGATGTGCCTCTATACTGAATATGTATAAAGCAATGAGGGAGTGGTACTTTCACCACAATCCAGATAGCCATCATGATACTATCACAAAATGGCTCACCAGGTGTCACTTCCATGGGAAGTGTTCAAGCAACTCATGTGTAAGTTAAAAACTAGAGATCATCTAATAGCTCCGGCCAAACTGTTCCCTGATACCTGGGAGCAGATGGTTCTAGACCATATACCAAATATTACCACTAAAATCCTGTCTAAACTATAGAGATGGATGGTAAAGCTGTATCATGCTGTAATAAGTGAGATAACTGTGAATAGTGGCCTAAATGCGCTATTGAGGTTGACAAAGTTGTGGAAATGTGGGTCCTCTACACTTGCAGATTCATGTCTGCAAGGGACGACAACATCCCTGCAATGCAAAGAGTGACATGATGCATCTGACAAATCTTGGTTTTAATTATGTAATAGCCAGGGTGCCATAAATAAATGTTTAGCTACACAATAATTGATGATTGGATCCCATGGAATCTAGTTAACTGCACAGGGGTAGACTGGCAGACAAAAGCATAGGACTGAATATGACCAGGTCCCTTGTATGGGCAAACATGCAGTGGGACACCTATGAATCCTTAATTTCAAGTAATTTATATACCATAATTCATGTAGTTTTTCAAAATAAATCTATTTCTTAACAATAAAAAAAAGTATATGTAATCTTCTATATATAATGTAATTTATTAACTCTAAATATTTATAATATTGTTCAATTTTATTGTCTCGCATAAGAAAATACTTTTGATAGCACACACACCCCTTTTAAAAATATTGGTAAAGTTTTTATTTAAAATTCCATTATTTTAAATTATACAAACGTATCATTAATATTTCTTATTTACCACTAGAGTAAAACAATTTAACATTCTCACTTTTTACTTACCATACTCTTTCCATTGCCCTTCACTTAATCCTTCTTTATTCTCAATTCTCTTTTCAGGTTTTGTAGCACTTCTCAATAACCTCACATTTCATGAACCATTCTTAATATTCCTCCTTTTAATTCCTTATTAGGTGTATTAATATCTTCATGTTTTACTATAATAATTTGGAAATATGTTTGATCTGCATTTATATTTTGATTTTTTGTTGACAAATATATTTTAACTTGCATTTCTTATACTTGTTTTGTATTTGGCAGAATATGATTTTTGTCTAAACAGATATATTTGATCTGCATTTCAGTCTGGTAACTTGATAGCTTAAAAAACAATAAAAGATTGCTGCTGGATTTTTGTATGAAACTGGAAGATATACTTTTTCTTACAATTTTTTTTTTTTTCCAGATATACTTCATCTGCATGCATACGATTTCTGTGTATGTTTGAAAGATATGACTGTTTTCCTTTTATCAAATTGTGAACATCATTGTCTGTAAACAGTGAGGATTGCCAATTCCTCTACAAGCTTTATGATAAATGCTTAGCCAGAGCCAGCACTTAAAATATCTCTGTCAGGAACCCCTCCCCAAACCCCTGACCATGGTTTTGTGCTTTGGCAGCACGAAACCATGGTCAGGGGTTTGGGGAGGGGTTCCTGACAGAGATATTTTAAGTGCTGGCTCTGGCTAAGCATTTATCATAAAGCTTGTAGAGGAATTGGCAATCCTCACTGTTTATAACTTACAAGCTTAAGAGATAGGGTCATGTGATCTATGAATTGATCTATGACTTTTATTTTGGTCATTGTCTGTAATTTCATTAAAGTAATAGAATAACTGACTTACGAATTTATAGTTATACATACGATCTTTTTATCCTTTCACTATTATTTGCTTTACATTATGCATATTAAAATTATTGCAAATTAGACTTAAATAAATTTTCATTTTGTTGAGGGCAAAAATAATGCTTATATTGAGTTAGCTGAAAGTTAGTAATAATAGAAAAGTTAATTTAAATCTTATACAATATCACTATCTCTTAAGAATCAATGTTTTTATATAAATACTTTGATAGTGTTGGCTTTTGCTAATGATATTACTCTAGAGAAATATGATGGTCTGAATCAACTTTTCACTTAGATTTTATCTGATGAGATTTTCTTTAATTTAATTTTATTTTGGGGGAGGTTTTCTATAATATTTAAATTTTTTATATAACCTCAGAAATGAATAAACAATATTATATTTATTAAATTAATTTGACTAACATTTGTTTATTGTGTCTGTCTACCAAGTGTTTAATAATTCGTACTCTAACCTAAACTAGTGTCAGGAGAAAGTAATTTTTTTTTATTAAAATAGTATAGCCAACATAGGAGCTCGAGTTTAAACCTATTATATATTTTGCTTAGACAATTGAGAGCATATGAATAGTTTGGAAAAATAAAAGATGAATAAGTGCTAGTAATGATATGGTTAGAAATGGATGGTTTAGAAAGGCATTCATCAATTAATAAATTGATATAAATAAAAAGTAATTAAATATAAGAGAAGTCAGTATTTTGAGTATAAGTAGTTAGTTAAAATCAGCTTTATAAAATAAGTTTTGGTTTCATTTTTCAAGATAAAAGATTGAGACAAAGTCAGAATGAAATGATAAAAGAAGTTAAACAAGATTTGAAAAAAGAAATGAATCAAGAGAGAAGGGGTAGTAAAGATAAAATTCAGGAGGCAATAGACAGTAGAGAAAGATGTAAGTCAAGAGATTGAAAAAGAAAAACATCAAGTAAAAGTAGGGAAAGAAAATGGTAGTGAAATTAAGATCAGAAAGTATAAAAGAAGTTGTTAGTACTGAAATAATAAGTTTTTAGGATAGAAATAGGAGAACATAATGAGTATTTGTATCAGAATTATGAAAGAGAACTTTGGCTAACTATGAAATGAATAGAAAAGTTCTGTATGTGGAAAAAAAATTTCAAATACTATACAAAGAACTGTTGAGTGCAGATTTTGTCAGCTATTTCCACAAGTCATTTAATATGATTGCTGACATTTATATAATTAAAGACCCAGATATAAAAATGAATAATTTTAGAATATCCTTGCACATCATTACTGCCAGTGTTAGTCATGAAGTATGTAAAATGGTTAGGTAAGAGAATCTTGTTAGAAAGTTGGCTAATAATGCCACAGATATGGACATTTAAGCATAAACCTAGTTTAACTCAGCCAGAGAAATATTTAATTGATTCTAAAGTTGTAAACATTTTCTAGAATATATCCTATAGCTTAGGAAAAGGGCAAATCCTGGCTAAGCTCAAAATGTACAAACATACATGAGAACAAGTTCAAGTATATAGATTGAGCATCATATCAATGACACTTAGAGTTAAAATAGTTTTAAAAAAGAACTTCAAGATAGAGGTCAATTGACAATGAGGTCAGATTTACTGTAAAACAGAACAGAAATAAAAAGTTAGTTGAGAGTAGTAAAATCCAATACACAGACAACAGTGCAAATGATCAGCAAATTTTAACTGCTGTGTATATCTAAATTTTTAAATGTTCAAAATGTAAAATGAAATTTTTTTTAAAAAATGTAAAATTTTAATAATTTTTTGTTTCCGTAATGTAAAGGGCAGTTGAGACGGATGCTTTGCTTTGTCTCAAATTTATATATGTAGAAGAATATGGATTTCAATTAAAAAAAAATTATACTTGCAAATTCTGAAATTTTGTCAATTTAGTTTTATATTAAATGTGTTATAAAAGTGTGATCACATGTATATACATGGACACACATAAGTTGGCAAAATAATTTTAATGTTAATTTTTTTTTTAAAGTTAACTTTTTTAATAAATTTATTATCTTTTCTGTAAGAATAGTTTAAAACTTTGTAGAACAATGTTTAACCTCAGAACAAAATTTAAATATGTTGCAACAAAAAAAATTAAGAGTTTTTAAATTGTTCAGATAAGACATGCAATAGAAAAATTTGTGGTAGAACAATAGAATGAATGGGTATAAACTCCACAAAACCTGTTGTTTCATTCAGAATCATTCCAAACTAGGCAGAAGTTATCCAAAAGTTATTCGTTTATTTTCTATTCAGATTCAAGCCAGTCATTTATTGAGTGGATTCAATCAGTAGATTCTATTCATAAGATTTATTCGAGACAAGTGGCCTACAATAGTACAATGAACCAATCAATTTTTCTTAGTGTTTTTCAAAATATACTGGGCCAGGCACCTCAAGATGAAATCCACGTACTAAGTCAAAACTTCATAATTCCATGTTACGAATCCGTATAAAGCTGACCTCCTAAAATCAATCTACAAAGACTCTCAATTAACCACCTGAACAACTACAATTATAAAATGGACCAAGAAAACTATCTCTTGATTAAATAGCAGGAAGCTAAAGCAATTATCTTGAAGAATTTAGTGGTAATGTAAACTTTTATATACCTTAAATTAAGCCAGGTCTTGTTATAAGTCTTTGCCTTTTGTAAATGGGCATTATTTTTTTATAATCATTAATATTACATTTAACGTACTTTTTTATTTTATGCATCTTACTAGTTTCTTCATGGATGAGTTTTTGTTTTATTATTATGATAGATGTTGATTTAGGTAATTAATAGATCTTAAGTTACTTTAAATAATTCAGATTGTTGAATAATAACAATTTTTTTTAATGTTTAAATTTCTATTTTTTTTTTATTACATCAGTTGCATAATTTGTTGCCATTAGTGATGACAGCAGCGAAAACAAACAAAACTTATTAAATAAAATAAATTGACAAATTCATAGACTAATATTTCCTTACTAAATTTATTTCTACAGAATGTTTAAAACCTTTAGTTATAACTGTATACAAGGAATATTGAAGGGTAAGTCAAACTAGTGCAGGTAATTATAGCCTACATATCAATAAAATAGTCCATTGTATCTCTTTGGCACGGCTTGGGTTTCATCAGACTATACACTGCCTTAGCATTTTGTATGGGGTTGTAGAGGGTAGTAATAATACAATTAGTAGACAAGTATAAATGCCACTTTTGTGGGCTATTATAGCCTTCTTATATTAAATCGAATATGGCTATGGGTGTTGTGTGCAATAAGATGGCCTATTGTAAGTCCACTATCTCTTAGACATGGCTTAGGTTTGATTTCATTGCTGTACTTTAGCAAACTGTATAGGTTTGCCTAAATTAATAATGTTAATAGAAAAGTTAATTTAAATCTTATCCAATATCACTATCCCTTAAGGATCATTTTTACACAAATACTTTGATAATGTTGGCTTTTACTGGTTATATATATATATTACTCTAAAATATAATTGTCTGAATCAACTTTACACTTAGGTCTTATCTGATGGGACTCACCATGAAGAAACATTATTTTATGGGAGGTTTGTTTTATATTTTTTATAATCTCAGGAATAAACAATATTATATTTATTAAATTAATTTGGCTAACATTTGTTTACTGTGTCTATCTATCAAGTGTTTAATAATTTGGACTTAAACTCTAATCTAAGCTAGTGTCAGGTTTTTTTAAAATTAAAATAGCATAGCCAACATAGGAGCTTAAGTTTAAACCTATTATATATTTTGCTTAAACAATTGATAGGGCATATGAGTAGGTTGGAAATGGAGGATGGTTTAGAGTAGGGGTTTATCAATAAATGAATTGATATAAATAAAAAGTAATTATATATAAGAGAAATCAACATTTTGAGTATAAATAGATAGTTTTTTATTTTAAAATAGAAAAATTAAAGTCAGCTTTATAAAATAAGTTTTGGTTTCATTTTCCAAGATGAAGACAAATTGAGATGTCAGAGTGATATGATAAAAGAAGTTAAACAGGATCTGAAGAAAGAAATGATGCAAGAGATAAGGGATAGAATAGATAAGAATCAGGAGGCAATAGACAGTAGAGAAAGATTTAAGTCAAGAAATTGAAGAAGTAGAACAAGTAAAGGTAGGAAAAGAAGATGCTAGTGGAATTAAAGAGAATTAAGATCGGAATGTATAAGACAGGTAAAAGAAGTTGTTAGTACTGAAATGATAAGTTTCCAGGACAGAAACAATAGAACAGAATAAGTGTTTGTATCTTAATTATGAAAGATAATTTCAGGCTAACTATGAAATGAAGACAAGTTCCATGTGTGGAAAGAAAACTGTTGGGTGCAGACTTTGTCAGCTATTTTCACAAATCATTTAATATGATTGCTGATATTTATATAATTAAAAACCCAGATATAAAAATAATTTTTAGAAAAAACTTAAAGATGCTGGGATGGGCAAACTAGTTTTTAAATATCTTTGCACATCATTACTGCCGCTGATAATCATGAAATATGCAGAACTATTGGGTAAGAAAATCTTGTTACAAAAACAGCTAATAATTCCACAGATGTGGACACTTAAGTTTAAGCCATTTGACTCAGCCAAAAAAATATTTGATTCTAAAGTTGTAAAGATTTTCTTGAATATATCCTACAGCTTAGAAAAGGGGAGATTATAACAGTTAAAAAAAAAAAGGAATCTCCAGATAGTCTGGCAATGAGGCCAGACTGATAGTAAATGGAATAGTAATAAAGTTAGTTGAGAGTAGTAAAATCCAATAGACAAACAACAGTGCAAATTTTAACTTGTATGTATATCTAAATGATTAAAATGTAAAATGAAATTTTAAAAAAAAATGAAAATTTCAATTATTTTTTCCTATGGTGTAAGTTGAGATGGATGCTGTGCTATGTCTCAAATTTATATATATAGAATAGGGGTTTCCATTAAAAAAAATATACTTGCAAATTAATTCTGAAATTTTGTCAATTTAGTTTTATATTAAACATGTTATAAAAGTGTGATCAGATGTATATACATGCACACACATGAATCAACAAAATAATTTCGTTCAATGTTTTTTTTTTTTTAAAAAAAGTAAGCTTTTTAAAGACATCTGTTATCTTTTATATAAGATTATTTTAAAACTTAACAATGCTTAACCTAAGAATAAAATTTTAATCTAATGCAATAAAGAAATTTAATAGTTAAGATTGTTCCAATAAGATATGTAATAAAAGTAATAAGCATGGAATGTAAAAATGTTTGATTTTAAGTAATTAAAAAACCTGGCTATTTTAAAATGTTATTCTTGAAAATTCTAGAAAAATATGTGGTAGAACAATAGAACAAATGGATATAAAAACTCCCCAAAATATATTGTTTAATTCATAAAGCATTCTAAGCTAGGCAGAAGCTATCCTGAAGCTATTCATTTATTAATTGAGTAGATTCAGCCAGTAGATTCTACTCATCAGAGATTCATTTGAAAGTTGCTTGCAGTAATGAACCAATCCATTTTTCTTAGTAATGTTTTTCAAAATATCCTAGGCTAGGCATCTCACCAAGACAAACTCCATGCTCTAAGTCAAACTTTCATCTTCCATGTCATAAATCCTTAGAAAGCTGACCCAGTCACCCTACAAAAACTTAACTGACCACTTGACAACTACAATATAAATGCACCAAGGCTATCTCTTCAATCAATAGTAGAAAGCTAATCAACTTTGAAGGACTTAATGGTAATATAAACTTTTAGATACCTTAAAATAAGCCAGGGGTTATTATAAGTGTTTGCCTTTTGTAAATGCACATTTTAAATGTAATATTAGGTATAAATGTACTTTTTTATTTTATTAATTCTTACTAATTTCTTCATGATTTTGTTTTATTATTATAATAGATGTTGATTTAGGTAATTAATATACCTTAAGTTAATTTAAATAATTCAGACCATTGAATAATAAAATATTTTCAATGTTTAAATTTCTATTCTATTTTGTTTTTGATTAGATCAGTTGCATAATCCATTGCTATTAGTGATGACGGCTGTCAAAAACAAACAAAACGTATGAAATAAAATAAATTGAGAAATTCCGACTAATATTTTCTTAGTAAATTTCATTCTACAGAATGTTTAAAATCTTTAGTGCCAGACTAGTGCAGGCCATCATAGCTGACATATAGTAAAGTGCATTTGATAGAGTATTGTCGGTGATAAGACAGCCCATTGTAAATCCATGGTATCTCTTGCATAGCTTGAGGTTTGATCACACCATGCAATGCCTTAGCATTCTGTATGCATTTGTGGAAATTAAGAATGATATGTTAAATTAAATTGCATATGGTTATGGGTTTTGAATGCAATAAGACAGCCCATAGTAAGTCCACTATCTTTTTGATGTGGCTTGATTGCACCACCTTAGAAAACTGTATAGGTCTGTCTAAGTTAGTAACAATAATAGGAAAGCTAATTTAAATTGTATGTAATATCATTCTTAAGGGTCATTGTTTTATATATTTTGAGTGTTGGCTTAACTTTTCAATTAGATCTTATCTGATGGAACTCATCCATGATGAAATGTCACTTTGTTTTATTTAATTTCATTTTGGGGGAGGCTTTCATTTACTTAAAAAAAATTTTTATAAACTCAGAAATGAATAAACTATTATATCTATTAAATTAATTTGGCTGATGTTTGTTTACTATGTCTGTCTATCAATTATTTAATAATTTGGAATCTCATATTTTAAGCTGAGCTAGTGTCAGGGGTAGATAATTTATTTTGTCAGGATACTCATCATTAGTGAATATTCAGTCATCTCAAATAAATTTTCTAGGTTCATTAATTAGCATAGTGACACCCCAAGTCACAATGTTTCCAATGCTAGTATGAATCTCAGGGTTGTGGGTGTGAGCTCCATGTTGGGTGCCACATCAATAAAATTACCTTATTTACCAGATCCACACCAGCATTAATAACATCATCACTTGAAGGCACCACTAGGCTATTTAATAAACCTAAAAAGTTTATTTGTTGTGACTGAATATTCATTAACAATAATGAGCATCCTGACAAAATATGAATTACCTGCCCGACACTAGCTCAGCTTAGAGAATAATTCTGAATTATTAAACAATTAATACAGACATAGTAAACAAACATCAGCCAAATTAATTTAATAAATACAATAAAACCGTTTATTCATTTCTGAGTTTATATTAAAAAAAATTAAATATAAAAAACACAACTTCCCCCAAAATAAAAAATAATAATAGTCCCAACAGATAAGACTTAGGTGAAAAGTTGATTCAGACTTATTTCTCTAGAGTAATATCTCCAGCAAAAGCCAATACTATCAAAGTATTTATATAATAACAATGACCCTTAAGAGTGATATTGTATAAGATTTAAATTAACTTTTCTATTATTGTTACAAACTTAGGAAGAATTGTGTTTTGCTAAAGCATAGTGCAGTGTGATCGAACCCAAGCCACACCAGATAGTGGATTTACAATGGGCAGACTTATTGGACATAATACCTATAACCATATGCAATTAACTATACAAAGGCTATAATAGCCTGCACAAGTCTGACCTTAATATTTTCCTACCAATTGTATCATTAATAACCTCTACAGACCATATGAAATTCATTTTACATTTTAAACATTAAAAAATTTAATATACAAAAAAATTAAAATTACCCTTCAATGGTCCTTGTATACACATATAACTAAAGATTTTAACCATTCTATAGAATGAAATTTACTAAGAAAATATTAGTCTATGAATTTCTCAATTTATTTTATTTAATGTTTTATTTGCTTTTGACTGCTATCATCAGTAATAGCAATGAATTATGCAACTGATCTAATCAAAAAAAAAAGTAGAATAGAAATTTAAGCATTAAAAATTTTTATTATTCAATGGTCTGAATCATTTAAATTAACTTAAGGTCTATTAATTACCTAAATCAACATCTATCATAATAATAAAACAAAACCTCTTCCATGAAGAAATTAATAAGATGCACAAAATAAAGAAAAAAATTCATTTATATCTAATATTATGGTTAATAAAAAAAATAATGCATATTTACAAAAGGCACTTATAACCCCTGGCTTATTTTGAGGTATATAAAATTTTACCATACCACTAAGTCCATAAAGGTGCTTCCTGCTATTGATTGAAGATGTAGCTATCTTGGTCCATTTTATAGTTGTAATTGTTTGGATGGTCAGTTGAGTTTTTTTTGTAGATTGGTTTTGTCAGATTTCTAGAATTCATTTCATGTTTGAGGATGAAGGTTCAATTTAGAGCATGGAGTTCATCTTGGTGAAGTGCGTAACTCAGCATATTTTGAAAAACATTACTAAGAAAAATGTATTGGTTCATTATACTAATGCAGGCTGCTTGTCCTGAACAAATCTGATGAATAAAATCTAGTAGAATATACTGGCTGAATCCACTCAATTAAGAAATGACTAGCTTGAATCTGAATAGATTGAATTAATAAATGAATAGCTTCGGCCTAACTTGAAATGCTTTCTTAATAAAACAAAAGATTTTGCAGAACTTTTATACCCATTTGTTCTACCGTTCTACCACACAAATTTTTCTAGAACTTTCAAGATTAGCATATCAAAATAAACAAATTTTTAATCAATTAAAATCAAACATTTTTATCTTCCATGCTAATTACTTTTATTACATGTCTTATTTGAACAATCTTAACTCTTAAATTTTTTTATTACAACAAATTAAAATTTTATTCTAAGGTTAAGCATTGTTCTACAAATTTTAAAATAATCTTACATGAAAGATAACAGATTTATTTAAAGTTTATTTTTTTATATAAAAAAAATTGACATTACTTTTATTAATTTTAAGCAATTTGTATGTGCGCGTGTACATACTTGCAACCATACTTTATAACACACATTTAACATAATTTAAATTAGAAATTTTTTTAAATAAATTTGAAGTAGAAATTTTAACTGAAACCTCTATTCTACTACATATATATATAACTTTGTGAGACATAGCAAAGCATCCATCTCAATTACCCCTTACACCATGGAGAAAAAAAATCATTTCTTTGTTTTATTTTAAATTCATTTTACAATTTAAACATTACAAAATTTAAATATATAAAGTAATTAAAATTTGCTGACCATTTGCAGTTATGTCTATTGAATTTTTCTACTCTCAACTTTTTTATTTCTAACCTATTTACTGTAAGTCTGACCTCATCACCCATTGACCTCTACTGGAGATTTCTTTTTAGCTATTTGAACTTGGAGGTCTTTTAATTTTCATACTGACTTTTAGTCAATATTGAAACAGTATTGTCTATTATCCTGTTTCACCTATGTTCCATAGTAGTATCTTTTTTTTCAAGTTCAAACCCTCCCAGTTCACATATATAAGCTTACAATTTGTTTTAAGATGTAATAGCATATATTTACATGTATTTGTATCTGTGCACACATTTAATTATGTTAATGTTTATATGCATATAATGTATATGCATTTATAATTTTAAATTTAATAAAATTAATTTAAGTTGTGAACATCATTGTATGTGTAGTAGCACACCTATGTATATATGTGAAGGGAACTGTAATGTCATAGATATAGTAAACATTACAGATTTTCTAAATTCTTTTAAGTTATTTAATTTACAGAATCATTGGTATTCGCATATAAATCTCAAATGCAAGGGTATCTGTCTTAAGTATATGCTAAAATGTTGACAGCTTAAATCTCTTTTTTAAAAAAAAGAATCAAAGGTTATAGATTTCTCAGAAATACTTATTAATTAAATAGTAAACCGAGAACCAAAATTTTAAAGCTGTTTTAAAAATAATGTTAAAAACAAAGACAAAATCATTAACTCGATCCTGCTTGTCAATAGCTACAGCTGGATCTTTTGTCTTTGCTAAAATTAATGAGCACCATTGAAATTTAAGAATTTGAAAATAAAGTCATATTCAACCTTTAATGGCTTGTGAGGAGGAATGAGAAAGTTATTTTCCTGCAATGAGAACCGTGGGCTAGAGCAACCGCTGCCTCTCCCTCTTGGAGAATTGGTCCATGATGGAGATCAAGACCCACAGCCTGCCAAGAAGACCTCGGACAAGCCAACCTAATGGAGGACAGTGCCTACTTCAAGTGCCTCAACTAGAGCGGTAAATTTCTTCCCACAGAGCTCTATAAAATTATTAAACAATTTTTTAATTAATTCCTAAATCTAAAGCTAGCTAAATGATGGACATTCAAATTAATGATTTGTAGTAACTTTTAAAAGTAAATTATGTAACTTTATTTTAATAATGATCTTTGTAAGGATCTTGATTGCTTAATAAATATTATAATTAATAATTTTCTTAAGGTAATAACTGTAATCAGTTATTATTATTTGTCTATCTTTCTAATCTGCAGTCACGCCTGTTTTCTCTTTTATATATTTCTTAATTTATCTATTTATGTTATGCCATTCAGAGCAGATTGATAATAATAATAATTTTGGAGAGTTGATTAGACTCTCACGTAGCTAATTATGTTGCCGATTAGTACACTCTATAAATCTCCGATCCGAAAACCTACTTTTATATATATAGTTAAGCTATTATGTTTTAGCTTATTGTTTAATTTAGATTTGCTTATTAAATGTCTGGTTAGTTAAGTATGAGAGAATATTTTAAAGCATATGATAAATAATTAGTTAATTAAGCCCCAAATATGCTTTACTCCTCCTTAGTTTATTTTTATAAACTATACGGATGACTGGACAAACTAGGTCACTCATAATTATCTTTTAGCATGATTTAAGAATGCTAATTTACGAACAGGCGTACAGTAGTTTTGCAGAATGAAACTATAATTTCATGCTCGATTAATGTTAATGTTTATATTTAGAAAGCGTTAGGAATGTCTTTAAAAAGCACACAGATGCAGTATACGCCTTGCTATATATTTTTAAAAATGGGCTTTGGTTTTAAGGGTCACCTCATAATTCTTAGTTCGGACAATTCTTTTTTAAAAATGGGCTTTGGTTTTAAGGGCCACTGCATTATCTTATTTAGAACTGGAACATGAGAGTCCAGATTGTTTTATAAGCTGCTCCAATCACCCAAACTAAATGTTCACTTATTTTAAGATAGCAAGTCATACGGTCCATGGGAACAGAGTACTTAGTACTGAATCTCATGAGTAACTGCGCATTCGGGCCACATCTTACTTATTTTATGTAGCTCCAGTCTTGGAAGTTATGCTACAAATTGCCAGTTCGCCCTCCATATTATTTGTTCAGAGTTGATCTGAACCTCCGACTTAGTTTGCAATGTGCACAAAGAGCACATTGATTGTTCATTATGTATAATGATAAGGTATTAGTTATATTAGCTATCATTCTCGTATAATTTGACAATTGGCAAACCTCGTAGGGATGACATACCGTGATTAAGGCATGAATAAACCATAGAAGAGAACTGTAATAAACATAAATTATAATAAACTCTTTTAAAGTGCACAAAAGATGAGAACCTGCTTTCATCGCTATAAGACATCTGTGTGTGTAAACCCAATGCACTTTGTCTATTTGTATTGTTTATAATATATTTTATAATTAAATATTTAAAACTTATAAATGTTTAGTGTGTTATTCGTAATTCATTACCAAATCTTATCCAAATCTGCTCTAATATAGTATTAATTATTAATATATACATTGTCTAGCCAGCCATAGATGTGTATGTTTATTTAAAGTGTTAGTAATTTAGTTAATATTCCCTGAGTCTTGTGTTCCACCCATTGCTACTGCTGGCACGCGAATTAAGATATATGTCATTCATAGGGTAATAAGTCATGGAGTGTTGATAGAGGAGCTGAGGTGCAATCTGATTCGAGGTCTCAACCCCTCATCTAGATCAGCCTTGGTATAATTTGCCAGGACTCTGGATTTTGTTGCGTGAATGTACAAATCTGACCGTTACACTATTATAAGATATTTTTAAGAATGCCTTGATACTTTTACGATAAACAATCTCTACTTGATCATATAAAACTAACCTCACAATTCCCTAGTCATTGGGAGAATGTAAAATTGTAAATTACTTTTATTTTAAAAAATTATATAAATTCATTTCACAAATTTGAAATATTGTATGGTAATCATGTATTTAAATGATGAATTAGTTGCATTCAAAGTAATGATTTAGTAGAAAATATTAGCATATTAGAAATGACAAATAACTTCCCATGATGAGCAAAAAACTTAGCATAAATAAAACACATATAACCAAATTGTTAATATGTTTTATGTAATATATTGGATTATTTCCATCAATTATTGTTAAATGTATAGAAAAATTGTAAACTTTATTTAAACTTTACAAATACAAAAAATAACACACAAATAGACAACACAAGTTAATAATTACATGTTTTGAATACTATTATTCTCTGTTCTTCTTCAGACGTTGCTGGCCTGACCAGTGACAATATTAGCATAGTAATTGAACTTACACTTTTAGATTCTTGAATTTTTAGGTCAACGCTTTAACTAAATGAGCTATTCTGTCAAAGACAGCAAATAGAAATTTCATGAGGATTAGTTCAAACAAATCTAATATACCATCATCACAAACTTTCACAGAAATAACATATTCTCTAAAAATGAATTTGTTATTAGAGAATAGCATTAAATCTAAAAATAAATTTGCATTAAAATATTTGTGTATATGTATGAGTACAAAGTTACTTCTTTGCTACAATTATTATTTGATATTGTGTTATAATAGATTTGCAAAAGTTGAAAGACAATACTGAAAATTATGCAAATCTCTAGTTACTAAAAGTATGTAATTAAAAACCTCTTACACTTTTATTTCTTTGGATCAATTTTTATAATAATAAAAAAAAAATTGTATAAAAGACATAATTTAAATTTTATATTTTTTTTCAAGATTACAACTAAGTTATCATTAGAGAATTAATAGTATTAGATCTAAAAACAAATTTATATTAATTAAAAATGTGTGTGTATAAAATTATTATTTGATATTGTATTATAATAGATTTGCAAAATTGAATGACAATATTAAAAGTTTTGCAAGTCTATAGCTACAAGTATGTAAGTCTATCAATCTGATTAAAAATCTTTTATGAAAAATATTTTTTGCATAAGTCATTTACATGTTAAGATTGCATAATCAACTAATATTATATGATAATGCAAACGCATTTCCTTGAATGAGTTTTGTTTGATTGGCTTTATGTTAAACAGCATGATTTTGGATTGTCATCTTTTATTCATTTTATAATATTCAAGATAATTGCTTAATAATTGCAAAACTTTAAATTCAAATCAACTACTTTATATACAAATTTAGTTTAAAACTAGATCAGAAACTATATTTTTTAGTATCTTAGTTATAAGATAATTTTTAAAAAAATTTAGCCTTCTAACAAAAGATTGATACAACACTCTTGCTTTACCTTGTTAATATATTTTAAATAACAAGCTGAACAAAAATACATATATAGAATATAATAATTATGTTCAGTTTATAACTATAAAAGAGAATAAAATTATTTGAACCAATTCAATTTATTTATAATTCATATATGTTTATGCAACTATCACTGAAGATAAGTTATTATTCAAATATTTCTTTTTTTTGAGTTTCTGTTTGATTAAGCAGTCTTCTGATTAATCATCATTTTATTTCTATAGTTTTATTATTACTTTTAATTTAACAATATTATTTTCATTATTTAAACTATTCCAAATTATCTTCGTTGAAAGATTATTTATTTTCAAACTTGAAAATATTTATATATAGTTTAAAAACTATGGGTTTAAAATCCATTATGTTTAAGATCTAAAATATTCCTATTAAATTTTTTGCCTGTATTATTATCTGTAGTTTGATATTACATCAAATAACTGTATGTTACAATTTCTAATAGAAATATATGTCACTGACGATAGCCAATATTCACTAAAGATTAATAAAAATAACTATTGTTCTGAAGCTTTTCTATTCAGTATTAAATTTAAAGCTTTAAAATATCTACTAAATATCTATCCTAAAATTCATTAATACTAACTTCTTTACTGTCAAATTTAGTAATAAAATTCATTAATACTAACTTATTTATTGTCAAATTTAGTAATAATATAAAGTAGTTTGAGTTTTGAAGAAATAATTTATAATAGAAAGGGAGTTGATATGAACAGCAATCTATTGCCTTTAATTTTATTATTTTGTTTTGACAATGAAATATATTTACTTATATTTTTATTCATAATGAAAGTAATGTGTGTGTAAATACATATTAATATTTATATAATAAACTGCTTAAAAAATATATCATGCTATACAAAATAAATCAAAACTTGAGATTCAATACATTTTATTAAAAAATATATATCTAAATGCAGATTTTAAAAAAATCAATATACAAATTTAACTTTTAAATATATATATTTAATACACATTTTTTATTTAAATTTCATAAAGTCTTTAGTTCTCTTATCTTTAAAAATAAACATTTTAACAAAACATATTTGTATCTGAAAAATTTGTAATTTAATATAAATTTTCAAAATAAATAAATTATCACATCGTGCAGGAACATGAATGCATTTTTCGTAACCTGAGATAAGTGAGAAATAATTAGTTTATAAAGGCAAATATCCATCTCCAACTCCATGATATTGTTGAGCTAAGCCTTCCTTATCTACTGGAATAATTTCATATGGTTTTTTACCAGGAGCTTCATAAACACATTTTCCTGCTATAAATGTAGCAAGAACTTGTAATTTGTCATCAAGCAATACAAAATCTGCATCTTTATTGAAATCAAGTGATCCTTTACTACTGGAAATATTAAGTACTTTTGCAGGATGAAGACTGGCCGCTTCTAATGCTTCTACTTGTGTGCATTCTGAAAGAAATCATATTAATATATTTATGAATGAAGATGTGTGGATGTACATACAATTATAATCTGGCTACACTACCTAGTGTAATCTCTAATAATTAATAGATGCAAAATGATAGTGCTTAATAAATCTCTATCCTATACAAAACCAGTTTCTAGATTATGGCTTTCATTAGTCAGGAGTTTTGGATCTGTACCTTTATGATCTAATGTACTTTCTTAATAGTCATCTTTTCCTTCTCCTTTTACTATTGTACCGGTCGGTTTTGTATGTTCACATAACAAGATCTAGCATCTAGGCAAAAGTACCTCGAATCCAATCATGTGCAAGATACATAAGTCAGAAACACTCATGAATTCTGTCCTATTTGCCTATTTCCCAGATCTACCAACTTATGAGCAACAATCCCGATAATATTGATCTAATTTCATCTCTCACCACCGGCATCGCACATCGGAGACACAAAAGACTCTAAGTTAAATTTAATGGTGGGATATTTAGTATGAAACACAATTTAGAAGCAATTAAAGATCGTAATCTATCATATTAACTATATATTAGCAGAGATCATCTAGTCAGTAGAAGCATAACTTATTAATAAAAATATTAAATAAAAGAAAATACAATGATTTGGAAATGTTGTAATATATATGTTTAAGATTTATTATTTGAACAAAACATATGTAAACGCATGTCATCATTGATTGATCATTAGCCTCATTAGGATTACATAACAGTAGGTCATAGAGAAATAATATTACGTTTGATTGATACACTAAAAATTACATTTAATAGATGACTTTATTGATCGTTGCGGCTATGCCAATAATATGTACTATAACGATGAATATAATATTTAGCGCTATTAAGAAATATAATTTTAAAGTGCCACTACACCCCCAGAAAGAACAACATAGCATTTAACCGACTTGAAAGATAATCATACTTTGATAACGAAACATTACATTTGTACAAAAATATATTTATTAATTCAGTTTATAAAGTGACAGACGTGTGTGGGATGGTTAATGAATATATATATATTAATAATAATAAGGTCGTCGCAATCTGTTTAGCAAAAATCACAACATTACGGCTTATGGATGTTCATGGGTTTATTAGAAATACAACAGAAAGGCGGTATGTGCATGGCGGCGTATTTGATGTGATCCAGTCACGAATCTGAACATGTGCTTCATGGAATTCATTTTGAAGAGAAAATACCGATATAACTCTGCAAACGTTGGCAGGATCGGTTTATAAACAAAGAGCGGTCGGGCTATGCATTATTGGGCTGGTTTTTCCAGAGTGATCCCCATATAAAGCACGCACATACAACCAAATAAGTCCCCAGGGGAGTTAAACCTGGTGCTTGCACGCAACGCTTGGGATAACAAAATATATAGCTTTAAAGACTATCTTAATTATTTAATACCCATAAATTTTAGAATATCCTGCGTAATGGTATGATCTAATCACTAAACAGGCATGGATGATTTAACTTAATTAAATTATATAAAATGTAAGACATAAAGATTCCCCTTTTCCCTTTACTTTAAATTATTAATAACTTCCCACACCGTTTAATAAATATAGATTTCGGTTAGAAGAATGCTATCATTAGAAATAAATATGTTTATATGGAAACAAATGGGGTGGTGGAAATAATTAGATTTTACATATATAAGATACATTTACGGTTGGGATTAGCGCATTTTAAAAAGATAAAAAGACATTTTTAGAAAAACAGATGTTGATCTGTTTTCCTACAACAATTTATAGGATAATTATTTTGTTTTTCCAAACTCGCGAGCATTTGCGTAAGTCGAATAGGACTTGTTTTTAATAAAATATATTCTTAATTACCCTATAAGTGATGCGTAGGAAAACTAGAAAGGAATTACATACTAGCGAGAAATATTACTGGCATTTTAAAACACAAATATATGTAATATAATAATGAAATAAAATATGATTGCCGCATGGAAATAATAAAAAGAAAACATTTTGAATAGAGGCTCAGTGATAGAACAGATTAAGCTATATAGAATTATACTAAATAAAATTACATACAATATAAACATTTACATAAGAGATTAAGAGTGGAGCGTCAAGATTATTGTTATAGAAGGCGAAATTTAATATAATCATAGAGCGGCTAAAGTTCTTTTACCTTTCGTAAATAGTAGCAGTCCTTGATGTTTGGAAGTGTTTATCGGCGTTAATACACTAAATCTAGTTTTGGAATAAGGCATCGCAGGTAGCATTTTTAATGATTTAATTAATAGATATTTGAAAGTTCATAGGCACGGGATCCAGAGCTTCTCTTACGGGAACGAGCATATTGGAACAGAGGGGAAGATGAAGTTTCCCCTACTCACGGCACATTGGATGAAGATTCAAACTAGCGTGGATTATGTTGACCATCGTTAATTTTTGGTTGTCTCCTCCCTTTTGGATTCAAATCCAGCAGTATTTATACTCCTTTTTTGGTGATGTAGCATAGCAACTAACTGCATTTGTGCACTTTAGCAAAGCTAAAATCTGCTGACCGGATCTCTTTTGTTTTGTAAGTCTTTTTGAAACAATGCAATTCTGTTACAAGTTTCTCGAACGATTGTTTTAAAATAAGTCTTATGATTTTAAAACAAGTTGGCGTGGATAAAATTTCCACTAATGGATTTTATTTTACTATTACAAATTGTAATCTTTTACTTTTAACTAATGGGCTTTTCCGGGTAATTGTCTTCGAGAAACTTTTTAAAAGAATTGCATCATTTTCTGACTGCTAAATTAAATATAAAAAAAATAATAAATTTCATATATGACTTTTAAATACATGAATAATATAATTATTAATACGATTTATTATCAGTCTTCCCACACTGGATATATATATATTTATCCATTACGCATGCATACACATTAAAATAATATTAAATATTTATTTATTAAATTATTTTACGTTAAGATATATAAATATCTACGTCAGTTATGTTTAAGCAAAGAAAAATATCTGTTAGTAAATATGTATACGCGCGTAAGGATGGGTTTAAACATGGTTTGGTGGTAGGAGACTGTAAGTGGGCTGTGAAGCAGGATCTGAGCATCAGATCACCTGCTTCACTATCAAGCTATCAGCTCAAATTGAAAAATGTAAATGTTATCTAATTTAAGCCAATTTGCCTATATACTCATATAGACTTGAAACAGTCAGTATCTATTAGTCACAACTTTTCAAACTTGGGGCGTTGGATCTTATCAAGAGGAATCATTAAAATAGATTTCAAATTTTTAAATTGTAAGTGGATAATTAGATTTATTTTTATTTATAGATACATTTTTCAAATTTTAATGTGAAAATTTACACATTACACTATGTAATGCAACCTAATAATTCACTCTATTTTACAATTCACATATATAGCACCATAAACATGCTCTTATGTGCAGTTTACTAGTTTTGTTTTTATAACAAGTATCACTGGTACTAGTACATTTTATAATTCTTTATAAAAATTTAATACTGAGATGGCTAAGTGGCCAATAAAAATATAATGTGTATTTGTCTCCTATTTTACCAAAACTGGCAGATCCCTCCACATCAGCTTCAACACCAGGTGGCAAAAGCAGAAAATTTCATGTGAAAAAATTTATAAATGATTTTTCTTACTTGGAATATAGAAGATCTCCTTTCATATAATGATGCTCATACACCTATGTGTGTAATCTAACAGGAAAAAGTTGCCAAATGATTTTACAATAACCTTTATTTGTCATTTTGATACAATAGCATAATGAATTTAAAGATAATTGAATTTTTTGAAAAAAGCCAAAGATCTAAAACAGCAAACTAAATTTTTCCAAAACATAATAAATTAAATAACAAATTAGTAAAAGCATTTTTCAAAATTGCTTTATTAATTACTAATATATTGTGAGAGTATGTAAAACTATCATATAAGTATATATGATTAGTATATACTATAACAGTCGGCGAAGATCAGTCTTCCCCATATCTGCGCTACAGAGCGCCACTAGGTTACTTGAACCTAGAAAATTTATAGAGTAGGCAGATATGCGCTGTTAAGATCTAACTTTACATATATATGGTTTTATTCTGACCATCAGCCCAATGCTACTAGCTCATGGAGACGCTGAGATTTATAAAATATGAATTCTTATTCAAAAATATTTTCAATAAAAAAATAAAATAAAAGAAGCCACTGCCAGTAATAACACACAGAAACATTTATTAAACATATATAGTTTAGAATTATTTTAATATAACTTTTACTTTGGATTTTAAATTTATAATTTAACTTTTAAGTTCGAACAGATGAGTTTAATATTTTACTAAAATGTCGAGTATGAATAGATTACATAGATTGCATTTGAAAAGAAAATATTCTATCCCTTATTTAACCTTAGGCCAAAAGTTCGCAGTTAAACCAACATCAATTCATCTGATATATCGATGTATTCAATGTAGCATGAATATGACAGCACAAATATCATACTGTCAGAAATGTACATCTGAACAGCATGGTTATAATTGAAGAAATTGTCTCTCATCCAGTAAAGGAATGTTACATCTGTCTGGTGAGAAGAACAATAAAAAAAAAAAATCCATAGGAAAGGACTGTGTTTTCCGTCTTACTATCCCATTCTACAGGCAAAGGGATGATCCAAGGAGCAGGGAATACCATCTGTCTCCGATGGTCAATAAGAAAGGCTTATTTCGCCTGAGTGCGTCGTATAAGGTGATCCTGCATGTAGCGGACCTCATACTACATTTACTAATTACACCAATATATCCAATCCATTGACCCAATTCAACTACGAAACAAATAACCTAAGATTTACCCTACCTTAATTAAACTAATATAACTTTATAAATCTATGCAGCCATTCACGCCGACTTAAGTTTAGCATTTATTAAGTTTATTTTAAAAGAAAAAAAATCATAATAAAAACTTAAAAGAACAGAAAAAATAAATTAATGGAAATGATTTACTAAAAAATAATAATACATTCAATACAATAATTATTAATAACTGATTAAGTTTGGTCAGATAGGAATTTCTATTGCAATAATTTAAATACTGGGAAAGTTTATACTTAATGTTCATTAATTAACTAATGTTCATTAATTAATTAATGTTCTTACGGTTTTAACATGCTAGAAAAAGTTTCTTTTTTTAGAATTAAAAATGCTAGAAAAAGTTTCTTTTTTTAGAATTAAAAATCCATGCTTAACAGTTATTGCAATTTGGAGCCAGCATTAATTCGCCCGATGTCCTGTGGTCCTCAATATAAGAAAATGATTGGTCATTTCTCTTTCTCTCTCTTTTTTTAAGCAAAACTGAAGGGATTGAAGAGTGCGTCTTTCCAATCCCTTCTCCTTCAACTCTAGCACACCTCTGTTTTCAACTCTCTGTCCTCTTCCCAGCTCTTTCTTCACCCACTAAAATTTATTTCCAAGCTTTTTCTTTTATATTAGAATTTTGGATTCAGTGGACATTACGTCATGACGATGGTAATAGTCTTTTCATTGAGGTCCGTTTCCTGAGGGATTTCTTTTATTGGCAATTAGTTTCTATTGTTTTTTTCTCTCCTATCTGACCTTTACTTATACATTTTGCAATGCCCAAGGGCTAGCTTTTAACTAATTAAAATAATCATTTCCATTTTACAATAGCATTAATTTATTTATTGTACAAACTTAAAGATATATTTTTATCTCTAAATCTTTTTAGTTTTTTTTTTTTCTTAATATTTAGTTTTAAAACTTTTCTTTTTTTAATAGTTTTCTTCTAATAATTTTTCATCTGTGCGATTTTATATATATAATGTTTACATGACTTTTAACTTTCAATTTTTATTTCTTACAAAAGATTTTATTTGCGAACTTTTGAATGTCTAATTTTTAAAATAAATAATGTAAGGGCATGTGTACCCGTTACAATACATTATATTTTTTTTATACTTGTCTTAATAAAATTAAGACAATTAAAAATAATTATTTTTCATTCATTTATATAAAACTCTTGTTTAAACTAATAAAATTCATTAACCAAGACATTGACAGAGTGATAACCTCCAGATCAAGTCGCAGTCTAGCAACTAATACAAAGGAAATTAAATTAAATTCAATTATTGATTATTAATGTAATTCAATTATAGAATGTAAAAATCATGAAAACCAAATGATATATGCAATACATGCTACCGGAAGTTGATTCTACTATAAATACTGGATTAGATAATTTATTAAAGAATTCTATCTTTTGCCGATGTCCTAACCACTACATACAATAATTTGAATGATTTGCTTATTTACAATAATTTGAATGATTTGCTTATTTATAAAAGTTTTATTAGAAAACACTAATATCACTCAAATAGAAGAATAAATAAATTACTCTTTATTAATATTATTAGTATTTTCAAAACGAAATATTATATTTTTATTAATTAGAGAAGCTTATAAAATTGTTCTAATTTGGAATTCTGAAACAGATAAATTTCTTCAGAAAACATTTATTTACTCAAACCAAAATTAATTTAAGAAGATTATACCTATAGAAAAATGCACTATCAGTAAACGCCACTTGTCATGGGTTATAAAGCTATAGTTTTAACCAAAGAGAAATATAATTACCTATTCCTACTAAAATGCCTAAAGTTATATAAATTTCATCTATACAATTTAAATGAAACTCCAATTAGTAGTGAAATCATTTGTGGAAGATGTTAACATGATGCAAGAAGAATGTTTTGGATCAACTGGATATCTTGATTGTCTCTGCAATGATGAATGACCAAGAAATAAAGAATTTTATTCTTAATGAACATTACTTCGCAAATATGGAAATGAATAGGGCAATAATATGAACTTTTATTAGAACATATTATCTTCGTGAATCGCCATTTAAAAATAATTAATTTTATTTCCTTTGTTACTGAAATTTGTTTGCTATTGAAATACTCATTTAAGAAAGACTAAATGAAGAGGAATAGAAGATCATCAAATTAAATACTTTTTTTTAAATATTTAATAAAATTTAGGTATTCTATGAAAGCGACTTGATTGAGGTACAAACTGAGATATGAAAGTAAACTTAATATGAAGATAAGATTTTACCATTCTTCATATTGGAATTATTCACGACATAATAGAATTTTGTTGTTACTAATTTAATTCATATAATAATGTTTGTTTCTTGTTAGTTGTGTAAATGACTAATATCTTGTATGAAAGATTTTTTTTTTAATGATGACTATACATAGGAATGGTCTCGTGAAGTCGGAATTCTCTCATACAGATTGTATAATATAATACTATTATTTATTTGTATATGAATTAAATCAAGATTAGCTAGTTTAACATTTTGATTCTTTTTGTGAATTATAAAATTTGTTTATTATAAATTATTAGAATCTGTTTGTGTTATGAGGTACATATCTACTATATAAAAAGGTATTAATTATTTAATATTATAAAATAGTAGAGATGTAAGTAAAACACTCATTATAATTTTTTTTGTTATATTAAATAAATCTGAATTGTTATTCATTAATAAATATTATTAAAGTTTGTTTTAAATTTTAAATAAGTTTCTAATTTATTTTATTTATTCATTTTACGAAATAAAGTTAAATATATATATCCACACACATGTATTATACTTATTTAATATCCTAATAACTTGATTGAAATAAATTTTAAAAAATATATTGAGATTATATTAAATATTGTTATTGCTGTAAAATTGATGGAAACCCCTGAAGAGAGTTAATTGTAATACCTATGCTGAGTTTGAATTCTGAGCACAACGGAACAATTAATAAAAGTGAAGATTGAATGATTTAGTTTAAATCGTGTTTATGTTAAATATTTGATATTAAATTATCCTATTTGAAATGAATTCAATTTTTGATAATCATTCCATCCATGGCATCCTATACGAAGATCTTTAGTGTGATTATAGTAAAATGCGACCACCTTGTCCGTACCGTTATATATGGTTCCCAAGCTTTAGGGGTATGAAACCATAGTTTACCATTAATTATATCCATAATTTAAAAAAAAAAATTTAATAAATTTTATGGAATATAATAATGATGAATAATCTTGATATTATAATGATAATATGAAATCGTAGAATGATGAATGATAAATTAAATAGAGACTTTGAAATTAAGTAATTAAAATTTAAATAGATGAGTCAGTCGCTTAAAATCATAATTTTAAAAGTAGGCATTAAAGTCATAACATATAAAAAAGTAGGAAAAGTTAAAATTATATTAAAAGGAAAAGACATTGTATAAAATCCTATGATAAATAATTTCTTATTAAATAAACAATAAATAAAGTTATAATTAAAATAAAACTAAATTTATGATTATGAGAAGTCAATCTAGAATATTTTATCTTAAAACTGATAATAATATGGAAAAAGAAATGGATACGCAAAATGAAATAGTTGGATAAGATATAGGTGATAATACTATAAGTAATATAAATGAGGAAGAAAACATAGGTGTATCTGGGGGACTTCAACAATAAATATTATATATCAGAAACCAATAATATTCTAAATAAACCTATAGAAAAGGATGCAAGTGATAACGATTCATCATTAAATCATATGATGTTTATGGTGCAACAAATGATGGAAAGCATAAGAATGAATAATACAAAGATAGAAAATATGAATGTAGATATATCTACAAAGATGGAAAATATGAAAGCTGATCAACAAATTTGAAAGCAGATATAACAGAAGAATTATCAAAAAAAAATTAGATAGTATAAAAATTGAATTAAAAGATGAGGTATCACAAATACAAACTAACATGGATAATAAAATACGAAAAATTCAAAAAGTCATTGAAGAAAAAGATTTTAATTGTCAGAAAAGATTTATTGAATTTGAAATAAAAATAGAGACTAAAATGGAAAGTAAACTTTTAGAAATGAAAAGTATAATAACAATCTTTCATTTGAAATATACAAAAATTAGAAGAAACTGAAAAATACATAGATGATAAAATGAAAGACGTCCATCTAGAAATTACTAATCATAAAAGAGAACAAGAAATTCAAATAAATAACCAAGAGACAAAAATTCAATCCATAGAAAACGATTTCCAATCTCTTAATATAAAACAAAACTTGATAGATGCAGACGTAAAACAAAATAAAAATAATATTGAAATATTATTAGAAAATCAATCAAATATATTGAACCAATTAGAAAATAAAAATACTGCAATAGAACAAATTATGAAAGATTTAAAAAATGAATAAGATAAGGAAAGACAAATAATAGTAGAAAAACACACACAAGCTCTTAAAAAGATTAAATTATCTAATGTGGAAGAAAAGACCACTTCAGATCAATTAAATCGTATAATACAAGCTATTAATAGAATGGAGGAAAATAAAAATAAAAAGGAATGTCAGGATGAAATAGAAAATGAGATGGGAAGCATACAAATGGAATAAAATAATAATAAGATGTTATTCACTCCATAGAAGGATATGTAACTCATAATAATACCCAATCACCTGTTAATCTTCAAAAAGAAAATATTAATTATTCCAACCATACTATCCAGGCTAACACAATAAATCAATTTGTGAAAGTAAAAAAAATTCCAAGATCTTACAAATGAAACTCCAATAGAACACTTAAAAAGTTTAAATCATATTTTTCTGTTAATAATAATTTAAGAGAAGGTGAAAAATAAATAGTGTCATATAACCATTTACAAGGGGATGCTTTATCTTGGTGAGAATCATTATTCCAAGTACCTAAAACCTTTGAAAAAAATCAAATGTTATTAATAAAAAATTTCTGGAATAATGATCGTCAAGAGGCATTATTGTACCAAATTCTTTCAAAGACAAATAGCCAAAGTAAAAACTCTTGATACTTATCACTTTAGTCAAAATCAAATAATAAGAATTGTAAAACACAATTTGCCATTAAAAAGTAAGCAATCTTTATTATTTACCAATACACAAAACATCGAACAGATTGCAGATCTGTTAAGTAATATAGATTCTAATAAAATATAAATCAAAAATACTTGGAAAAGAAGAAGGAAAATAGACAAGTAAATACTATTAGTTATAAAAGTAAAAAGAATCATAAAAGTTTTAATCATCCACAAATTAATACCGATAAAGAGTAATGGTAATACAGATGATAAAATAAGTACTGATATATATCAAATTTCTAATACCAATAGTATAACAACTACTAGTGCATGAAGCAAAAGATATACCCAAAGTAGAAAATAAATTAAATTAAAAGGGGTCTTAGGAAATAGTTCCTCTCCTCAAAGACTCATAATAAAAAAAAGGAACAAAAATAAATTATTAACTAGACAAATCACTAACATAATATGTTCAGAGGAAGATAATGAACTCAATTATGCTGTACAAAATTGTCCAATGATAAAAATAATGTTTGAAGATTTGCAAATTAAAGCCTTATTAGACAGTGGTAGCCAAATTTCTTATTTTTATTTTAAACTTTTAGTTTACCCTAATGGAGAGGAAAAAACCCAAGAAAATGAATTTCTTTGGAAACAAAAATTTCAATTTTAGATTGCTTAGCAAAATAGGAAGGCTCAACAGCGATTGGAAAATATTTTATTTTGGACGAATGTACTATAAGGGCAATTAAAAAAAATGAAGTTGGCGCTAGTTGTATTTCCTCTTGTGATGAATCTGATGTCTTACCAGTTCACAAACGAACTTGCATATCGTCAAATAGCGATACTGATTAAAATACTGTATATGTATGAAAAAATATAAAATACTGTAAATTACGCATAAAAATATATTGTTTTGAATAAAATTAAATACTGTAGTTAATTTAAAAAGCAAAAAATGTTTGTCTTGTATCAATTTTTTCAAATTTAAAATTTTTTATTAGTCATATTTTATTTCCTTTTTTTTTAATGCGAATTTTAAAGTAATTTTATGTTTGTTGCTTTGCTTTTATGCGATTTTTGAAAATTACAGTACGTATCCCCCATTTTTCAAGGTAAGTTAAGTCTATTTTTGTGCAATTTCTTTTGTGCGCATTTTCTAAGGAACCTATCTATTGCATAAAATGAGACCCAGGTGTATAATAGTATAATATCACATTTTCCCAATTGCATTCTAACTTATAAAATATTCAACACCCAACATGCAAGACTTAAATAATTATATTAAGATGATATATTTACAAAAGAAATTTTTTTTATATGTTGTTTCATTTTGTTGTAATGAAAACATCATGATACATATATATAATATTCATTACTATAATCAATAATTTCTATATTTAGAGCATTGATTATAAATAAAACTTTTAAAAGAAATAAATTACTATATATATTACCTGTGGCTTGATAAAAGTACTGAACACATAAATTCATTGTTGCAATACTAAAATGTAACAAAATAAATTATATATTATTATGCATTTATCATATAATTTTGGGATTTAACATCAAGAACAAAAATATTACCTTCCACATAAAATGTCAGTTCCAGCAATTAATGCTTTATTATTATTTACTTCAATGACTTTTGATCCTAAATGATGTGTGCCACTTGGAAGTCCCATAGCAGAAATAGCATCAGTAACAAGTACTAATCCTAGGTATTTAAAAATGCTGTTATTATTTAAATATCTATTATTTAATAATAAACATTAAAAAGATTTAAATAATTTATATTATATTTGATTTATGATTTTCAGAAAGAAACACTCAGCAAACAAACTAGCAAGTTGAACCACTAATCTAACTAATATCAATTATTATTATTATTATTTCCGAGTAAATAAACTCTTGAAATTTTATTAACCATTTGTTGTTTTCATTATTTATTTATTCATAATTATTCAGCTGCCAATTGACTACCCTGAATATATTATCTGGTGCAGTCAATAGGATTTACCTGTGAAGTCTAAATATTATCTGATGCAGTCAACAATAGGATTTATCTGTGAAGCTTTGAATATTATATGGTGCAGTTGTCAAAGGGATTTTATCTCTGTGTTTAAAGATATTATCCGGGAGTCAGAAAAGGATTTAAACTTGTAAAGCCTGAATATCATCTGTTGCAGTTCAACCGTCTTACTGGTGAGGTCTGATACTATTTGGCACAGATCAACAGTATTAGTTGAAGATATTAGATTTAGCAGTGCAGTGACTGAAAATGCAGAACAACATGACAACATTTGATATGAAAAATCTGGATCAATAGCAGATATAAACAAATCATATTGAAAAATATATGCCTATGAATGGTATAGCAGATGATAAACCCAAAGTTACAACATTGTTATGGATGTCTAGTAAAGATGTTTTGAATGTGGCAAACCATTTATGTGATCCCAAACTGCCTAAAGAATCACCCTATGAAGAGTTACTGATAAAACTAAATGTATACTTTTAAACTATAATGTCAAAATCTAGGGCCCATCTTCGTTTTTGAGAGAGATTACTGTTATAAAGTGAAAACATATGTGAATATGACTTGGTTCTGTGAACATTAGCGAAGAATTGTGAATTCAAGAATTTTATTGATAAAATGTTACTAAATCAGTTATTATGGTGAATTAGAGATATAAGAGAAATATTGCTAAGCGAGAAGAATTTAATGTACAAGGTTACCATTGAACGGTCATTAGTTTACGAAGTTATAGTAGACCATATCCAAACTTTTAAAAATGTGACAGAGTACAATTCTTTAGAAACAAATATAAACACAACAAAACCAAGGGTAATAAACAAGAAGTTTAAAAAGAACCCCCTACTTGTTATTGTTGTGGAAAAACAGAGCATCTAAAAGCTAACTGCAGATTTAGAACAAAAAAAAAAGTTTTAATTGCGGGCTTAAAGATCATTCATTACAGTTGTGAAAGCAGCAAATAATAGAGGATTTACAGTGAAAGAGTAAATCAAGAAAAGTATCTAAAAAGTTGACATTTATAAATAAACCAGACATATACCTGCCCTATATAAAGGCCATCGTTTTAATAATACTTTATTTTTTTTAACCTTTCTGAAAAAATATTTGTTGTAAGCATTATGAAAACTAAATGTAAATATGGAACTATAGCATCTATTTTTTGCTCCTCATTAAATATCATATTTCAAGTACGTAGTGTAATCATATTGTCTTCGCAACTTAAATACTATACCTATTCAGTTCTCTACAGGAGTTAAAGCACAAGTACTGATTTTTTCTGAGTGTTTTTTTTTCTTCAAAAAGTTTTATTCCATATGTCTTTTGTAAAATATCTTTAGCAGAATTATTCGTTTTGAATAAAATGCTCATAATCAAATTAAGCCTCTTAAATATAAGGAAGGAATTACTTCCTTCACATAAAATGCTTCATAAAAAAAAATTATAATGGCAGAACAAATAATCTTTTTCCTTAAAAAATAAATGTTTAACTTGAATATCACATGAGAAAGTTATGGACATTTAGAAATTTTATATATAAGATTGAAAGATATTGATGATATGCCTAAATTAAAAGTGAAAGTTTGCAAACAAATGAATTGTTACAGCTGCAGAAAGATCAAATTTAAAAAACCTGAGACTTTAAAAAGCATAGGTGTTATAGCTACAGATTAACAGACTATTCGTCAAAAGTCTGCAATAAAAATCGGTAACTGTCTCATGTTGATTTACCATTGAATAGTAAGAAGAGGAATGGACAAAAAACTCGAAAGTTGTATGAGCATAAGGTAGACTTATAAAGATTTATACCTGAGCAAATAAGCAAAATAATGTTTGAAGATGGCAGAGTATTTAAACACCATATTAACCATATCAAAAAACAGAGAAATAACCATAAGAAGATATAGTGGTCATTCCTAACTCAGAAAAAGAAAGTCAGACTGATATTTCTGAAAAAACTGAAGTAAAAATTTCCGTTAGCTCTCTTATTCAAGAAGCCAATGAAGACAATACTGAGGGAGGAGAAAACACTGCAGAACCTGAGGAAGAAATTAGAATCTCAACAAGGCTGACTCGAGAATAAAGGAAACGATTAATACTACAAGACTATATTGTAAATTAAATAAAACTGAATATATTTTGGTGCAAACAAAACCTGCAAAAGTTATTTGTGAATAGAATTTTTCTATGTATATATTATGCATTTTCTGAAGTAGAGGAAGAAATGCTGTGTACACACACAGATGAATATATATTTTATTTATTAAGTAATAAATAAAGGTGTGCTACAATTACTCCAGAAAATAAACAATAAATTAATTATACAGACAGAAATAAAACTTATTGACAGGCTAATTTTCATGTTAATAAGTTATTTTATGCAAATTAGCCAAAGTGATAAAAGAGACTGCAAAAGAATTAACCAATGTTGCCTTATGGTGTAAAATGCAAGTTAAGTTGTTAGGATAGCAGATGTGCAGAGTTGTCAAGTCAAGTGCAAAGATGCAGGGAGAAGAACGAAAATAAACTAGTAAAAAATTAAACTAGTAATGTGAAATTGTTCTGGAAATGAATAAAGAAAAGCTCTAATCAAGAATCTATTTGGACTATCTCTGATATGTGTGTGAGCAGTAAGGTACTTACAGAAAATAAAGCTATAGAATTAAAGAGACTTTGCATATGTTAATCTCTAAGGAGATAATGAACTTTAAGAGACCTAAGTAATCTTCACAAGTTCAACCACTAATCTAACTATTCACCAATTATTATTATTTCAGAGTAAATACACTCTTGAAGTTTTATTAAACATTTGTTGTTTTCATTATTTATTTATATGTAATTATTCAGCTGCCAACCGACTGCTTGGCCTCGAATATATTAGTATTTAATTCAGTAAATTATTATAACAATTCCATAAACTATAGGGAGCAAATACTTTAAATAATGATTTTATTAAAACAATAAGTAATTAATTAAATTAAAAATAATATAATTTTCAATATTAAAAATATCTAAAGTTTTTACATTATAAAAATAATTAAAAAAATATTATTTTAGCCTATTTTTAATAATTTGTAAAATATATTTTAGAAAATTTGATTGATCTAAAAAAAACTGTCTTTTGTTAAGCAGATTTAAAAACAAAAAAAAATCAAAGTAACATTAATTTTTAATAACAATTGCAATAATTATTATAATCCTAGAAATCAAATTCCCTATAAAGTATAAAAGTAAATAAAAATGATAACATGAGAAAAAGATTTGAAAAATGAGTTTATCTCTATAAGAATAAAAATAATAAAAACTTAATGATTTTAGTTAAACATATAATTGAATATAAAAACTGCATAATGCTCATACAACTTGTTTAAAAATTAAAAATAGACAAACAATTTTTTGCTGTTCATAATTAGGCTACAAATTTAAATGCTGGTATAAGTGTTATTGATCCAAATATCTATGCATTGTCAACTTATAACAATCTGTCTTTGGAAAGAAACTAGATACAAGTTATATAAAATGCCACACGATCACCATTCTTTATGCTTACACAAGCTGTTTACAAGGAGACAAAACTCTCCATACAATAGTGTCACTCAGTGCAAGCTAAAGGAATCAACGGATGCAGGAAGATTGGTGCACAAAATCCCTATCTAGTGCTTACTCATCCAATATCCCCAGATTGATCTTTAGCTTGTGGCTTTTATCAGTGAGGAGCCATGGATCTGAGAGCACTGTACCTAGATCTTAGGATCTAATGCAACCCTCTAGCAGCCACCTTTTACCTTATTAGCTAACTATAAAGCTTTGAGGCCAAAATGAACACAATAATGTTTTCAATTCAAGCCCATTAGCTTATATAGTCATACAGATCTGAACTCAGTTCAGCAACCATACTTTTTGGTCACTTTGGTTCTTTAATAACCTGTCACCATGAACCTATTGGGCAGGATTAGTATTAAACCACGGTTACCTAAACCACTAAACATCACATGGTCACCATTCTTTAAGCTTACTCAAGCTGTTTACACAGAGACAAAACTCTTCATATAGTAGTGCCATTCAGTGCAAGCCAGAGTAATCAATGGATACTGGAAGGATTAAGGTGACTGTGGTTATTAAAAAACTAAAGACACCAAAAACTATGGATGCTAAACTGAGTTCAGATCTATACAAATTGACAACATTGTGTTTTCATTTTGGACTCAAAGCTCTATACTTGACTAATAAGATAAAAGGTAGCTGCTGGAGAGTTGCATTAGATCCTAAGACCTAGGCGCAGTGCTCTCAGATCCAAGGCTTCTCACTAAGCCACGAAATAGAAACTAGTCTGGAGATATCAGATGAGTAGTCACTAGATAGGGATTTTATGCAAAAACCTTCCTGCATCCATTAATTACTTTGGCTTGCACTGAGTGGCGCTACTATATAGTTTTGTCTCTGTGTATAACAAATACTATAATTAAAATAATGTCAAGAAGCTTATAAGTATACTCTAGAACAATATATTATATCATCAGAAGAGGTACATGTAATAGTTTCATACAGATGGTATAAATTAATCAGAATACTTTCAATAAAGATATATACATCTGTCTTTATAAAATGTTTGTATTTTCTTTTATTGGTAGCATACAAAGAAATACATCAATTTATTATTAATTTTATTTTATATAATTAATAGTTATAGTAACTGATAACTAAATAGTTTTTAAGTAATTGTAAACCCTTGAATCCGAAGCGCCCCTGAAAGCCTCTGCTCAAAAATTTAGTTTCAACTGAGTTTGCACGGAATCGATAAATCATACACTTATGGGTCTCAGACCACTCAATCCGCCATTTTATTACATTTCAAATGAGATTTTTTTTTTTCTATGATAAAATTTGGATTTTTTATTTTTTTAAAAATACAATTTTTAATTTACTTTTTTTCTCATTTTTTTTTTACATTTTTTTAAGGAGAAATCTTTTTTACAGTTGAATTGCTTTCTCTTACTGCTTGATATGGATATGAAAATGGCAACATATATTTGTAAGCCTTTTTGCTAGAAGATCATTTTCAAGCTATTTTGAAGCTGCAATGTAAAAAAAAATGGATTTGGAAGCTACAATGTCCAAAAAAAAAAGGAGTGAAATAATTTTTTATCTGCAAGGACAACTGTAGATATCACATCTAATGCCTCAGGAAATTCAAATTTGAAATGGATATTAACTAGCCAGTAGTCAGTGAGTATTCAATTACTTTTCTTACTTATTTTTTTATTACTTTTTTTATATAATTAAATATATATAGAAAAGAATAAATATGATATATAATTTTAGACAATACATTTTCAATGTTATAAAAATATACACATCCAGACTCGATCATATACATATATTTAGTGCCATAGGCAAGATATATTATGATTTTATTTCTGTATTCAATTAGTTTTATATTACCTATTTTTATTATTTATTTTTTTAATACTTTTTTTTTATATAATTAAATATATATAGAAAAGAATAAATATGTTATATAATTTTAGACAATATGTTTCAATATTTAAAAACATATACATCCAGACTCGATCACATACTCTCAGCTATCTACTTCATATATCATCTGCCACACACACATATAATCAGTGCTCATAATTAATTTGTTTATTTTGATATTTATTGATTTTACTTAGTTTTTATTCATTTCATCTTTGAGAAATTTTTGTTCGATATTTATTTTTTGAGTACACTTTATTTACTTGAAAAAAATACATATTTTAGGTGGCCCCCTTTCCCCAATAATATAATAATTAATTATATTTTTAGATATATTACAATTTACTAAAGTTCTCTTTGCATAATATCACATAAGCTATTCTTACTGTTTGATATTTATCTGAGTACACTTTACTTGAAAAGAATATACATTTTAGGTCACACCCCATTTTTCACTAATATAATATAATATTTAATATATAATAATATTTTATGATATAATAATATAATACATTACAATTTATTAAAGTTATCTGCATAATATCTCATAAGTGTTCTTCCTGTTTGATATTTATTTGAGTGCACTTTATTTGAAAAGAATACACATTTTAGGTCATACCCCATTTTTCACTAATATAATATAATAATTAATATGTAATAATATTTTGTAATATAATACACTACAATTTACTCAAAGTTCTCTTTGCATAATATCTTCTAAACTATTACTGCTATTTCTTCCCCACTAAAAACCAAACATATTTCTAACAGATACCCTACATGGAAGAACAACCAAACATTTCTAGCAGATACCCTAATATAGAAGAACAGGATATGGGTCAGCTAGTAAAAATGGAAGTTACCAATCGCATTGTTTTTGTAATTTTTTCACTGAAAAATTACTTCAGGTAAGACATATTATATATCATTTTTTTCAGCATTTTATGACAAATGTGATGAAGCTGTCTATGAAATTGTAATTTTAGCATATAATTTTTAAAATTTAAAATTTGTGAACCAATGTAAAAATAAATATGTTTAAAAGTATTAAAAATCTCATTTTTTAATTTTTTTTTTTAGGTAATGACTATTTTATCAGTTTTATTACATTCTTTCATGTTTGCTTTTTCTAACAATGTATATATATTTATATTAATTGTAATAAAATACAAAATATATAAAAAATTATATTTCTAGTAATTATTTTTAAATTAAAGATGGCTTCTTAGGATTGAAAGAGTTTAAAAGATTTTTGTTTATTCATAATAATAATTTGCTCACTTTTTGCCAAATACAAGATTAATTAAAATAATTATTAACTAAATATTTTAATTTAATGATAGATACTATTCATTAACAATCACTCATATATGATTATGGCCATTCTAACTTGAGATACAAATGTATCTACTTACATTACATGCTAATTTTAAACCTATTTAGTAAACAATTTTACGATGTTGTCTTATAATTTTTTCCAGAGCAAATTTTTCTTTTCGAAAGACTTTGACACCATGCCTAGTTTTAGCTCTTCATTTTATTGCATCTTTGGTCATATCTTCTCAGTGAAAATAGAGAAATAATCAAATAACTTTATTGATAGGAAGTTTCTAAAAAATCTGAGTATTGGAAGTGCTAAAACCCTTAATTGGTCAAAGACCTTACACTCCAAAATGCTATCCCCAGTGAAATTAGTATTTTATCTCTTCAAAATGTCTTTAAAACGATTTGTATAATGTAGATAGGTACCTCTCACATAAAATATACATATATAATAAAATTAAAACAGGCAAAAACTCATTATATGTATTGCCACTCACAGCAAGCTAGAGTAATCAATGGATGCCAGAAGGCTTGCACAAAAAATCCCCATCTAGTGCCTACTCATCCAATATCCCCAGACTAGTTTCTGGCTTGTGGCCTTCATCAGCGAGTACCCTAGCTTGCTGTGATTTTTGCCTGTTTTAATAACAGTTATAAGCAAGCATAAGAAATGGTGATCATGTAAAATACTTTTTAATACATATATTAATATTTATTTGCTTCAAACAGCCAATGCAATGAATATGTACATTTATTTATAACAGAAAATTCAATATCATAATATCCATAAAGTTGAAAAATATATTGTGTTTTTGAATTTGCTATTATACTTTTCATAATATTACATACAGACATCTTAAATGAAGTTTTTTTTTAATGCTTTTATGCTTCAATGTCAGATTATCCATGTCGATTTCTATATAATAAACTGGGATGAATAACAGCCCTATTTATAACTATTTTCTAATTTGTTAAATACAGCAGTATATACTAGATTTTATGTTGCATCTCAACAACTAAGTCCAACCTTCTATCTAAAAAAACAACCTAGATATTTTAATTAATTTACATTCTTAAGCTAATAATAATCCAAGACAAAAATTTAAAAAATGTTTTCATTATTAGATGATAAATCACCTGAGTTTTTACAAACCAATGTCTTTAAAAGTTGCATTCAAAATAATAAGAATATTCATTGTCTTCTATATTTATTTCCTGGCAATGATTAATAGCTCTACTCCCTGTTATTGCAGTATTTTAATATTTCCAAAGGTTTAAAAAGTTGGACTAAAAAGTAATATAAGATTCAAATTCTTCTTTTATTTCAAAATAAATGATGTAATAACAAATGAATAATACTTTCACTCTTATTCTTATCTAAAATGACTTAATTTCACATAATCAACCTTAATGTGGATAATAAATTTGATACTGTTGATATTTTATTTTTGTTTTTTATTATTAATATTACCTTAAAATCTCTTACTAAACTTTAAATAAAATTTGTGAACATAATATAATTTTAAAAGCAGATTTAAAAACTGTACTGATGTAAACAACTGGAGGCAATTAGTAACATTATAAATGATATGCTTAGAGACTTATATATTTGAGTAATAATGCAAACAATATGTTGTCTTTATTTTTTCAATGCTGAGATTTCTTGATCTATGGATATAATATATATACTAAAAAACTTGTAAAAAAAAAATTTTTTTAAATGCTTTTTATTCACATATATATAAAACAGTAATGATGTGATGTGATGTATTGTGGCTTCTCCTTAAACGAAGTCAAGAATATCTCATCAATTATGGTCCAGATAAACCTGTTAGCCACTTTATTTTCCATTCCTCACACTAAATTTTCCCATAATCTGCTCTATCCCATTTCCACAACATAATCTTTGTCAACTCTATAACCTTTATATCTAAATCCCCCTTATCTTTTCACAAACCCAGCATAAAAACCAATAATTCACTTTCTGTATAATCATTTTTTTCATATTTATTCTTCCATAAATTCATTATATGTACCCTTTCTGTTTTCAAACATTTACATTCAATTAACAAATGCCTAATATTTTCTATTCCTTCCTTACATAATTTACAAAATAAATCACCCATATTTTTCCATTTACATGTATATTCTCTTGTAGCTAAAGATCCCGCCTGAGCCTTAAACAATAAACTACTTTCCTTATTATCATATATTAACTCACACCTAATATCCTGTTTATTTCTATATATATTTAAACTCTTTTTACTCTTCATACTATTTATCCATCTCTCTAACTCCCTATTCTTTATTAATAAATCTATTCTTTTATCCCATTCTTTACTACTATAACATTCAACAATCCTCTTAACACAATCATCCCATCTTTTGTACAAATATACTGATATAAATTCTTTATCCAAATCTTTTGCATACCACATTACCTTTCTCACCCATCTTGTTACCTGCCCTTTACTCATAACCCAATTAAATACTATTTTGGCTATTCTTTTATTATCCATAAACTGCAATCTACCAAACATTTTCATTTTACTTTTTGCATCTCTCATATGAAAACTTGACCATCCCATTTCTCCTTGAATTGCCTCCCTTGCTGTCCATACTTCCGCATCCAATGCATGTCTTCCTACTTCCCTTTGAACTTTTTCTAAGTAATTTAATATCTCCTTACTAACATATAATGCATCATTACCATATGTTAACTTTCCTCATACAATAATGCCATCTAGTGCATGTCGTAATAATCAGTGGATGCTAAAAAGTTTGTTCATCAAAATGCTTATCTAATATCTACTCATCCAATATCCCCCAGACTAATCTTAAACTTATGGCTTTTATCAGTGAGGAGCCTTGGATCTGAGAGTAATGCACCCAGATCTTTGGGTCTAATGCAGTCCTCCAGCTGCCACCTTTTATCTTTTTTAAGTAACTATAAAGCTATGATCCAAGGCTCCTCACTTATGAAAGCCATAAGCTTAAAACTAGTCTAGGGATCTTGGATGAGTAGGACCTAGATAGAGATTTTGATGACAAACCTTTTAGTATGCGCTTAGTATGGCTTATATTAGATGGCACTATTGTATGGAGAAAATTGCTACTGTTTTAACAGATTGTATAACATAATTTTTTCCGCTTTCACAAATAAAAGTATGGAGTATGAAAACATTTTTATCTGATTACTCAATAAAAAGGAGACTTTAGGTGTAAGTTTATTTAAATGATTCTTTGAGAATCTGATTTGTGAATAACCATAATAATGTTTTCATGCCCTTGCTTTTATTTGTAAAAACTGAAGAAACAACTTTTTTTATTTAATGTGCACTTTCTTGTATCAATATCAATTCATTTGACCGATAAAACTGACCTTTTTTTCATCTAATGAATAGATTGCCATTGATAGAAGAAAATTGTTTGCAAATACTAAAACAATTTATGCAAAGTTTCAACTGAAGTAGAAATTGAGAAGTGGGTAAAAATTGAATTATAAAACACACAGACAAAAACCAGAATGATAAAATCAAGTGTATGATAAAAATATATAGTAGTATAGATTAATAAATTAAATGTTATTAAATAGAATCATTAATATGAGAAATTAAATGACATCATAAACATCTATTAAGTTTTATAGTTGAAATTTGTAAAAAAAAATTATTATACTACACGATCTAGCATTTAAATTAAATGATAAATCCAAAGTTATTTTCTCAAACATGATATTTTCTTCTTGACAGAAATTGTTTTCAATTCTCTTAAAGAAATAAATATCCTAATGCTATATTTTTCTTCATCCCTACTTTCTTCATACTAACAAATATCATATTGTTTTTAAAAATAAAATCTATTTGTATTTGCTGTAAATAATATTTCTGTAGTGTAATTTTCACTACACCATTCTCATGCAAGATAAGGACTGGTTTTGATCCACTTTTAACATCTTGTAGAGATGTAAATAATCATAAACATATGATCATAGACATATGAAAAAGATGTACACCTGGGTCTCGTTTTGTGTGGAAGATAGGTTCCACAGAAAACCCGCATTAAAAAAAATCACACAAAAATAAACTTAACTTACCTTGAAAAATGGTGGGTATGTTCTGTAATTTTCAGAAATCGCATAAAAGCAAAACAAGAAGAAAAAATTACTTTAAAATTCACATAAAAAAATAAGGAAATAAAATATGACTAATAAAAAATTCCAAATACTTTTAAAAAATTGATATAAAACAAACTTTTTTTACTTTTATTATTAACTACAGTATTTAATTTTACATTTTTTCATACATATTTTAATCATTATCATTATTTGACAATATGCGGTTCGTTTGTGAGTTGGTAAGAAATCAGATTCATCACAAGAGGAAGTACAACTAGCGCCATTGTCAGTCTTGTGATGTGTTAATGGTTTTCTGTCGACAATGTAATCGGTGATGAAACTTTGAAACAATGATTTTACTAATTGTTTATAAAGCTCGCGATAACCAGACCTACAACTATTTAGCTCTCGCTGGAATTTAAGAGGTTGTTTATTGCAGCAAACTCTCTCAGATTTCAGCATTTTCTGACGTTTTTCTTTGTCGCACACATCAACGTAAAATCTATGACTAAATGATTTTTACTTATCAGAAAATAATAAATTTGTCTTCTTTTGATAGATATTTTTGTTTACTACTGAAATAAATTTTAAATGTTCACATTTTGTTTCTATATTAAAAAAATGAGATCGCAATCAAAACAAAAAGAGTTATATGTTATCATTTCTAGAAAGATTATTTTCAGTTTACAAAATCAACAAAATCTTTGTTATGTCTGATTATTTTTAAAAATCTAAGAGTATTTATTTCTGTTATATCTAACAAAATATGTTTTAAAAGTTTACAATTTTTGAATATTTATTGCAATATTTTTATATTCGTAAGTATAAATCTATTATTATTTACTCATAAGTAAGATTCTAAATAGTTTCAGGCCATATTCACATTAGGTGCTAATATAATGTTATATTTTTGAAAAAAGTCAAAATAAGTTATTAATAATTTAAATTTCTTGATATCTAATAAATATAGTGAAATATAAACTTCTTTATAAGAAACATGAATCGCATAACTTCAAAATCGCATTAAAAAAATCCGCATAAAACGAGACCCAGGTATATTTGGATCATACATCTTTTTCACATGTCTTTGGTCATATGTTTATGATTACATCCCTCCACAAGATATTAAAAGCAGATAGAAATCAGTCCTTACCTTGCATGAGAGTGGTGTAATGAAAATTACACTACAGAAGTATTATTCATTAAATGGATAATTGCTATTCTAATAAGTCATTTAAAAAAATGATTAATATCTGTTCCTAATATCTTTCATTTTTTTCCAGTTTACACAAAATATACATAATAAATAACAATAATAATGATAAAGTTAACAAAATGTTTATAAATCAAAATGCCTAGATAAAAATAATAATACTTAACATTACAAATAATAAAAACATTTATAAATGTTGAAATAAGCTAATTAAAATTACATATTGCTAAACTATAAACTAACACAGATAGTTATTTGATAAAAATAATCTCATAAAATATAAATTATATAATAGAGTTAAGAGAAATGTATGCCAAACAATTGAATCAGCATTCATTGCTATAAAAAAAAAACAACACAATTAGTGAATGTAGTTAAAATACCAGGTGATAAATTTACATATATATACCACATAGTGCAGTATTATATATTTAATGATTAACATAAGAATAGTGTTTCCAGGTGTATTATATGTGGTAGAGCTTCTCCTTTTTATGGGCATCTAATGTCAATAGAGGCTGAAATATGCCATTCTTATCAGATGGCAAACTTTCTATAGAATTTCCCTTGAAAAAGCCCACTTATGTACCTTATAAATATCATGATGAAAACATTTATATAAAAGTAAAGCAATTTTAATATCTAGAAAATTGTAATGGAGAAAATAAAAAAATTTATTTATAATAAAATTATATTTAAAAAAATTCCATCACGAGTTTAAAAAAAAGTTTTAATCAATGCATATACCTAAACAATGAAATAATAATGACCAAAAAAAAAAAAACATCATAAATATCATTAGAAATAATAGTAAGAAAAATAACTGGGACTAAAATCCAAATTGTCATTTTAAAAATAATATAGTGAAATAAAATTTTTTTAAAAACTGCTTGAATAATTTTCAAAATAAAAATTTTTTTTAGAAAGTATCCAAATTGAAAATATAAATTATTTGAAATCTCTTCTGGCTCAGAATAAAACAAACATTATATTAGAATTTAAGCCGAAATTATGAAGAAATGTTCGATCTAATATGGTTATACACATCTAATGATGAAATTATAATTGTTGCAATAATCATTCAAAAAAATAAATAAGTAAAATAACAATTTAAATAAGTTTCATTTATAAAACTGTAATATAATATCATATAAAATTTTACAAATATAAAAATTTATTTTATTTAAATCTAAAGTTAAACTTGCCTTTGGGATGTGTTCGGTGGGCTATCCTAAGCGCTGCAGGATGTGTGTGGATTCCATCAGCAATAATACCATAATAAACAGTTGGTCCAGGAAAGCTAGCATCTAAGGTTAATAAACCAACTAATCCTGGATCTCTGTGATGAAACTTTGATAATAATAAAAAATTGTTTTTTAATTTAAAGCAAAAACCAAACATTCATATTCAAGCCACAAAAAGAACACACATTTAATGTTATGGAAAAAAATATTAAATACAAAAAAGTAAAAAAAAAAAATCTTTATTTTAGTATATTCTATTAAAATATTTTCAAGTATCTTAAAATAAACATTAGTTAATTTCTTTTACTTCTATTTTTCATTCAAATATTTAGTATATTTCTTAAGTTATATATATATTTCTACTTTGCTTTCCTAAATATGTTTTAAAGTTATTTACAGTATTATAATATAATTGTAATTATGATTAAAACCAGTTTTATGAATCAAACAACTTACACACACATATATTTAAACTTAAATAATTTTATCATTATATAACAATTATGTTATTGACCTATTACTCCTTTTTTAATAATATAATTGCTTTGTTTATATTCCCATCAAATTCTCCTTCCACACATATAAATAACTTTTCTTCCTTTATTTTATAACTTTTCTTTCTTTATTTTATAATATGCTTTCTATTATTTAATAGAAATGTTTCAATTATATTGGATAGTCATCAATAGTCTAACAGTTTTAATAGCTAGAGAAATAAATTAAAACAAACTGAAGACATATCCATTCCTTAACACAAATCGTTATTTTTCAAGGTTAACTTTTATATAGTCTTGGTTACAAAGAATTACTGCACAGTATTAAAAAAAAAAATATCCTTAAGAAAGTATTATAAAATTTCAATTGTGATATAATCTTCATTATTATTAAAATATTTCTCACTTCAATAATTTTTCAGTTTAATTAAATCAAAGGTGGCACTTAAATTAATAATTTAATCACTATTACTATGGTATGTATTGTAACGGATACGATTATTTATTCGCCGAAATATCCCGGATAGGCCCCCAATTGTAATGGATATGGTTATTATTTCATTAATTATCACCGAAAATAAATTCCTTTTCCTTTACTTTTAACTGTTACCCTTTAAACTTTACCCTTTATTTTATTACCAAAATTTTTATTAGTCTCAACCTTTGTTTTCTTATTTATTTATATTCGATCGGTCCATTATATCTTGGCGATAACCGACGTTACAATACAAGCAGAGAGCAAGTACAAATATGAAATTAACTTCACATCCGTACCCTTGATCGAACCCCGAAGCACTTTCCCCATCAAGTACTGTCAACTGCTAAACAAAGCAAACTATTCCTAAGAAAATTTAACAAATGTCCAGCGCTTGATATATATATATTTTTTATTTTGAGATTATCACAATACAAGCAGCACATGAATGCTTTAAAAATAACATTAACCTTTAACCAATAAATTAACAGATTTCCCCCTCCCGTAGCTTGGTGATAGGAGAATAAAGCAAGTCTAAACACTTTAAGAATAATAAATAATGTTTAATAACACACACACTTATATAAAATACATAGTAACAATAAAATAGAACAAAAAATACATCGAATATTAAAGTTACATATTAAGCTCTATCTTGGAGTTCTATATGGCAGTGTTCTATATCTATAAAGATTATTCCTTCCAAAAAATTAGTTCTTATTATCTAGTTCTTTTTTTTTATTGCAAAATTTTAACAACATAAAGTGCATGCATGCTTAACGATTACCTAGGTTTTTTGCAGTTGTTCTCATTGGCAGTTCTTCCGAGTGCTCTATACCGTCCTGTGAGAGATCACCCACTTCTTTTGTAGAGACGGTATGTCTTTCACAGACTGTCGGCTGGATGGGTCCCTCTTTGAATATAATTTTGTTACTTTAAAGTCTCAGTCCTTGTTTCTTCTAGGTTATTTAGATAAATTTTATGTCGTTCATCTACAGAAGCGGCGGTCTATCTAGCAGGTCAGGCACCGATGTTATTCAATGTGAGTCAGTGGTAAGGCGGGTCGAGCACGAACCTACATCCCCTTAACGCCACTAGCCACGCATTTCTCTCATTTCTTTCTTTGCTGCTGATCCTTTGAATTCTCTAGTAGTAATAATCGATAAGGGTAATCCCTTTCTTACTTTTCTTCGTCCATTGTTTATTGTAATTTTTTAATTAATTCTTACTTATAATTTCCAACGAACTCTTATCAGTGGAAAGAATGTATATTTAATTAGTGAAAAGAATGTAAGTTTAATTAGTCAAACTATAATTATAAAATGAAGCTTTTCCTTTAGATACATTCCTCTTTGTTCGTGGAATTTAATTAATCCAACATATTCCACACCTCTATTTTGTACAACTATATTATTCTTATGTTATATATTTCAATTTTTATTTAAAGTTTATAATTCATTTGTAAAGTTTACAATTCATTTTTTTTTCAAGTTTACAATTCATTTTAACGTATTACAATACATAGCTTAAAGAGAGAAAGAGAAGTAATTTTCCAAACATTCAGTTTAAAAAAGAAAGAGACACATTTCTTTATGCACCCCCCTCCCCTTCTCTTAAAATAAATCAGAAGTAACCTTTTCTCTTTTTAATCCTTTCTTTTTTTAACATTTACTAACTCTCATTCCTTCCTTTATTATTATTATTTTTTTTTTCTAGTCCTAACTATTTATCCCTATTAGTGGGTATAACCATGTGACTATGATTTTTATATGGTCATCACAGTATAAATCATGCAGTCAACTAATTTTTGCTAATATTTCCATACACTTAATTACTTTCTTAGCAATCCAAAATTTGATATATATGAAATTATATGTATTCCAAAATATCAAATGAAATCACAGAAATAAATCTGTTATGAATGCAACTCTTTCACATTACACTAATCATCTAGATGAAATGTATGTAGATTTTCTTCATAAAATATATTATCAACTTATCTTTCTTTAAGTATTGATAAAATTATAAAAAAATCAAACAAAATCTCCTTTCATTTTATTTTTTCAAAATAATAATAACAATAATAATAAAAGGCTCTGAGGAAGATTGTTGGGCAAGTAAAACTGTCAAATGAAAAAGTAAAAAAGAGATTTTATTTGAAATGTAGATCAGTGCTCTCAGATCCAAGGCTCCTCACTGGCGAAGGTCACAAGCCAGAAACTAGTCTGGGGATATTGGATGAGTAGGCAGTATATGGGGATTTTATGCACAAGCCTTTCTGGCATCCATTGATTACTCCGGCTTGCACTGAGTGGCAATACTATATGGAGAATTTTTGCCTGTTTTAATTTAAGATCTATTCATCAGTTTGTTTAAAAAAAAAAAACAGCTTTATTGTTAAGAAAACTATTTAAAAAGTAGTCTCAAAATAATATCAAAAAAACAAGAATAGGACATAAAAATGATTAATTGTATCAAAGTAAAAAATAGAGGATTGAATAAAATAATGAAAGAATCATTCAATAACTTATGAAACTTTTAAACAATTATATATATTTAAATATTTACAAATATATACGCACAATCCACGCAGTTATAATATATAAATTCATGAATAATTCTATCATGAATTTATTAATAGAATTGGTCAATTTAAATCTGAAACTAATTAATTTTAATACGCATTTATGAAATAAGTTATTCTTTATGGAAATTAGCGTGGATTGAACGTATAAAGCCCCATTGCATCAGAAATTTAAGGTTAGTACTAGGGTTTGAAGTGGGCTTATGGCTAGATGTCATGAAGCTAGGATCGAACTCAGATCCGATTGCTTCAATACATACTCATACTTCATGGTAAATCTTGATTAAACAATTTGTATTACTTTAAAATAAACAAAAAAATATATACTTACTGGCAACATTGCATTGAAAAGATGTGTAATAAAAGAGGCACCAAATGCAACAGCTTCTTCACCTTTATCTAAATCACTCATTGAATGACCTTGCATATCAAGTAAAGAAAAAAAATGAGGAAATAACAATGATATTATCATTAATACTTAAAAATACAATATAAAAAAAAAAAAATCATACCTAGTGAAACAGTGATCCTTCTTTTGACTAACTCCATAATAACTTCATGAGCATTTAGTAATTCTGGAGCTAATGTTACCACTTTAACATTAGCAAGAGAACCATACATATCAAGAACATCTTGAAAACCACTATTAAAGTTAGCAATATATTCCTCAGCATGAGCACCCTTCTTGTCTGGATTAATGAAAGGTCCTTCTAAATGAACACCTATATTATTTTATTAAAATATTGAATATCAAGAGTTTTTAAGAAGATTTACAAAAATTTTAGCATCTATTTATACACCTATCTATCTATCTATTACATCTATTAATTATTTTTTAATTAATTATCTATCTAATTAATTATTTGCCTTTAAGTATTTTTATCCACTATCCATCTGTCTTTATATATAACTTATAAATTTACTAATGTTCTTAAAAATATTTGTAACATACAATGGATGTAGACATACTAATTTCTATGATATTAAGCTTTAAATAAATCTTGCAAACTGCTAACAATAATTCGTACTCATGTGACAAGTTTCTTTCAGGCAAATCATCTTCTAAGGCCTAAAACATTTATTCCATAAGTATTGCAATGGCAAATAGTTTTTTCTTATAATTTAATTTAGTATATTAAAAAAAAAAAAATCTTGAATTTAAAGTAATATATTAATGTAGCTTTAAAAAAATTTTTTACTGCTATAACATTTTATATTGCAAGTATTTTTTATAGCGATGAGATAAGTTTTAACTCAATAAAATATGCATTCTACATCTATGCTTAGATACTTCTTTTGTGGAATCATAGCAGTTAATAATGTTCACCATTTATGAAAAGTTTAAAAACACTATAAATATACATATTATAAAATAATATTTATTTTCAAAGCGCAGATGATTTGAAATTAACTTACGAGAGAGTGCAAGTCTCTCAGCGCTTGTGATTATTAATAGCCAATCAGATCGTAAATACTGGGACAACGATTTAACAAGAAAAGAGTGGTAACCACTCTTAACTTTACTTGTCTGTCTATATATCCAAGCCAGTCCAAAGTACTTATATCTGAAAGTGTGAATATTAAATACCTTCACACACTACTCACTGACTTCAAATTACAAACATACAGCATGAAATCTTTAGATTCACTATGCAGTAGATTATCGATGTTATAAATTGCAGAAATATATGTAAATAATATTTATTTTCAAAGCGCAGATGATTTGAAATTAACTTATGAGAGAGTGCAAGTCTCTCAGCGCTTGTGATTATTAATAGCCAATCAGATCGTAAATACTGGGACAACGATTTAACAAGAAAAGAGTGGTAACCACTCTTAACTTTACTTGTCTGTCTATATATCCAAGCCAGTCCAAAGTACTTATATCTGAAAGTGTGAATATATTTCTGCAATTTATAACATCGATAATCTACTGCATAGTGAATCTAAAGATTTCATGCTGTATGTTTGTAATTTGAAGTCAGTGAGTAGTGTGTGAAGGTATTTAATATTCACACTTTCAGATATAAGTACTTTGGACTGGCTTGGATATATAGACAGACAAGTAAAGTTAAGAGTGGTTACCACTCTTTTCTTGTTAAATCGTTGTCCCAGTATTTACGATCTGATTGGCTATTAATAATCACAAGCGCTGAGAGACTTGCACTCTCTCGTAAGTTAATTTCAAATCATCTGCGCTTTGAAAATAAATATTATTTACATATATTTCTGCAATTTATAACATCGATAATCTACTGCATAGTGAATCTAAAGATTTCATGCTGTATGTTTGTAATTTGAAGTCAGTGAGTAGTGTGTGAAGGTATTTAATATTCACACTTTCAGATATAAGTACTTTGGACTGGCTTGGATATATAGACAGACAAGTAAAGTTAAGAGTGGTTACCACTCTTTTCTTGTTAAATCGTTGTCCCAGTATTTACGATCTGATTGGCTATTAATAATCACAAGCGCTGAGAGACTTGCACTCTCTCGTAAGTTAATTTCATATTATAAAATAATAAATTTCAATGATGTGCCATTAATTATTATATAAAAGTACATATACAGATGGACTATTTATCAATTAGTAAAAACTAACTTTTTGAAGCAAAGTATTGATTAATTGCTATGAGATCACAAATCATTTTACTTATAATTATAAGATTTAAAATTACAATTTTCATGATAATTGATGAATTTCATTTTTCATATTAAAAATACTTATATCGTTTTCTTAATGATAAAAACAAATTTCATTTACTTTTGTAAAAATAAAATTGTTTTAATAATTATGAAAATTTCTTAAGTGATCTGCTAATTGAAATTTATCTTTAAGAAATAATATGAAGAGCTCTTCTAGTAATTAAAATAATCTAATAAAAATTTTGCCTTATAAAAGACATCTGAAAACATCAAAATAAGTCTGAGATCTTAACAAAGGGGAAAACAAGATATAGACCATATAAACAATTTTTTTCCACAGCTTAGTTCAAGATTTTTCATAAAATAATCAGACAATTAAATATACTTTGTGTTGAAATGAAAATTTTTCTAAAAAATATTTTTTTCAATAGAATTATTAAAATAATAATTGCAAATAATAGTAAAATTGACAGATCTGAAATATTCATTATTATATCTAATTGTAAAGAATACTCATCATAAATAAAGCTCGAAAGCATCATTACTCAAAAAATTAATTCCAAGTAAAATATTCTGATAAAGGTCTAATTTCAATTTTTTGAAAGAATTATTTATCAACCATATACTGAACAATATTTTTTATGCAATGTTTTACAAAGATTTTTTTGATTATAAACACTCCTATGTGATAGCATAATTTGTATAAAGTCATTTTTTTCAATATCAGACAGTATTTGTATAATGAAATTTAGGAAGTTCAAATTAAAAAAAAATGATGTTTTTACTTTTTATTTTACATAATTTATTTTAAAATGTATCAATAGTCAATGTGGCACAGATAATGAAAATATTTGAACTATAAAAAATTTTAAAGTACCTTTTTCATTGCATAATAAGCATAAAAATCAGAAGTTTTATGAACTATAGTGATTGTGAAATCCAAATAAATATTACATCATATTTATGTTTCTTATATATTGAGAATGTTTTATGTAGTAATATTTGACATTTTGAAAATAATCTGTAATTCCTAAGATGACAAGTTTCTTTTTTTTATATTTACTTGTCTTCTCAATTTCTGCAGTAATAAAAATATTTGAACTACTCATAATTTTTTTAAAATATCTTTTTCTCATTCTTCCACACATTCCTTTATTTCCTTTTGTATTTTTTCTAGAATTGCCATTTAATGAGAAATATTTAAGAAAGCTACCAGAACAAATTTCTGATTGTGGGATTTTTATATAGTATTAGAAAAAGTTTGATTGTTCTAAACAATCACATTTAATTTAGTTTATATAGAAAATAACTTAGGTAAAACTTATTTTTAATTTAATATACATATATGTGTGTGTTTGAAGTACCTATATGAATATTGATAAACTTAAAATATGATTTATAATATAATTAAAAAAAAGAACATGCTATTTTATCTTATTAACAAAAAATTCTATAAATTGTAATAAAAAATTTAATGTCAATCAACTTCTTTAATTTGAAGATCACGTTTTCTGTTATCAAGACAAATACTTTTATAATAGGATTGATAAAAATTCAATTTACCTTAAAACTAGTTTAGAAATAGTATATAAATTTATTTCTAATTTATCTATTCATATTAAAAATTGTTTATTAAATGTAGAGCTTTTTTCTTAAAGTATATAACAAATGATTTTTTTTCTATTATAGAAGTATTGACAAAGATATCTATTCCTTATTTGTGTGATAACTGAACATTTACTGTCTGAAACAAGTATAATTCTTTCGTGCTCAAAAATCTTGTACTATGCATAATGTATCTGTATAAATTTATTTTATTTTATGCATAAATAAGTAAAATGGATATTTATTTATTAATATGATATAAATTGATATTCTGTGATAGATATACTATTTTTATAATACTATGCTCAATGTACTATTAATATCATTACTCTTTTATGCATATATATATATATAATATCCATAATTCATTTATTAGTATGACATAAAGTATTGAACATATTATATACTGGTTACATAATAGCAATTATATATTTCATGTATTCAAAAAAAAAAAAAAAATTTAGTGCTCTTTTGATTAATTAAAAAACATTTTTTGTTTTTGTTGTATTTGATTTCTAAGATATGAAAGTTATCTTTGTTTTTTTAAAATATAATTGATATATCAAAATATAGATAATCTGCATTAATGCCTAGTAAAGAACTGAGACCTCTGATATCTAATATTTTAGATAAAATTACAGATCGTATTGTAAATTAATATTTCTGTAATGTAATTTTAATAACATCACTCAGTCCCTACCTTGTGTGAGAGTAATGTAATAAAAATTACAGAAATATTATTCATTGTTGGATAAGCTCTAGTCTAATGAATGATTAATAAAAATTATTGCTTTTATAGATTGTCTTAATTAATAAATTATCCCTAAAGACATTAAAAAATAATGAATACATATATATATATGCCACTACATTAGGAATTTAAACATGATGTGAAAAAAAAATTTATGACAAAATTCCAAATATTATAATTTGTTATATAATATTAAGTTTTCATTTTGTTTGTATTTGTAATTTGATTGTGAATATATTTTCACATCTACAACATGAAATGTTTTTTTTTTCTTTTTTTGCAACTTAAGACATGACTGAATGCAGTTTCAGTAAAGTCCACCAGAATCATAGCTCTTGTAGATTGATTAAATCTACTGCTTTATTTAAACAGTGAAATGTTTATGCAGGTACTTTATTCAAATTAGAAAATTTGCATATTCCATTTGCTCAATAACTGGACACTTTTTTTTTCTTGTTAATTATATTCTTATGGTATAAAATCCCATGCAAAACTCCAACCAGTATTACCGTATATTACGGGAACTCAAGAGTTAATATCATATGTAACGGTCAGAAAACGTGTGACTCGTAAACGTAGTGCAGAATTCGACCACCATACAGAATAGCAGCACCATCGAGTAGCGAAGCCACCCGTGGTACTGAGTTCGAACATAGTTTATCGGTTCCACAATACAATCCATGAAACAACGCATCTGATGCGACATTAGTAAATATTTCCTTAGGCATGGTGGTCAGGGATAAGCAAGAGCTCATGATTTTATTCTCGAGTTAGCCAATAATCAAACTAATATTAATTAAACATTCATATTTACATAATCGAGGAAATATATAGAATGGGTATCGAATAAGTGAAACGTAACTGCAGACGTATAGTTTAAAATTATTTATTAACACATTTTAATAAGATCATTTACTAACAATATTTATGGATTAAAAGCTTCAGTAGCGGGATTTGCGACATGATTATATTTTAAAGAATACATTTATTTATTTGTTTACAAAAGGAATTCATTTATTTGAGGGCGTAATCTAGCTACCTAAAATTCTCGAGTAAGTATTTCTAATGCATGCCTGGAGGGATTTATACCTTTGCAATGCAAGAGTCTAAAGTATGGGTTATAAGAGTAATGGCAGACATATATTTATTTAATTAAAATATTTATTTATAACTAAGGGCAAACATTTATTTGAGAGTGATTTATGAAGATAATGCAGAGGCGGAGTGATATATAGAATAATAAAATTAAGTAAAGGAACACGTGGTACGCTTTAGAAAGGCGATATGGAATGGCAGTATATTGAAACTGCAATGCCGCGAATGGGTTTATAAGAATGACGGGCTGGTCTCTGCCTCGGCCCGACGAAGTAAGGTGTCACATAAGCATAACCAGGGACAAGCGGTCCGTATCGCAGTTTTGCCGGCTGGCTGCATGACGTTGTCAAATCCTACAGGAGCACCCATTATGCCCGCTTGTGTAGGACGACTGGGGTTAATTTCAACCCTGAAGAATCCGGAATATTTACGGCGGAATAGATCATCGCGTCTATAAAACGTAACACATGTATAAGTATAAACGATTATGATAAGATTTAAATAGATTTCTAATTCGGCCCTACATTATCAACAGTTACTAAAGAACGTTGGTGACTCTCAAAGAAATGTGATTTTCTAGAATTATTCCTTAGATTTAATAAATACAAAACATATATAAACTGGGAGTTATTACAACTAATATGCCAGCCATTTGCGAAGTAGTAGACCCTGCATTACAATAAATGATGCACTGAATGCGTGTCGATTTATATGAAAGTGAAGTTATTAAGGAAATAAGAATGTCAGGCTGGTCTCTGCCTCGGCCCGACGAAGTACATATTAATGAAAATGTGACACGCATTCACTGTTTCAAACGATCATAGATTTAAACTTTGAAAATTGAGATAATTATGAGCATGCAATAATTAAATAATAAATATAGATAAAATGTAGATTTTAAAAATACGCACCCAAGATAGAATGAGGTAAGCTAGATTAGTAGAGAAATTTACACATTAAGTTAATTATTCAGTTTTAGTTATACATATGGTAGTTTTACATTTTATAATTTAGATAAGTAGTATGAAGAAGAGCTATAGCATATTATTAGAGTACTCTAGAGTTTGAACACAGACAGGTACCTGTTTTATAAGAAGTTTTCTGAGTCCATTGGTTAAGTAGCAAATAGTTCATGAGTGGCAATTCTTTCTTGTATTTAGACGTTTCATTTTACTTTCACAGCAGCAGCAGCTTTCTCATTTATTTCAGGCAGCAGATCCTCATGGTTAATTTATGACGGGCAATGGAAAGTTCGGCATCTGATAGGCCATCTCCCGATGGAGAATAATCTAGGTGCTTTACTCGGTCATACCTTGGCAGGAACCAATTATTTTATTATTTTTGGAGACTCTCAGTGATCGAGAGCAAAGCTAAAGTTTTTGTGAATGTCTCCAGCAAGTCTAAGATGGCCTCTTTTCTTATCTTGATCTCTCACATTTTTGTTAAGATATTTTTAGGTTCTACTTAAATCTGCCCTGAGGATAATCAATGCATTTTGTTGGTTTTTAATTAAAGAAAGCTGCCGTTCTATTGGTTACATTTTACATTTACTAATTATATTTTGGGGAATTTTTCTTTAATTAATCTATTATCTATCACTGACCGATGCTTTTCAATTTCAAAGACAAAAAGGGAACATAAGATTATTTTAACTTTTAATTAAATATTACATCAGATTTTTTTAGAATTATTATTAAACGAAATTTAAACAAAGCAATAAATACGAACTTTATAATCCAAAATAAATGATTAAAATTATACAAAATTATATAACTAAAAGAAATCTAAATTATACTATTTTATCCCTATTTATTGCCTTTAATTTGAGATCGAAATGTGTGCGTGTTTATGCTGAATTCTACATATATTTATACATTTTTAATATTGCTACACACACAATTCGATACCAAAAAGTTTAAAGTTGGGTGGGATAGACCGGTCAGTGAGAGACGACAGAAAAAGGTGAAACTTAAGATTCGAATACGAATCTTACTGTTTCACATAAACTAGTACAGCACAAATAACTATATCAGCATGCTAAAAATAATACTCAAATATAAATATCTTTTGAGAGCACCAACTGCGTTTTGGATATGTATTCAACCCACAGACACTTAATCTCATGTGCATGGAGTGGGATGACAGAAAAAAAAAGGTTAAAGAGGCATGGTTCATAGATAACCATAAGAACATAATTAACAAAAAAGAAACAGTGTCTAGTTATTGAACAAACAGAATATGTAAATTTTCTAATATGAATAAAATGTCTACATAATCATCTCACTGTTTAAATAAAACAGCAAACTTAATCAATCTACGACAGCAATGACTTTAGTGGACCTCACCAAAAGTACACTTAGCCATGACTAAGTTGCAAAAGAAAAACCATTTTGTGTTGCAGACAAGAAAAATGTTTAGTAATCAAATTATAATTTGTTATGATATAATCTACAAAAATATAATTATTTGTTTATATTATTACTATTAACAATAGTGCCATATAATATTCATCTCTAAAATAAACAATCATTTATAAAGTGATTTTAGAATAACTTCAATTTTCAGTAAACTGATGCATAAACTAGCAGTTGCTTTTATGCTAATTATATTATAAAACTGTTTAATTCTTTAATAAAAAAATATGATCTTCATACTGAAAATTTTGTTATTAAAATTTTTATATTTAATATTTTACATAAAATTATGCAATTACTACATTAAAAAGCCATAACATGAGCTATCAGATAATATATATAATAGCCAAATTTGTAAGATATAATTACAATTGACAAATTGGCTATTATAATAAGTGTAATATCTAATATCTTATTTTCACACCGAGCCATTAGAAAAACCTTGTTCTCATTTATAAAGTTAAATGAATAAAGTAAATTATTATTTACTAAAAAACTAATAAATGCAAAATTAAATACATAAATTTTTCAATATAACAGGCAGACATTGCCAAGATTTTTTTTGCCTACTAGGATACATGTATATAATTTATCACTTACTTACATAATTAAAAACCAAATATAAATTTTTCATATAGTTAATATTGCAAAAAAATCTGCCAGCATTTTAAATTTCTAAAATTTAATTTATAGATCTGTATCGTTTAAAGCAGTGATAAAGTAATGGATCTAAAGTTCGAGATCATTGGATTACAGCTCCAGTGTCATTTTTGATGCCCAAACTTCTTATAAACTACTAAGCAATTAATTATTCTTTTTTTTTTTTTTAATTACAAACAAAACTGAATTTACAATTTTCAAAATTTAAATGTAGCAAATAACTCCATATAAGCTATGAAAAATAAGAGAAACAATGGTTATAGGATTATTTATCAATATCTAAACATTTATAAAAATAAAAAATTTAACAATACAATATTGCCTTCAATTGGATTCTAATCCTCACCACATGTCATCCTATTTCTTTTGTCTTAAAATCTAAATTTATAAGCTTCATTCCCTTTATAACTTTAACTTCTCTTTTATGTAAAACAAGTTTTATTTATTTTCTTGATTTTCCTTCTCTTTCTTCATCTTAAATCTTAAAGTGTCTATTGAACAATGGCAATAGCATTTCTTTTAAATATATGATCAATTCAAATTTACTTGTAATGTCTCTTCTCTTTTTAATAAACAATAGCATATTTTCATCTAATTATTTATTACTTGCAATTACATATTGAATTATTTTCACTATCTAGTTGAATTATTAAAGAACTTTGAAAAATTCAAACTTTATTTATATTTTTCCAAATAATCTAATGGACCAAACAAGTCTGAAAATTTTTCTAAATATATTCAACTTTTAGTAATAATGCACAAGTTAATATAGAATATGCATCAAATAATAATATTCTCATCTTCTTTAGGTACTGCTAGTTCTGCCCAAGACCAAAACTTTCTTTTAGAAATAATATACAGGTTAATACAAAGCATGTTTCAAATGGTATTATTCTTCTCTCTTCTTCAAAAATTGCTGAGCTAACCAAAGACAATATTATCATGAGAAATGAACCAGTGATTTTTAAATTCATGAATATTGAATTTAAGATAATGCTCTAACCAACCAGGCAATTCTTTCAAAAATATCTGTCAATATATATATTGTAATGGACTAAAATGACCAATAAGGAAATGTTCCTAGTTTAATAAAGCATTACAAATTTGCAACACCACTTGTAATGAAATAAAATGGGATGATGATAATGTGGGCAAGATTTTTCGACTTGCCCACATTCAAGACCTTAATTAGAGACGTCAAATTGTAATGGCATAAAAATATATAAGTTGTTGATGATAACAGCTTTGTTATGACCTATAAACTTGTGTATATTAGCTCGTAACTGTTACAACACATATAATTCTCTCTAAATACCTTATAAATTTACAGCATCAATAAAACAGTAATAAAATGGGAATGATGATAAGAGATTTTGTTATCCTATATATTTATGTCATTACTTATAATTAAAAAAACGTATAAAATTTTCTCTAAATGCTCTACGGATTTAGAAACCAAATTGTAATGGAATAAATCTAACCTAAACAAATTACAATGGAATAAAAATGCAATATAGATGGAGAATAAGGACTTTAGTACACCCCATGAATTGAGGCACCTAATTGTAATGGAATAAAAATGTTTGCAATGCTAAAACTATAACAAAACAAAATGTATAAGATCGACTTATCTAATATACCTCATAACTTACGCCAACCTATAATGATATAAAATGAAAAGCAATACTTCAAATAATCCTACAAATCATGGTACTCAAATCGTAATAACATAAAGTAAATGAAAGATTCTTATTTAATACTCCTACAATTATGATTAGTTATCCTTCAAATTAATAAAACTGAAAGTCCACTCATATAAAACCCTGAGAAATTTATTTATTATTTTATAGAATGTGAATTTATTATCAAAGTATAAAATAATTTTAGTTTATGTGGAAATATATAAGGACTTGTATGTATAGTAAAGTGTAAGCGCAAGTCAAGTGAGGGATAGCAGAAGCACAACAACTGTCTCAATCGCATTTTCCACATTATTGCCACTGGTCTTCAAAGCTGATCTCATTCTTGTATGGTTTCAATATATTTATCTATGACAATGTCTTCTTTTTTTTTTACTTTTTAATTAAAAAGATTAATCAGTGATTACCAATAATATGGATTATTACACAAGATTGATTTCTAGGTTATTTGCCATTTCATGCAAATAGATTCTTTAATTTTTTTTTCCTTTTACTTTGTGCTCTCTAACCAATATTCTGGTTTTCCCAAATCAAATATATGTTCATTAATAGTTACATTTGTCTCTAATTAGCTTCAAATAAACTTTATTTGATATTATTTAATTTTTTCATTAATAGATTACACTTTTTAACTTTTTTTTTTTGCAAATTTTTCCTTAATATTCATTATTCATAAAAAAAAAAAAACTATAAAACACTTAACAAACATTTTTCTAAAAGATGGGTCACATTTCCAATGAGATCAATTCTCGAATTTGTTAAAAAATTCTTTAGACAAACTTTTCTCGCATTAATTATTTTTTCTCTTCTAGTACTATCATTTATTCCATATATTAAACATTAAAATGCAATTCTTATAAACAATCATGACCTCTTCATCAAATTAGTTAAGGATACACTTTTCAATATTCACAACTAGTACAAAAAAATTCTATCTCTCTCTTTCATCTCATAAAATTCTAATCACAATACTTATATTACCATGACCTTTTGGAAGTAATATTTGATTTCTTTCCTTTTCTAAAATATTTCTCACAGGATAAAAATTTAGTCCAAATATTTCAATCCAAAATTCTCATAAAATTTTTTTAAACAAAATACTTTAGCTATAAAATAAGATTTTATATTATTATTATTAATATTAATTTGCAATATTGTTTGAAATCATTGGAAAATGTTATAAAATCATAAAAGATTACCTAAAATACCAGCACCTTCATGACTTCCTATAGTAGAATGAATCTGAGGTAAAACCTGCAAAAAAAAAAAATTCTGAAATTGATTTTCTTGAATATCAATATAAAATTATAAAAAATTCTTTTAAACAAAAGATGAATAATTACTTCAAAATAATCCTTACCATATACAAAAGTTATGTCATTTTCTTTCAATTATCAAATTCATTGTATCTTTTTTGTAAGCATTATAAAACAAATATGATTAAAAAAATAAGAAGAATGAGGATGCTTCTGCATTCATTGAAATTTTCAAAAGGCTTAAGGTATCAGATTTGATAAGCAGAAAAAGTCATATTTCAATATGAAAATGTCTCTATAACTAATCAAAAGTTTGAAAAATCATTAAAAGTATTGTGATTTTAAATATTATATAGTTTTGATTTAAAAAACAGAATTACTAATTCTTTTAAGTTTTTGTTGATAGTTCTTTAAAAAAAAAAAAAGGCAAGCATTTGAATTTTAAATCAATATTATAGATTACTGCTTTTTTAAGAGAAAATAGTAATAAAATTATTGAGATTTTTTTAATAACCAATTTGTTTAAAATTTTTTTGAACAAAAACCATAATTAAGGAAAACTGACTATGGAATTATAATGTTAAATTCCTATGAATAATAATTAATATCTTCATTTGTTATTTTTAGATTCTAAAAATTTTTGTATGATTATAAATGAATTTTCAAGTGTTGGGAAGAAAAAATTAGGGATTCCTGACATATAAACATTACATTTATGACATCCTATAACAGAAATAAAAATACATAGCTTAACTTTTTTTTTTTTGCTGAGGGTAAATAATGAAATTGTTGGGAGTGCCACTATCTAAAAATGAACACTTTAATGTTTAAGATTAGAATCTCAAGAGTGATGACTGAAAAAAACAATAATAGAAAAGTGAATCCTGTTAAAAAATAATTATGGTCAGAAGTCAATGCTTACAGAGGAAGACTAATAAATATTATGAAGAATTAAAGCCAAAAATTACAGACCACAATGGAACATAAACAATTCATTATGAGATTTACAAATAACTATATAGCTGAATTGATATTTCGAAGCCACTAATTTGATTTGATTGCTATAGTAAAAAAAAAATGACAGGCAAGCTGGATGACTAAAAGCATGTCATATAATTGAATGAATCATCATTTACATTTTTCCCAACAAATGGGAAATAATCATCAATATAAGATTATTAACTGGATTATCTATTTCATAAGTGATTGATATGTATTGTGTAGGAACAAGCACATACATATAAAGATAATGGTAAATAAATAAATAATAATTGTAGAATTAAAAGATTTATCTTTTAAATATGGAACTAAAAAATAATTAGATTATAAGATTAGAAAAAAGATTATATTCTAATCATAGTGAAAAAGTAAAATTAGTGATAAAGAGATAAAAATATAATAATTAAAGGAGTGAGAGTCAGATTTCTGTCATTAATAACAAGAATTTGAATCTCAATAACTCGTTAATTAAAGATTAAAAGGTAAAACATTCTGGAATCCAACATGTGTGCACCTTGAGAAATAACTACCTTATCTAATAAGAGGGAATATCAGCCAATCAACCATAGGATGAAAGCAATAAAAAAAGACATGTAAGTTGAAGGAGAGAAAGGAAAACAGTTAACTATGAGCTCAACTGGGAGATGGACTAAGATTTGGGTGCTAGAAGTCACCCTTGTCCCCATAGCTTCTAGAGCAGAAAGCTTGCCTCCGGACATGAGAAAGCAAGCTAGGAACTAAACAAGTTGAAATAATCTTTATTATTATTTTGTATGCCTACGTGCTTATGTGTATATATGTATATAAAATATAAAGTTATTCTATTATTTATTGTCAATTAATATATTAAATTATTGTGAGTTAATTTTATTAAATGCATTGGGTTTAGCCATACCAGTGTTAAGTCATTATCGAATAAACTACTGGAATTCAATCAGGGAACAGTAAAGCTCCCGGATAAGAGTCCAGGCTGTAAGATTTAGTATGTTGCAGATATAACAATTGACAGTCAGTCAGTTTGATTCAAACCAAAAATCAAGATTAATTGGGTAGACTTATGTGCATTGAGAGATTTTCTGAAATGCAATCTCCTATAGGAGAATTTGATGTCAGTGAGATAAGTAACTGGCCCCTGTATGTTCAACATATAGAAAAGTATCTCTTCGTAAATAAAATCAAAGATGACAAGTTCAAAATTACAACAGTATTATGCTTTGTGAGAAAAGGGGTAATAGAGATTGCGAATAGGCTTGCAGAGCCACTGACTTCCGAAGAATGCTCTTATAATCAATTTAAAGAGCAGCTGTCAAACTATTTCAACCCCCATCCCCCTAGACATGTTGCCACTCTGCATTTCCACAACTATTACAAGAGTAGGGAGGAGAGCATTACAAATTACGATTGTTCTCTGCGAAATCCTGCAAAGAATTGTGTCTATGAGATATTGCTATATGAGGCTCTCCTTGAACAATTTCTAAGAGGAATTAAGTGTCCATAAAGCATGGCATAACTTATGAACTATTGCTAGAGTAATCACATAAGTTCACCAAGATCAACAGTAGTGAAAAAAAACAAATGGAAGTCTGCAAAACATGTAAACCTGTAAAACATGAAGTTACAAATGGGAATGATCGAAGTAATTACAGCAAAAAGCCATTTATTTGTTTTTGCTGTGGTAAAAATGGCCCACAATGCCAGTAATTGTTTGCATAGGCATGAGCAGTGTAAAATTTGCGGAAAAAAAAAAAAGGACACGTGGAAGTAATGTGCAAGAAAAAAATTGATGTAACCAGTAATGAAACAACTAATTATAACTGTACATTTCAGGGTCAGGAAAAGCAGTTTACCAACATTGAAAATATGTCAATATATGATAAAATAATGCTGAATATTAAATTGTATAATCAACCTATATTTATGGAGATCGACATAGGAGTGGCGCATCGCTGATATTAGTCCATGACTGGTATACCGTAACATCAAATTGTAAACAAATCCCTGTAATAATTTAAACAGACTTGAAAGCATTAGATGTAAATGGTTACTATTATATATAGTATTCACTGCCATCAACATGTTAATTGGCTGTGAATGGTTCAGAAAGTTAGGAATTAAACTTACATTTGTGAAAAAAGTCGAGGTTGAAAAAGAAATGGAAAATAAATTTCCTAGCTTGTTTAACAAAGCACCAGGAATAATTAAAATGATGTCTCTATCATTAGAAGTGAGCATAGAGGTGCTACCTATAATCTGTAAACTGCAAAAAGTTCCCATTTGTCTAAAAAGTCAAGAAAGAAATAGATGACCTAGTTAAAAAAGGCGTTTTAGAACCCACTAAAAAATCTGGCTGGGCTATGCCTTTGTAATTATAGCTAAACCCAATGGACAAATGTGTGAAAATTACAGGATATCAGTAAATAAAGCAATTAGCAAAAATGCATATCCTGTATCAAATGCTAGAGAAATAATAGTATCACTTCAGAGATCAAACTTTTTTGCAAAATTAGATCTTAATACCACCTTCCATCAGATACCAGTTATTGAGGAAGCAGCCAAAATACTAACATTGACCACGCACATAGGGTTGTATAAATGTAAAAGACTACCACTTGGGATAATATCCGCACTTAGCATTTTTCAGTCAAAAATTGAAAACCTTCTTAGTGGATGGGAGGGTGTTATATCATATTTCATCATCCTCATGACAACAACTACTGAAAATGAACTTAGAAGATGCTTATACAAAGTCTTCAAAAAAATAGATGAATTTGGGACCAAGCTGAATGCCAAAAATGCATCTGCAAGGCGAGTGAAATTAAATTTCTGGGCCACATCATATCAAAAAATGGCACATCTCTGACTCCCGAAAAGGCTAAAGCTATAGCAGAGGCACCAAAACCTACAAACGTGAAACAACTTCAAGCTTTCCTCAGACTAGTAAACTATTTCAAATTTTTTTTACAAGGGAAAGCCCATGTGGACAGACCTGTATACAATCTGCTGAAAAAAAAGCAGAAATGCAAAGAAGAAAAAGCATTCATGCACACAAAGTCACTGTTGACTTCAAAAAAATTACTGGTACATTACAACAGCAATTCAGATGTTACTGACCATGGCTGCATCATGTTACCCAGCCCAGTCAGGAAAATGACCCATAGCCTATGCTTCGCACACTTTGTCCAAAGCAGAGAGAAATTACAGTCAATTCAACAAAAGAGCCCTTGCAATATTATTTGGAGTAAAAAAATTTCATCAATATTTATATGTTCGTAAATTTACTATAGTAATTGACCTTAAACCCCTACTGGGAATTTTAGCAAATAAACAATTGCCTGATTATCTTAGTCCTCATATGCTATGATGGCTTAACATATTGGTAGGCTATGATTATATACTCAAATATAAAAAGGGAAAACAAATAGGGCACACAGACGTGCTATCACATATGCCAGGCCAGAGTGAATCAGACAAATAAGAAACCGAAATCAGCTATATAAATCAAAACATTAACAGCAAAATTTTAGATCATTGGATAGAAGACGACAGCTACCGATGGATCATAAAGCAAATCAGAGAGGGCTGGCCTAATTAACAACCCAGATTCATCCTTAAGGAACTTTGGAACGCCCTTGAACAGATGTCTGTTTGTAAAGGATACATTCTGAGGGAAGAACATATGCTAATACCAGTCATAGGTAGACAGCAAATATTAAAGTTGCTGCATGAGTCATCCTGGGATAGTTATGGCAAAGGCACTAGCCCATAATTATATATGGTGGCTTAACATTAACGCAGAGATCAAATACATAAAGAAATGCAATAATTGTCAGACATATGCTAAATCACCCCCATCCAAATTTGAAGCATGGCGAAAATTGACAAGTCATAGCAGCGTATTCACATAGACCACTGTGGTCCATTCGAAGGTCGTCTATTCTTTGTAGTGGTCGATACATATTCAGGGTGGGCCAAATACAAAATAGTAAGAAACACCAGTATGGATGAAACACTCAAGAGATTTGCCCATCATGGATTTCCCAAAGCATTAATTTCAGATAATGGAATGTTGTTTACATCATAGAAGTTCAGAGAAGCAATGCAAGAATGGGGGACAAAACACTTTCCCCCCCACACTATCCCCAATCAAATGGACTGACTGAAAGAGAGGTGCAAAATTTAAAATCATCTATAAGAAAAATGGGTAAAACTAAAATACAGGAAACAGTTCTTACAACTCTGCTCCATCAACATTCAATCCCAAGTTGCCAAATCTGGAAAATCACATTCTGAATTATACTTAGGAAGAGAGCTACGCACAAAACTAGCAAACAAAGTGCCAACAGCAGATCAAAATAAGCAGCATAGTGAAACGATAACTTTCCAAGCCCCTATCGTTTCACCATCAAACCTAATGACACTCTCATCTGTGCTAAGTTCGAACCTATTTAAATGTTAATAAATTTAAAATTCGTTCATGTCTGTATAAACAGTATTATATATTTGCGTGCGAACCAACGCTATAATTAGATAGGATTAGTAAAATTATAGCGTACTAAATTGATTTAATATTTCTAAAAATGTTTATTATATTATTTAAGTTAAGAGTAAATTATTAATTTTGTTGTTTAATATTGTAATTTCGTATGTGGATATATAATCTGTGCTATATAGAAGAAAGACATGATTTAAAATATGTAAAAGCCAGTATCTAAAAATAATATTAAATGTCTTTAAAAATTGTTAAAAGATTTCTTGTTTTAAATATATTTCAGGGAAAAGTTTCTCGAAAATATATTTAAAAGCTATATCAAAATATGTTTGTAAATTATTTTAAATAAATATGTTAAAAATGTTTTCGTTTTAAAAAAATTGTTAAAAGGTTGTTTTTAAAAAAGAGTTTTATGTAAGATTAAAAATAAAAGCTGGTCAAGTAATTAAAAAGATTTTTGATTGTAAACAAGTGTCATTAACGACCACACCTGGAATTCGTAAAAAGTAAAACTAGTTCAAAATTTACTAATTAAAATCTCCTTAGATAAGATTAAGTTATTTTAAAATCTAAATTGGACAATTGTTTGCAATGAAAAATCTTAATTATAATAATAGCTTATGGAATGTTTCTAACATAAGTTATCTAAGATTTAAAACTGGATTATAAAATTGAAAATTATTTAATTAAATTCCTGAGTTTAGTGAGTCTTGAGGCGATAGATTCCGATAAGGAAAAGATATAAATACTCTGTATTTTTAACAAGAGAGGACAGCCATATTGTTAGTGAGAATTGCAGCCAGTCTTCACAATTGTTAATGTTTAACATGTCCGGCTAAAAGCGGGCATCTTGTTGCTGTTACTCCGCGGGAGAACGGGGTTTCTCTCGTCGAAATGCCTAAACCACCATCATGCCACTAGCAGAGATCAGCCTAACAGAATGGGAAAGATGATGCCACCAGCCCAGTCAAACTAAACCAAACCTACAGCCAAGAACTTGCAGTCCAGATAAATAATACCGGTACCATTTTATTTTTCAAACCGCAGAGCTCTGTGTAATTCTTTGTGTAAATATATCTATATAAGTTAGCTAACCCTCTTTTTAAAATAATGATAAAGCTAAATGTAATCAAAACTTAAAATCCATTTAATTAATATTTTAAATATGTCAATTGCTATCAAAATTTAATGTGTTAAAGTTTAAATAATCTGACTTATTTATATTTTCCATTCACTTCAAAGTAAATTATTTAGTTTAAAGTTATATCACTGCAGTTGTGTCTATATTTCTTTGCTTATTTTATTTTAAATGCTTATTATATTTCATATGCCAATATTTCGAAACAGTGAGCACTTAATTTCATGTATATTTTAAGAAGATATTATTTGAAAATCTTCGTGTAATTTGTTTATAGCGTCAACTTTCTGCGCTGTTTCGAAATCCTATTTTTTTTTATTATTTAAATGATTTAATATGTGAAATGTGGCTCTTTTAATCAACCAGTTAAAAACTTAACCTTATAGTTTTATTTAGAATTAAATTTAGCCTTGATCATATTTATAAGTATATTTGACATTTAAATTCTTAAGTCCATAGAAATATACTTTCCCTCCTTAAATATTTATTATCTATAAGTAACTTAATAGATCGAGCATGTCAAAGTACAGATGTAGTAATATTCCCTTTCGTAGCATAGACGTTTATTACCAGGCTACACAAGAGTTGGTCCCAATTTGATAGAGCTAATATGCTATTAACTCGTATTTCATAGTATGAAATATACTATTCTTTGCTTGGCGGATGTGATATATTATTTTATAAAATTATTCTCGTTTTGCTGCTATACGTAATATACGTATCTCAAGATGGAGCCACGGCATTGCCAGCACATCTTCTCTTATAGGGTAGAGCAGTAGCGAAGCCTGAGCCAAGGCCAGGTTAGCATGTAAGTCCCCCGCCATTCCTGAACACAATGTTCCTTTTCACGCAGCATTGCGATCGGTTACAGGGTACCGGCGTTTGTCGCAAGAACCCTGAAGTTATTTCATCCATCCGCAGAGCGACTTTTCCTATTATTGTTTACCTGTGCCATAGCGCATTGGTAAAATCTTATGCAGCCAACTCTCCCACCTTAACATAACGCTTTCAGCATTCTGAAATTTTCTCTCGAAAGCCATGTTCGATCGATCATTACTTGAGCTGGTTTATGCGCTCGTTATTAAATTATATTGTATATTTTAGTAAATGAATTCATGATCAAAGTTTAATATAATTATTTATATACCAGCCACAAATGTAATAGGATTTGGCTTATCGAGATTTATAGACATAACGTAGTGATTAATTATGTATCAATTGTAAACAATTCATAAGATGGGCATATGTTAAACCCCTCTATGAAATTTAATGATTACTTATGTAAAGTGATTTTGAATTTAAAAGTTTTTACCAAATGTTTGCGTACATTCTACGCTGAATGCTATTGTAAATAAGTGATATATAGATATGCCAGTTGTAAATAAATATATAATTAATTTAATGTATTTCGTTCTCTGTCTCGTTATTGATCTAATTCAATCCAATTCTAATTACTATTTATAGTCTATATATGTGAAAACTATGCATTAAGTTAAATTAGATTAGTGATATATTTTAGTCAATTAAGAACCTCTCTTTTAATTATCAGAGTCTTATTGCTTCTCCGTGACCTATGTCGGCCGTGTGGAAAGAGGTATACTACGTGTAATTTCAAGGTGGTCATTCGTAGGGTCTTGAGTCTTGGAATCCTGGCTTACGAGTTGAAGTGTGGTCGGACTTGGGATGTCACAGTCCTAGTCTGGTCAGCTTCGGTCTCTTTTGCTTGGATTCTGAATTCTGTTACGCGAATGTACAAACTTGACTGTTACATAGTATTTTTTTTTCACCGGGTTTGGATGCCCATCGTGTGGCTATTCGATATTCCCACACCCTGCAATACCCTGTAGAGCATTTAATATGTACATATAGTGTTTTTTTTGCCTTCTATTTTAAATAATAATGAATAATATATATGTAGATATTTTTTCCCCGGGTTTGTACACTCAAAAATCATGGGGCATGTAACTTATTTCCACCCCTGAGGAGATTGAGTATAGAGATAAAATTCTTTTGTTTAAAATTAATGATTTTGAATTAATTTTTTTTTCGTTTTCCAAAATAATGTATATGTATAGATTTTTTTTCCTGAGTTTGAACGTCAATTAATTCCATACTCTGAATAGATTATTATTTTATTATATAAAAATTATTTATATAGATGCATAGTAGAATTTTTAAGGGGATTTATAATATATGTTGTGTAAACTTTCTTGCTCACTGTGACTGGCGCCCGAGGATGATTTGAATAAATGTCAAATCGTTCTCACATAAATTTTGTCATCAGGAGTAAAGAGAGAAAAGGGGGGTCTATTATTTGTTTTATGTTTTATGAATTGGATTGAACGAGAAAGAGAAGGAAATAAATGTAAGGTCAAATCAAATCTTAAAGGTTCGAAACTAGCACAGACGTGTAAATTAAATTATAACCATGAACCGTGGAAAATTTAAAAAAGAAAAACAGCTGCAAGAGGCCAAGGGTGAGTTGCATTTTATAATTTTTTTTGTTATATATATTAAATGTATTTCACTGTTAGTTAAATGTTGGGTGGGCATCAAGCGAATGTATAATGAGAAGTTAGGTGAATTAATAGAATTAGGCATAGGTGTTGAGATGAGTAGGAGACAGATCATTTTCTTTGTGGAGTACAGCAATTAGCCGAGTTAGTAAAGCAAACAAAAACCAAGAAACTTTAGCAAAAACAAATTGAGCCATTAAAAAGAGAAAATTTTTTTTGTTAGTATATTTAAAATGGATAATAGTATGGAAGAAGAAAGAAAAGTAGTGAGTGAAGGGGAAGAAGGGAAAACGGAAAAGAAGGAATGTGCAGGGGTATTATATTAAGATCGGGAAAAGAAATTATGGAAGAGAGTAGCAGCACAGAGGGAGACACGGAAGGTGAGGCGAGTACGAGCCAGATTAGGGAAAAGGCATCGATACATCAAAGCGTGGCCATGTCAGAAAAGTCAGACACCACGGGATCTGAACAGAGACCTATAGAAGAAATTAAGAAAGAATGCTGGAATATGAACTCAATGATGGAGTCACTATTAAAGCAAATTAGACAGGATGCAGAAGAGAGAGATTATAGAAATAATCTAAAAATGGAACAACGTTTTGAAGCTTTGGGCAGGCGATGTGAGGAAGGAACAGCACAGATTAGGAAAGACTTCGAAGAAATGCTGTGTAAAGGCCTGCAGGAAGTATCCTTTAGCTGCCAACAGAATTGTGAAAAAATACAGTTTGAATTCACAGAAATGCTGGATACAACCAGGACAGAAAATAAAAATGAAATGGTGAAAATCCAAGAGGAAATCAAGGCCATGGGGGAGCAGGTTGAGCATCAAGAAAGGGATATAGGGGAGAAGTTCAATAAAATGGAGACAGATCTTAGCAGGAAGTTTCAGGAATATGAAGACACACATAGTGAGATCCGGGACGAAATATATGAATTAAAAGAAGGCCTGGCTCATAGAAGTCAAGTAGCAGCCGAGGAAGAGAACAGTATAGCAGAATGTATTCAAGAATTAAGAAAAGACCTCGCTGAAATGAAGGGAGCAAAGAAAGAAAGCATAGAAAACAGTTTAGCCATTAGTCATTTAGCCGAGAACCCGTGCAAAAGAAAACTATCAGTGGGGGACTCTAAAGATATTCTTAGAGAGGAGGAAAGAAATGTCAATGCAGAAAGCATCATAAACAAAGGAAATGAGCAGATAGCCACCCCAGATAGCAGTGAGTTAGATGCAGAGACACTTGGACTGGGCATTCCATCAATAGGTAGCCACATAAGTTTAGCAAAATTTATTCAAGTAAAATCTTTCAAAGGAGAAGTGGGAGAAAACCCAAAGGCCCATTTAGAAAGTTTAAGGGAACTTTTCAGGTTTCAGAAAATCCCAGTGGCTGATCAGATAGCTTTATCTATACACTATTTATATGGGTATGCCAAATCATGGTGGGACTGTTGTAATGAGAAGCCGCAAAATTTTGAGCAATATACGGATGCCATGCACAAAACGTTTTGGAGTGAGGAGCACCAGGAGGGTATCTACCATAGTATACTCAGGGAAACCTATGGATCGATAGTAAAGGAGACCCATACTCAATTTTTTCTGAGGCAGATAGCTTCCCTCCGATCCTTGACGGCCTTCCCATTCACAGAGACACAGATGATCAGAATTATCCAGCAAAACATGCCTAATCGAATACAACAACTAATGATGGGTTGTCGGATTAGGACAATAGAAGACATGGCAGGGTTTCTAACAATGATTGATTTCACACCAGGACCTAAAGAACCACCGGAGAAGATGCGGCGAATCGATCCTCCAAGATGTCAAACGATGATGACTAGTAGGTCGCCTAGATGGGAATCCCGAAATCAAACGAGAGTAAAAGAACCCTATAGACCCCAGACATCGTTAAACCACAGGGGACCCCGTTAGTCAGTTCCTCCTACCGGAGTCCAGTGGATAAAGAAGGGAACATAGCGATGGCGGATTCCATCATATCTGTAATCATTGATTTAGATGAAACCCGGCCAGAAGTTCCACTTAAACCATGTCCTATAGTGCGAGTAAGAGCTGGTGTAATGAAAGTATGTGCATTGTTGGATACAGGTAGCCAAGTGTCGTTCGTGTCAAAAGAATGGCTGACCGAGGTGCAAAAACAGATGCCTGATATACCGACGTTGCCGATGAAAGCATTGGCCATAATCCTAGCAGACGGTCGAAAGACCAAGACCGAAAGACAGCAAGTATGGTTGGAGTTGGAGTGGGGTCAAACTACTCTAGGCCACACATTTTTAGTCATGGCTAAGTTAATATATAGTTTGGTAGTAGGGAGTGATTTTTTGAATCAGCACAGATGTCGGATTGATTTGGGAAATAATAGGTTTTTTATATACCAAGAGCAAATTGCATTGGAAGAGGACTTGCAGGGAATACAGAAGGACCAGGCATGGGGAGAATCACTTGCTATTTCGAAGGAGACCAGCAAATATGAAAAAAATGTCAAATTTACACAGGAAGTGGTGGAGGAGAGTGATAAGAATAAGAAGGAACCTCCAGACGTTTAGCACGCTGAGATCCAAGTGGAGAACGCTACAATGGAATTGGGACCAGAAATAAGAGAATTTTATGCCATGCACAACGACCCAGATGATCGAGATTCTAAGTTAAAGGAAAATGAGGTCGAACTAAGCCATGAAATACCTTACGAAGGAAGTGAGTTTGCACAAGTTTGCACGGAGTCTAGAAATGCACCTAGCACAACCGACTGTGAGATGGGAAGATGAGTATGAGGGATATGGATGGACATCAGATGAAGAGGATGACATTATATTCCGGTGCTGTTTTAAGTCAGATAAAGAGGAGTTACTTAATGTACCACCAGATCCTATTTAAATAAAATATATATATTTGTTACGATCTACCCTCCCTTATCATTATATAGTTTATAAATTATCCTTATTATATATATATATAAAAAACTAACATCCCATTGCATATTAATTGACGTATATCCAGTAGGATATAAAAGTTTGTTTAATGTAAATATTTGACAATATTCTATTTTGTGTGGTTTGCTTTTAAACTTTTAATTTAGTCGTATTTTTTTTTGTAATAATTGATTGTCTAATATGTATGAAGTTCCTCGGTATAGAATGTAGCAGGCAATTGGGTTTATATGTTTTTCATCTCTATGTGGTAGCTTAATTGATTTAATATTATTAGTAAAAAAAAAAAAAAAAAAGCTTATCAAATTATTTAATAGCCAACTGTAAGTAAATTCCTTTTTTTTTTATTTTTTTGTCCCAAGTATTCGGATATGAAACGATAACTTTCCAAGCCCCTATCGTTTCACCATCAAACCTAATGACACTCTCATCTGTGCTAAGTTCGAACCTATTTAAATGTTAATAAATTTAAAATTCGCTCATGTCTGTATAAACAGTATTATATATTTGCGTGCGAACCAACGCTATAATTAGATAGGATTAGTAAAATTATAGCGTACTAAATTGATTTAATAATTCTAAAAATGTTCGTTATATTATTTAAGTTAAGAGTAAATTATTAATTTTGTTGTTTAATATTGTAATTTCGTATGTGGATATATAATCTGTGCTATATAGAAGAAAGACATGATTTAAAATATGTAAAAGCCAGTATCTAAAAATAATATTAAATGTCTTTAAAAATTGTTAAAAGATTTCTTGTTTTAAATATATTTCAGGGAAAAGTTTCTCGAAAATATATTTAAAAGCTATATCAAAATATGTTTGTAAATTATTTTAAATAAATATGTTAAAAAGGTTTTCGTTTTAAAAAAATGTTAAAAGGTTGTTTTTAAATAGAAAGAGTTTCTATTATATGTAAGATTAAAAATAAAAGCTGGTCAAGTAATTAAAAGATTTTTGATTGTAAACAAGTGTCATTAACGACCACACCTGGAATTCGTAAAAAGTAAAACTAGTTCAAAATTTACTAATTAAAATCTCCTTAGATAAGAGTAAGTTATTTTAAAATCTAAATTGGACAATTGTTTGCAACGAAAAATCTTAATTATAATAGCTTATGGAATGTTTCTAACATAAGTTATCTAAGATCTGGATTATAAATTGAAAAATATTTAATTAAATTCCTGAGTTTAGTGAGTCTTGAGGCGATAGATTCCGATAAGGAAAACATATAAATACTCTGTATTTTTTAACAAGAGATAGACAGCCATATTGTTAGTGAGAATTGCAGCCAGTCTTCACAATTGTTAATGTTTAACATGTCCGGCTAAAAGCGGGCATCTTGTTGCTGTTACTCCGCGGGAGAACGGGGTTTCTCTCGTCGAAATGCCTAAACCACCATCATGCCGCTAGCAGAGATCAGCCTAACAGAATGGGAAAGATGATGCCGCCCAGTCAAACTAAACCAAACCAACAGCCAAGAACTTGCAGTCCAGATAAATAATACTGGTACCGTTTTATTTTTCAAACCGCAGAGCTCTGTGTAATTCTTTATGTAAATATATCTATATAAGTTAGCTAACTCTCTTTTTAAAATAATGATAAAGCTAAATGTAATCAAAACTTAAAATCCATTTAACGATTTTAAATATGTCAATTGCTATCAAAATTTAATGTGTTAATGTTTAAATAATCTGACTTATTTATATTTTCCATTCACTTCAAAGTAAATTATTTAGTTTAAAGTTATATCACTGCGGTTGTGTCTATATTTCTTTGCTTATTTTAAATGCTTATTATATTTCATATGCCAATATTTCGAAACAGTGGGCACTTAATTTCATGTATTTTTAAGAAGATATTTATTTGAAAATCTTCGTGTAATTTGTTTATAGCGTCAACTTTCTGCGCTGTTTCGAAATCCTATTTTTTTTATTATTTAAATGATTTAATATGTGAAATGTGGCTCTTTTAATCAACCAGTTAAAAACTTAACCTTATAGTTTTATTTAGAATTAAATTTAGCCTTGATCGTATTTATAAGTATATTTGACATTTAAATTCTTAAGTCCATAGAAATATACTTTCCCTCCTTAAATATTTATTATCTATAAGTAACTTAATAGATCGAGCATGTCAAAGTACAGATGTAGTAATATTCCCTTTTGTAGCATAGACGTTTATTACCAGGCTACACAAGAGTTGGTCCCAATTTGATAGAGCTAATATGCTATTAACTCGTATTTCATAGTATGAAATATACTATTCTTTGCTTGGCGGATGTGATATTATTTTATAAAATTATTCTCGTTTTGCTGCTATACGTAATATACGTATCTCAAGATGGAGCCACGGCGTTGCCAGCACATCTTCTCTTATAGGGTAGAGCAGTAGCGAAGCCTGAGCCAAGGCCAGGTTAGCACGTTAGTCCCCCACCATTCCTGAACACAATGTTCCTTTTTACGCAGCATTGCGATCGGTTACAGGGTACCGGCGTTTGTCGCAAGAACCCTGAAGTTATTTCATCCATCCGCAGAGCGACTTTTCCTATTATTGTTTACCTGTGCCATAGCGCATTGGTAAAATCTTATTTCAGCCAACTCTCCCACCGTAACATAACGCTTTCAGCATTCTGAAATTTTCTCTCGAAAGCCATGTTCGATCGATCATTACTTGAGCTGGTTTATGCGCTCGTTATTAAATTATATTGTATATTTTAGTAAATGAATTCATGATCAAAGTTTATATAATTATTTATATACCAGCCACAAATGTAATAGGATTTGGCTTATCGAGATTTATAGACATAACATAGTGATAATTAGGTATTAATTGTAAACAATTCATAAGATGGGCATATGTTAAACCCCTCTATGAAATTTA